>CM073764.1:69589697-70189697 GCA_037127475.1 Arma custos | reverse complement strand
GTTTAAAGCTTTGTATGAAGGATTTTTATTATCAGAATTGGAATTGAGAGGACTTCGATTACTTAGTGGACCACCATTGCTCTACTCCGTAAATTGAAATAGATCTTATAATAGTCATGCATATCAGCCTTATGCAAATAATTAGGAGCGTAGAGTGTTTTTCAAATAAGTTTTGTAGCCTAAAACAAGGAGCAATTTCATGTCGTTTCATTCTAGTATGAGGATTTCAAGTTAAACATTGGTCAATTGGTATTCCTAAGTATCGTATCTGTTATTCAAGAGCCAGTGGAATATTAGTGAAAGATACAGGAGGACAGTAAATCATTGGTTTCCAACGAAGGGTAAAGGTTATTTGACTGGTTGGTCTATTCTTCGTCAGTGATGTCTGGTTGAAGAGTAAGGGTAGCTATAACGTTATCAGGGTTGGATGATAATAAAAATGTTTAACCAATATACGTGGTAAGGATAGAGGTAGGCTAAGTTGCGATGTCAGCTGTATAAACTGTGTGGATGATTGGGCTGATTATACTGCCTTAAGGAACACCAGCTAATTTAGAAAAGAGGAATGACTAGACATTATTATGGTTTACTATGATTCATGTCCTATTTGTGAGATGTATTGGAGAATGAGAAATTTACTGAGTTTGAAAAGCAATTCCGGGTTAAAAGTCGAAAGTCGAGACAGACTACCGATTAATCGTTCCTATGCAGAGGAAACAACGTCCACCACACGATGACTGCTTAATAGTGGAGTGGGATATTGGAAATGCAAACTAGAGATCTGCTATAATGTGGTTTTGATTCAGGATGGGGCACAATTGTTTCAGGATGGGCTTTTCCAGGTTTTCGTACGACGTAAAATTGAGATAGGCAAGATAAGAAGGGAGGCTATTACGGTTTTTCATCCTGAAACGATTGTACCCCATCCTGGATGCAAACCACATAATATAAATTTTTAGTTTTGATTCCGAACATCCCACTTTGCTATAAAGACATTTCATCGTGTGGTAGACGTTTTCTGGATTGGAACGTGGATTGGTTCGCTGATATTTCTCGAGTTTTGGATTTTGACCAAGTCTGGTACCTGGATTGCTTTAAAAACTCCGTAAATTCCTTTCACCTATGTACTACCTCATAATCCGATCCCATCACATAAATAGGAAATTCAAATTAAACCATAGTAATGCCTATTTATTATTCTTTTCGCAATCTGCTGGTGTTCCCCAAAGGCAGTTTACTCGGTCCTATCATCTACACAGTTTATACAGCATCTTGCGTTTAGGTATATTTTTTATGACGGATAATTATTCAAGTTTTTTAATATAATTTTATTTAAATTGCTCATAACTTAGAATATATTTATCAATCAAGATATTTCTATAGCCATATTAATAAATACTTCAGAGACTCCTACCTATTGTGTAGACAGCTCCGTCGACCTTGAAGGTGGCTGCTCCTTTTTTCCTCTCCGCCTTGGGACTGCCCCGCGGAGACTCGAGAGACTCTTCCATCCTTCTCTTGATGTAGCTCGGCAGCTCCTTAAAGTAGCTCCAGTCCATCTGAGACCCTCCAGCCCTCCCCTAGCCATCACCGGGTATAAACTCTCATGATATTCGGTTTAAGTTTAATATTAACTACAAACTGGAAGGATCACTACTGAAGAAGTTGAAAGTAAACTAATGAGTTAAGGGAATCACTAACTGGCAATGCATTACTTAAGGAGTTGGTATATACCTAGGATAAAGAGAAAATCAGTTCTGAGGACATCCCTTAAATATGACATTCAACTTAACTTACTTGAGCTTCATTTACCATAGTTTTAAATTATATTTACTAAACATTATTGATATTATATTTTTAAAGAGAAAAGGGATTCGAACCCGGAACCTTTTATTATTGAATATACAGTTACTACTACTTTATATAGATTTTTTAGACTTAGACTTTATATAGATTAAAGATCCGCCTTACATGTACTGCTCAGTTCATATCATCATCTATACTACGAAATTTCGTTTGACACGTTCATTTCTTCATGAAGCATTAACACTTTTTTTAATTATTAATAATTACACACTTTTTTCATACTAAAACATGAAAATAAAAATAAATAATTTTTTATAATGCAATTGGGAAAAACCACAATGCCTTATGTTTCAAATCTAGTAATACACCCACTTACCAGTCAACGTTTCGCAAGTGAGTGTATTACTAGATTTGAAACATAAGGCTTTGCATGGTGGTTTTTCCCAATTGCATTATAATAAATAATAGTGTTTCTTTTTGAGTTTTTGGCTCTATTTTATTGATAAATAATTTTTATTTTCGAGAATATTAAAAAGGAAACGAATTGAAAAGTTACAGCTTGTTGTGACTTAAATCGAATCGACAATCTGCAGAACTGATACCGGAATATTTTTTTATTGATGCGAAAATTGTTGACTCGATACAACATGGGGTGTTTGAAACGGTCGGGAGCGCTTTTAACAAATTCTACACAAAATAAGTATAACTCATTTTATTTATTCCAATTTTTCGGCCTAGTTTTTTAAGCCTTCACCAGGACTGAGAATAAAACAAAACAGAAGAACAATATAAACTGTGTATATAACTGTGTTGTGGAGAACAATATACAATACCATAGAAAATATAACGGGTAATATAAACAGAAATACAATATAAAATGATAGGAATGACAAGAAAGAAATACAATAAATAAAAGTTAAACTATAAAATAATTGGTGGGAATTTATTTTTAACTTTTTATCTCAACAAGCTTTTTAGATTGTAAATTATTTCAGTATAGGCCCTAATTTTAATATTAATATTAATACATTATTTTATCCCAATTAAAATACTAATTAGCCTCAAATAATGAAAATTAATATGTTGTTTATTTATTTGTTTCACTAATTAATTCGCACCTGTCATCATCACGCGCAATAATTTGGTTGATTTAACAGTTTATGCATATCATGACAGGTAATGAATCAATTCAGCTTGGACTGCTAAATAAAATATAGCAATAATTTAGCTCAACTTATTTATAGAGTATATGATACGTAGAAAATTAAATACAAATGTGAATGAATCGTTATCATTTATTCAAAAAAAAAAAAAATTTTTTTAGTAAACTAATTTTTGATGTGATGAACAAATAGCAACTTCTAGTTCCATTTTTAAAAATATAGATACACTCTACCCGTTTTTTATTGTGACATTTATTCTACAATATTAGGAATACATCATTTATAAAAAATCGATTTTATAAGAATATAAATGTTTAATAGAGGTCTTACAAGCGTATTTTCAAATTAAATTGTTTAATCTCAACTTTTAGCCATAAAAGAAGATGCATTTCGAAATCGATGTTTGGGAAAAACTTTTAACAAGAATTAATCAAGTTTAATCAGGAAGCGGGGAAGCGCTGGTAAGAGTCCCTAATTAGTTTCTTAATCAATCATTCCTTCTTATTAGACCAAAGTCTCAGGTTCCTCCGAGAAAGAACACTAATTGTGGGAAAACTTAGGAAAAACAGTCAAATTATCTAGAAGTAATCATAGCCAATTTCCCTAAAGGTTGGTAAAAAGAATATTTAGTTTCAATTTGCATTGGAATTTACTTTCATAAAACAACTGAAAATTCGTATTTAAATTATTAGAACAGATGGCCAGATAATACAGCGAAATCTAATATCTTTTTATATATTTTTGTTAACTGTTTTGAGTTTTAAATATTTTTATTTTTAAGAGAAAAGGTTTGCCCCGGCCGGGATTCGAACCCGGGTTGTCTGTCCCTCCGTAACAGCACTCTACCAATTGAGCTACCGGGGTCGCTATCCAGCCGGGACAAATCTGTTCTCCTATCTGATCCTTAATCCTCAATTATATGATCTTAAGAAGGTCTTCTCCGCTGGCTATTACATCAATCATGTGATGGATTGCAGGGTCTAGTTTATTCACTCATCGCCGCCATTGTAAAAGGATGTTTACTTACAGACTTATGTACTACATAAGATATTTTATTTCTTTGTATAAATAATTAACTCGTATCTGTCTAAAGCTTGTGATTGATTTTATAATGTGTTCATTGTTGCATTTAATGCCATTTAAATCTGCTTGGTAAACCGGACGATGGTAGAGAGGACGTTTTAAATTTTTCCTATCCAGATATAATCAGGATAGGGGTCTATAACGAGTAACTCACCACCAAACAGGTTCGGGAACTCTCTTTTACGTCCCTTCCTAAGGGCATCAAAACGAAGGTTTTTTAATTCTTTTAAGAAATTCTTATGCAAACTGGAAACCCAAGATCTTGGGCATACATGGTTGGTATGCTAACCACTACACCACTGGATCCCTTACTTTTTGCATTGTTGAAGGAATTGAATCAATTCTTTTTCACTCTCATTTTGTCATCCTTACAAAATGAGTCTAGTCCACAGGAGTCGACTAACTATAATAAATCATCAGTTATTGCCTAATTCAACAGGGTTGTTGTATAGTTCGCCCAACTCTATGGCTGTTAAGATCGTTTTACGTCATCACTTTATCTTGGTTTCGTGTACTAGAGATTTGATTCCTCCTCATTCAGAATTGAAAGAAACTTATTTATATGAAGTCGCTTATTCCCTTAATCCAAGTCGTAAAGTAGGGGCTGCGGTTATCTGAATGTTATTAGCGTGACTTCTATTCTGTTCCATACAAACTTCATTCGAATATTGACTGAGTTCAACGAAACATTAAATGCCTTATCTTTCTCCAGTACCTCCCTTCTAATCAGAATTCCTTTCATTATGACATAAATAATTTGTTAAGTGTAATTCTTCATTATCTATATTATAAAATCCCCGCCATTTCATAAATGTATGCACATGTATACATGTAAGATTTTAGTGCGAGCGATGGGGTAATCTTGCAGACTTAATTTATAATGCTTGTGGATCGGCTTGGGTTCGATCCACTGCTGTATTTCCCTCCTATGTACACTTGGGTTACATAAGGTTACATACCGGCCTACATCCATAGATTATGGCTGTTAGGAGTCTCCAGGCTCAAGAGGGCATGCATTTCATTCCCCAAAAGAGACCTTCGATTGGCCTTAAGCTCCAGAAAACTATTTGACATCCTTGACAACTTCAACGCTTTGCTGTGTACTTACAAAGTGTACAGTTGTGCATCGTTCCTATATCCGGTCTTTGTGAGTTGCCAGATTTGAGTGTTAGAGCTTGTGCAGTTCTTTATCAATAGATGCATACATATTTTTTTTTAGTTTTATTTAGATGATTATATAATTTGGATTATGAAATCCAACAGGATACAGGAGACATCCTGGAATGATTTTTTCGCCAAGGTCCTTAATCCATATCGGTTATAATAGGGATAATATAATTCATGGGTGATAGGCCCAGGTTTTAAGTGGATAATTAATTTAGACTAAATAAACCGACCATTTATTACATCATGGCCAAACAATGTGACCAAAAAACTCAGTTAGTTTTTCTTAATGTTATTTCTATTTATTTTAAATAAATAATTAGATAGAAAATATAGCGTATCCAACGCCAACCTTCCTCTGCCCTGCATTGTATGGAATTTACTCCATTCCAAATTTAGATCCAATCAATTACCGTTAGTACGTCCTGGCACGCAGAGCCAACGTAAAGGTTGCTTTGTCACAATAAGGCGACCTACATGCCTGATCCACATTGTAATCAACATATAATTATTGAGTTTGGAGTTTGTAGGGTTGATATTCGAAAACAAATATATATATATATATATATATATATATATATATATATATATATATATATATATATATATATATATGTGAGTATGCTATGAGTGTGCTAATATAAAGTGATGTATGTTAATAATTATAACTGTATGCATATATAATAAATCAGATCGAATTTAGAGTTAAAATAACTGAACGAAACTGAAATTGTATATTTACGGATATTATAATCGGAATAAATGATAAAAACATTACCTCTTTTTTTATTAAACTAACTTTAGTGGTCTATAAAGTGGGTACCCAAAAAAGGGGGCATCTTGGTGGTTGAGCGTGATCTAGGACAAATCACCTCTCTGCTCAACCGTTGACTATGAAACAGTACATTCTCTACCACGTACTGAAACCAAGACTGTTCGTCAGTTAGAAGTTTTTTTTATTTATTCATTTCGGATTCAGAAAACTGTTGTTAAGAAAACATAAATATTTCTGCATATTTTAAATGATTACGGCTTACATCTCCTAATTTACTTTCTGTTTCAGAAAACATGGCATGTAACCGTTTTATGAGTTGTAGTGGTACAGTTTTATTTTTATTTGTCTTAATCTGAGATTGGATATTCTTAGTGTAACGTGATGAGTTCTTTGTCTATGCCTAAGAATCGATAAATGATCAATAAAAGTTTAAAAAAATACTCAGAACTGAAGCTTTTATCAACTAAATACGGATATCAAACTTGAACATAAAAACCATGCATTTACCTTATAATTATTTTTGACTGGTAAAATAATGCAAAATATCTAGAAAGAGTTGTAGTGGTACAGTTTTATTTTTATTTGTCTTAATCTGAGATTGGATATTCTTAGTGTAACGTGATGAGTTCTTTGTCTATGCCTAAGAATAGATAAATGATCAATAAAAGTTTAAAAAAATACTCAGAACTGAAGCTTTTATCAACTAAATACGGATATCAAACTTGAACATAAAAGCCATGCATTTACCTTATAATTATTTTTGACTGGTAAAATAATGCAAAATATCTAGAAATATGTTGTAAGTTATTTCCTTTTACACAAAATTATTAATTTGGTGTTAACATAATGTAAAGTGCACGTTATAAATGATATAAATAAATGCTCAGTGATACAACTATATCGCTTACAATTCGGTTGATAATAAAAAAACAATATGAAATACATAGGTACATAGTTAAACATAAATTTATTGCATAATTTGTCTACTTCTCCTAGGTCTAATGTCTATTCCTTTATCATTAATTATAAATACCCTAATTTTTTTGTCTTCTACTTTGAACAAATAAATCCTTATGAATTTGAACAAGATCATTATTCTTCTCTGAACATAACAATTCATACACCATTACATTTTTAATTTATTGATTTTTCCATATCTTTTCTTAGATTTTGTGATATTAAATTCCAGTGTTTATTAAACTTAAAAATTAATTAAACTTACTGGAAATTCACATGTATTTTTCTATACGTATATATATATATATATATATATATATATATATATATATATATATATATATATATATTTTAGATATTTCACATTTTAAATAACCCAATCACTTGTTACCATATCATATTTCAATCAGGTCACCTACAACAGCATCGAACTGATAATGATGTCACGATTATTTGCCGCTATCAATCCTTGTACAATTAATTACTTGTTGAGTACAATTGGACGCGACTCGGCTCATTGAGATGCTAATTAATGTATAGCAAACCTAGCCTACTTAATCTAAATATTTAATATATGTATTAAATTGAGCGGTGTTAACGAGGAGAGAAGTAAATTAACTAAGTAGGTGATTAAATAATAATTTTTTAAAATACCTTTTAATGTTGTCACTATAGTAAATTCATTAGTAAAGTTATTTAAAAAGTAACTTTAAAGACTACTAGTGGAAATATTTATTGAAAGCGTTAATTTTCAAAATGTTTTTCTTATTTATTTAATATTTTTATTTATAAATAATGATTATGCACAATGATGCATTATGAACTGTATAAGATGAATCGTATAAACTTTATGATTTTTTCCATTTGGTAAAAAAAAATATTCCACCATATCATAAATTAATTAATTTATTATAAATAAAACAGTTCATAATATATTGTATAATATAATTATTAATGAGTAGTTTCCCCATGTGAAAAAGATTAGTTATATAGTATAACTATATGTATTTCATCTGAATCATTAACTTCCTCTTTCACATTGGAGAACTTTTCAGAACCATGACAATTTGAGCATAAATTTGTGCATTCTAAACCACGTTCACGGCAGCCACATTTTAAACTGTTACTCCCAGTTTTTTTAGTAGCGGAAGTGTAATATAAGATTAAGTACGCTGTTTAGAAAAAGATAAAGTTCGCTGTTTACAACAACTCTTTATCATTTATTAATAATCATAAAACTCATTAAATATTATGAAAACAAACAACAACTGATAAAACAATTTAAAAATTTGAAATGAATTAGTAAAAGCTCCCGATTTAAATAAAATAAACTCGTTCGAAATTCAATTGTTAAAAATTTACGGTAATAAAATACTATAAAACTTTCTAAACCTTCCCAAAAACTCTTCTGAAATTTAAATGTAAGGCGGGAGTGGGATATTTTATTCATAAAGCAACTGTTTAGACAGCACCTTCATCTCATGAACTCCGTTGCCCAGAAGGAATCCACGCTCAGAGCCCCGACAACTTTAGACCAAATAGTTATAACATTATTTCTAGCATGAAAAATGGTATAGTTTATTAGTACTATTCATGAAAGTGTCCGATTCATTAATATTTATAGAAATTCCAATTTGAATTTGTAATATTACATTTTCCAACAAATTTATAAGTGTATATTTATGGAAAATTGAACAGAAAAACTGTTTTTATTATTTATGGAAAACATTGATTTCCATTAACTATTCACGGGCAAAAGCAAAGTTAATTAATTAATATCATGTTATTGCAAACTGTTGTAAATAGTAACCATTAATAAGAAATGAGTTTTGTTGTTGTTTGCGAACTGTAGCATTGAGTGATCGAAGTCGATACGAATCCAAAATACTGAAAGTGGAAGAACACATTTTCCATTTTCGATCTTATAGTGATTTAGCAAAAGATTGAATATGCAACAATCTTGGTGCTGCTCAAAGATAAAGTAACAAATAAAAATTCGTTATTCTGCATTCTTTATTGTGGACATTTTCACTTTCAAAGTTTCGATTTGATCTGGATCGAATAACAATAAACAAAAACAATCCCAATGCAAAATAAATAAATCAATTGTGACCGTAGAAAAAAAATCATTCAAAATTCGAAGTAAGGTTTTTTTTCTCTCTCAACTTTTTATTATTTCAAATTTTATCGTATAAAAAATCTTTTTAAATAGTAATACACATAGCCGTGGTACGATACAAACTAAAATGTATCAGGATTTTTCAAAATTCTAAAAATTATTTATTAATGCGTTTTTATAAAATTTTAGGTTGACATTTGTATTCCTAGACAATCTTCCTTATAAGAAATTAAATAAAAATTACGAATAATTTGTAGAAGAGTTGTTTAGATTACTAAGCTTAATTTTTCCGTTTATTGTAAAATTAATCGCTTGAATAGGAAAAATTACAAAGATGGTCTCCATTGAAATGGATTTAGTAATTAATTTAAATTTAATTCTTGATATAAGAACTATTATTTTGCAACAATTATTTATTGTGTATTTATATCATAATTACA
The DNA here is from genome assembly GCA_037127475.1 of Arma custos. NCBI lineage: Eukaryota > Metazoa > Arthropoda > Insecta > Hemiptera > Pentatomidae > Arma > Arma custos. Next base: position 70,180,190 of record CM073764.1, on the reverse strand, counting down.
TTATAGATTAGTATCGACGTTTCGGAAATATGCCCCATCATAAAGGCGTATTTATTTTATTCCAGTTATTATTAGCAATATATTATGATTCTGCCACCCAAAGCATCAGCCTATGAACTAAGACATTTGGAAGGTCAGAATTGCTCTAGAATTGTTTTTTTTCTAGTTTTTTTTTTTTTTTTTAGATTTTGTTCTTTATAGGTTTTTGAAAGTATTAAATTAAAATAGAATAATATAATACATAAGTTTTAATATGACCTAAAATATTGTAAATGTTAGTAATAATTAATTTTGTCATTATTATAAGGTTTTTATTTTAATTTAAAAAAACATACCAGCCTGCACCGATGTCCTAAATAAATATTATATTATTATTTACAGCGCGATAAGTCTTTGACTTATCTAAAGATGATCATTATATTTATTTTGTATTTTATATATTATCTATTTCTATCATATATAATTTATACTGTTTCTATTTACCTATTATTTCTAGTTGAATCTATTTTTCTATGAATAATATGAATAAAACAAATATTAACTTTGCTGATTTCTTGTTTTATTTTTTTAGTATAATTTATCATATAGCACACTGGCATGTTCAATTTATAATATTTAACAGTTTCTAATGGTTTTGGTTTAGGTTCACATATGTTTGATGAGGCAAAGTAAAATTTACTAATTAATAAAAATTAACAATAACTAATGAAGAAGGACTAATATTTAATATTAATATTTAACTTATAGTAATAAGTTTATAACGGATTATTAATCGACGTGTTTTATTCGTTTAAGATAATCCGCAATGCTGTTAAAGTCAATTTATCCTTTTTTTTTCCTGCAAACAATCAATTCAAGGGCTCGAGTTCGTTATAAATTCAAAATATGTTAACGATGCGGCTGATTTGGGAAGAGGAATATCCGCTAAAATATTAATTTTATCCCATTTAAACCTCTGATGGAATACATGATTTCTGTTTTCATCTTTTGGATTTATTCTGATAGATTAACGATATCTATTTAAGCGAAATATTACCAAACCATAAGAAGGCCATACATATGTACTGTTTGTTTTATCTTCAGCTATTATATTCAACGTAATTGTAAAATGTAGTTTGATAAAAAATTCAATTCCTTTCTAGCCACTTTTGTTTAATTACAATAAAATAAATTATATTAAGGAAAATTAATTCAATCATTATTAATTATTAAATTATCGTCATTGCTGAATATATTACCATAAATAATGCATCATTAACTATATAATAACGTTTATAACAATGTTCTGATTATGGGTTATATAGATATATCGGTTAGCATAAAAACGTATATGCCAAAGATCACGGTTTCCCAGCCCGGCAGTTGGCTCTACGACTTTTTTCTAAACGGAATAAAAAATCCTGGGTTATGCCGCCTTTGTAAGGGATTCACAAAGGGGGGAGGGTCCAGAGCCACTACAGTGTCAGTTACTCGTTAATCATCCTAATAATAGTTATTTAGGCAAAATTTAGGCCTTCCACTGTGGCATCGTCCAATTAGCCACACTAGCATAAATACATGTTCAATAAATGTAAAAAACAATTAATTTAATCAGTATTAATTAAATGATACCTAAATAAATTATGTATAATTATATATATTTAGATATATACGATTTTCGAACCTTTCTTAAATAATTTCAATCTGTAAATTTCTATTCTTTAATTTCGTTTTTTTAATGTATTTATTGAAATTTACAACTGTATACTGAAAATATCAAGTAAATATAATGAAAGATAAATCATATCCCGAGATAAAGGCAAGTAGATAAACTACCCAGTGGTAGTACTCAATTTAAAAAAAACATTAAACGACCTAAAACCATGGTTATCAGCTATTTGAAATTCTTAATTTGCTAAACCGTTTTTTATTTAATTCAATTGTTAATGTTGTTTTTTTATAGTTATATCTACAATAATGTATTTTATAATTAAGTAATTATATATTTGAGTACTACCAGTGGGCAGTTTCTCTACTTGTCATTCTCATCTCATCATGTATCACTCAGCCTATTTACTTGTATTATTGTAATACAGTTGTAAATATCAATAAATAAATTTTAAAAAATGTAATTATATATATATAGTATGTACTTTATTATGTTTGATAAATAATATGTAAATATGATTTTCGAATTTCCCTTAAGGAATTTCAATCTATATGTTTATTTCTATTTTATATATTTTATAATTAAAAAAATAAATCGATTTTTTTCAAGATTATTTCTTGAAGTTAAAACTATGGTAATATAATTCTCAGCTAAGAAATATTTTTTATATTGCTATACATTTTTTTAATTCAATGGTTAATGTTGTTTTTGTCTCAATTAATACGATGACTTCCTGATTTTCTCTTTGAGGTATCCCTGTTATCGTTCTAATAATAAATAAATAAAAATTCTATGTAAAGAAAATAAAATTAATAATACAAAGGACCATTCTAGTACTAAAAAACACACAAAAAATACAAGGATTTTTGTAAACTAAAGGGCTCTAAATAAAGTGGCTCTCTACAAGACGCCTGATGTGACAGCGACTACGGGTTGCTGACTGACCTATTCTCGGCAAGATCCTACAGACAGCACACTGGTCGAAGAGCGACTGAGTCGAAAGCACGTGGGGTCCCGGCGAGCGTGCGCGATGCCGAGAGGGTTCTCAGTGCCAAGGGCGCAGTGGGATCCTCTGGGGGGTTCTTCAATTTATATGTCTCTCGGAACATCTGGAGGGGGTGCGAGGGGAAAAGGGGATGAAAAATGTGAAAAAAAACATGCAGATTTCGCTTTATTCCGAAAACTTAGACTTCCAGAGTACTTTTCAGGTGTAAAACGCAAATGTACTTATTACTGTTATTCATTATTACATTAAATAGTAATCATTAATTAAAATTGAGTTTTGTTTTATAAAAAAAAAATCCAGGCATATGCAAATTATATAGTTATCGATAGAATTCAAAACTTTACTATTTCTAAGCCAACATTCCGATAGTCAATAAGCTATCTTAATTTATTAAAGTGGAAAATAGTTGACAGAATAATTCTAATAATGGAATGAAATGGTCAGGGAGTTCAGGGCGGCATGTTCCCGTTGAAACTCGAACTTTAGATTCACATCGAATGCCCCCGATTGAAGTGAAGATGCCCTACATCTTAGGCCGAAACGTCGACAAAATATTTTATTGTGAATAATCATTGACCGCACCCTCTGACCATTTCGTTCCATTATTATCTTAATTTATAGTTACTCAAGATAGAAGTATGTATGATGAAATCAATTTTCTTGGAATTGAGATTGAAGGAGTCCCATTTCAGGAAATCAACACTGGCATGGATTATATTTTTAATTATATAGCTATGGATAACACAGGCCAACAAAAAAAACCTTTTTGAAAACTTTTTTAATTTTAATAGCTGATCTTGATAGATTTTTATGTGCTGAATCCAAATCTGCTCGTAGTTTTTATGTATCACCCTTAGTTTCCAAGCAAAATGTATTTTATTATATATTCTAATACCCATTTACAGTATATAGGGAAATCAATGAAACACTGTAGAATCGTAAAAATGGTTTGTATTTACAGTAAAATACTTGGAATAGTAATTTTATGTGATGATACAAGGTTCACTTGTCAACTGGAATTGGTTTATATTTTCTTTCCCTTTTTTCCTTGAAGCTTCTTGTGTAGCTTTTCCTGCGATGAATAGCTTGCTGAACTTCCCGGTGAAGTGACCAACAGTAATCCCCCATCATGTTGGTATTCCAGCGGCCCTGGTAACGTTTTTCCATCACTTTAACGTCCTGGTGAAAACGCTCACCTTGCTCCTCACTAACATCTCCTAAATTTTCCGGGAAGTAATCGAGGTGGCTGCTCAAAAAGTGAACTTTCAGGCTCATCAAACATCCTAACTGTTCAAATTTTTTTAACATGTTAGCAACAATAGCCTTATATTCTGGGTCTTTTTCATTTCCCAAAAACTTGGTGACAACTTGCTTGAATGAAACCCATGCTTCCTTTTCATTTGAGGTCATTGTGGATTCAAAGTTAACGTCAAACATCATTTTTCTAATATCAGGCCCGGTAAAGACGCCTTCTTTCAGTTTAGCTTCTGAAAGGTGTGGAAACTTCTGACAGAGATATTTGAAACAAAGCCCATCTTTAGGCAAAGCCTTTACAAACTGTTTCATGAGACCTAACTTAATATGTAGTGGTGGTAGGAGCACGTTTTTTGGATCTACAAGGTTTTTGCGTAAAATGTTCTTCTCGCCAGGCTTTAAAGACTCCCTAGCAGGCCAGTTCTTTCTGCACCAATGTTGATTCCGAGCTCTACTGTCCCATTCACACAAGAAACATGGAAATTTGGTAAAACCCCCTTGCTGACCAAGGAGCATGCACGTAACTTTCAAATCACCACATATCATCCAACCGTGTGCAGAATAACCTATTTTATTTAACACTCTTTCTAGATTTTCGTAACTCTCTTTCATATGTACAGAATGACCGACAGGTACAGAGGCATACATGTTACCGTTGTGTGCTAAAACTGCCTTCAAACTATTTTTGGATGAATCAATAAACAACCTCCAATCTTCTGTTTTGTATTCAATTCCAAACTCATTCATTAAACCATGAATGTCTGAGCAGTACACCAAATCACCCTCTTGTTCAAAATACTTCGAAAATTGTTGTTCTCTCTTCCTATACACATGAATGCTGGTTCCAGCCGCCAGCAAGTTCTTTTCTTTTAGCCTAGAGCCAAGCAATTCAGCTTTTTCTTTTGTTAAGCCCAGATCCCTAACTAAGTCATTAAGCTCGACCTGAGTGAACAATTTAGGCTCTACATTTTCTGTAACACATTGGAATTCTTCATCGTGTTCATCTAACTCCGACTGTACATCAGAAAATACTTCTGTTTCAATAGAATTTAAGTCCTCTGGTGGTTCCGGGATTGGCAAATCTACACCGTGCCCTACTGGTCGGATGGCGGACGGAAGGTTAGGGTAGCTTATTACCTTCTTGTTCTTAGAGTTATGACCAGTAATATCTACACTGCAAAAGTAACAGTCATCGGAATGATTTTTTGGTTCCCTCCATATCATGGGAACAGCAAATTTAAAGTGTTTTTTCTCTTTTTTTGACCATTTCCTGAGGTCTTCAACACATACATAACATACCTTATGCGGTGCCCAAGGTTTATCCTGGTCTCCAAGTTTGGTTCCAAAGTATGCTAGATAAACCTTTTTCACAAAGTCTGTAATGTTTCTTTGGTGCTTTTTAATAACAAACTCACCACAAATATAACAAAAACTGTCAGCAGAGTTTTTACAGCCGCGATGAGACATTGCACTGAGCACATGTACAGGAAACGTAAAAGTGAGGTTATGTTGAAAATAAACAAAACATCAGCTGTTTAGCATGTGTTTCAGCAGTGCTGCCAACATCATCTTTGTTCATTAGACCTATTTTTTCATGTTATCTTAACTATGAAAAAGCTGTTAAATTCTAAAAATATTTCTTTATTTCATGAATTTAACTATAAAATGTGAATAAATGGTGGGTGATACAACTTTTTAAGCATCATATTTGGATTCAGCAACCTAAACAACATAAGAATAAGGTATTTTCATTAAAAAAGTTTTTTCATCGTTGGCCTGTGTAATTAATTGTTGAAGCTTTTCTTGAAGATAGATTAATCTCAAAAAATAGATAACTCAGAGTTCACGTCCTGGCTATGGACATTTCTAATGTTATAATCGGAGTCTATGAAGACGTGTATACAAAACAAAATAATTTGAAAATTATGTTGATAAAAATGTTCACAGAGGTAGGCAATGCTACTTCTTGTATGTTGGAATTAATTTAAAATGGAATAAAAATGTTCAAGGAGTTCCGCAGGATGATCTTTAATCCCATTTCAACAGCACAAATCTACCTTAAGGACTGGAAAATAACTTAAGTTTGAAGCGTGGCTCGTGTGGGGCTGTCACGATCGATTTCGTTTTGGCGGATTTCAATAGGAAGATTAATGTACACGGTTCCAGGTCCATGATAGTACTGAGGAGGTACCATTCACCTTTTGTTTCCTAAGCCTTATTATTACGGAGCGGAGTATTTCAGTTTGTAGAGTGCTCAGCTGTTAACCTGAAGGCTCTGGACACAAATCCAGCTGTGGCAAATAAATTATTTAATCTGTTAATAGCCACGGATAGACCCTGTGGGATATAGAGATCTTCCTGAGGCTTAACTAGCCTCTATAATATGGATACTTACAATTAGGAAGAAAAATGATGGTCGTGATGATCTTCGACAACCGTTGTCCTTCAAGTGTTGAAATAGCACAGTTTTTTTTTTTATTTATTAATACTATTATTAAATTCTCCATTTTGTTTGTTTCATCACAGCCAGATATATTTATCTACCAATACCAAAATCAAAATTCTTCAATTATTAAACCACTTTTAAGAAATTTCGATATTTCCTGTACCTTCTTTACTACAAAAGTAAACTATCTTCCCCTTTATATTTATGTGTGTGTGTGCGCGTGTGTGTGTGTAGGAGGTCTGAAAAGTTTCCAACCTAACAAAAATACAAGACAGTTTTTCTGAAATATTTTTTTAAATTTTCAACATAGTCTCCTTGTAACTCTACACACTTCTCCCAGCGATGCTCCCATCTCTGCAACCCGTTTAAGAAGTACTCCACTACTTTATTTCGGCAAAATAATTGTTATTATTATAACGAAGATGGTTACCTCTTCATTTGACGATAATCTCTGTCCTCCGAGCTTAATTTTTAGATGAGGGAACAAGAAGAAGTCGTTTGGGGCTAGATCTGGTGAGTAAGGCGGTTGATCAAGGAGTCCAAGCCGTAATTCGTGGATTTTCGCCATGGCAACCGCTGAGGTGTGAGACGGAGCGTTGCCTTTGTGAAACAGAATTTTATTTTTCTGCGAATGTGGCCGTTTTCCCGCAATTTCTGCCTTCAGCTTGTCAAGTAATGATGCGTAGTATGCTCCTGTAATGTATTTTCGTTTTTGAAGATAATCGATTAACTCCAGGCTATCCCAAAAACAATCGCCAACACTTTCCCAACCGATAAAACAGTTTTTGCTTTATTTGTAGCCGGTTCTCCCTTTTGCCGTCCACTATTTGGACTGTATTTTCGTTTCGAGAGTGTAATAGTGTATCCAAGTTTCATCTACAGTAATTAATCGGCGCCCAAAAGAGCGTTGGGAATGTACATTCCAACACATTTTTGGTCTAACGTGAGTAAATGCGGCACTTAACGTGCGGGCAGCTACATACCTAAATGTTGATTTAATATGCAATAAACTCGTTCTTTTGATATGTTCATAACCTCTGCTATCTCTCTCACTTTAATTCAGCGTTTATATATACATATATTTCTCCTAATAAAACTTAACATATTTGCAGATAAAAAAAAATGTTATTCTGTTACAATAAATGTCATTATCTACCATCACCGACATATATTACTGTTTACTTTGAAGTTAAAATGACTAATGTGCTTTTTCTCAAAATCGCGTTGCATTTATTCCTACTATTTTATTAAGATGATACATACACACAAAAACAAGCATGTAGACACACATTATTAATTCGTCACTTCCAAGTTTTCGCAGAATCAATCGTAGAGAATATGCTAGTAGAAAGGTAAAAATATTCTAAAACAAACATGATAAATAACTACATCAATATTGCATGCATCTATTCATTTGATATTAATGGATAATTCGTATAAAAAAGAAATACAGTCACATTTTTAATAAATAAACCATCTATTTCCACCTTCCTCAGTTAGAAATATCCTTGACACACACACACCCATTTGTATAGTTTTGTGTGTGTTGTGTGGATGTGTATTAGTATCGAATCTAATCCAATTTATCTTGAAATGAATCTCTATACTCATTTACTGATGCTGTGATAAAAATTTCGTATTTAATCCTTGACTGTTTTTTTTCTGGTGAAATGAAAGAACTCTATAGGAGAGATAGATCGATAGATGGTAGGAAAGTATATAAATAAATAGTTAACAAAATAAACAACTGTTAAAATAAATTTGATATTAATAAATACACCTCATAATTATACATAGCAATAAATATATCATAACAAATAGTTGATCAAGTCCCTTCCTCCAACTCCCTTTTGTATTATATAATACTATCATCAGTGTTATAAATTTATGAAAATTCTTAATACAATTATGAAATAGAAAATAAGTACTTACTTTATCTATATATTTCGTCGAAGTTCTTATTGATAGAGTACAAATTATTAAGAGATATTAAGTGTTTGAACTGTTTCAATATGAATAAATCATTGATTTGGAATCGAATATATACTTGATAACAAATAATTATTAAACCCTCATTTAGTATTTAATCTTGTCCTAATACAAGTATTTATAGTCCAAATAACAATACTTGACCAATACATTTCTTAAATTAAATAGGCTGTATATTGTATTAAAAAAATAAAGAAGAAATGTGTATGCTGTATTTCATTTATTTTTTTTTTAGTTTATTTGACTGGTATTATTACATTACCTTTACTATCCAACGGTTTCTGATATCATTTCGATATATCAGAACTACTATTCTTCTGAGTAGGACTTTATAAATTGTCATTACATAGCTATTTCTTATGTCTTTATAAAATCTTAGAACTTGCCAATATTTAATGTTCAGTGCTGATCAACAAATTTGAGTTTTTTTGTTTTTTTAAAAACCCTTTATTTTGACAGTATCACATGTTAATCATATATTTTAATTTTAATAAGACAATCTCAACTAACCCGTATAAAAAAAAACTTACAATAAACTAAATAAATAGAACAATATTATAAGTACAATACAATCAAAAATTATAATAAGGAATTAGACAAATAACTATTGGGAAATTCACTACGAATAAGTATTACGAATTTCCACAATGCTTTCCAGACTTTAGTTTCATACATTTATGGTTTTACAATAATACTGTAACACTTATATAAAATTTGGAAATATTTGTTTTACTTGATTATCCATGATAAATCCTTGATGAAGCCATTAAACTCTGAACATTGGTAAACTATTTCAGTTGGTTCCAGCAACTTGAATCACAGGGCCATAAAGAAGGGATAGGGCCAAATGAATTTATCTCAAAAATTTGGAAAACCACCAAGTTCCCATCTTGTCCCTTCCGATGTTCAGTGTACGTTCCAAGAGTAGAGCAGTAAACTTAATATGAGGCAGAGTGCTTATAGCCTTTGAACTCATTCCAAATATTTTAAATTATGTCTGACTGCAGTAAGTGTAGTAGCTTCCAGGTCTTAAATCTCGTATTTATTTCTACAAAGTTATTTACTTCAGAATAGTGATTATTTAAAAATAAATAATTAAATTCTGCATTCTCTCTGCTACTCCAATACATTAAAATATGGATAGTACATACATTTAATAAAACATACGATAAAAATCTAATAAAATGTGTATAAGTTTAAAATAAGAAAAAATAATAAAATAAGAATAATTACTTAGTAATATATTTAATTCACAAGTCTACCTTGAAATTCGTTAAAAATCTTCAGTAAGTTTTCCAGATTTGAGTAGTGAATATCTTCTTCTTCTTTCGCTACCTCTTTTGTGCCATTCAACGTAGAGGTGCCTCAATCCAATGGAGCCATTCCTCCCGGTTCCGACAACTCCTCTTCATTTGAGCCAGAGTTTTACCTCTTTTTCCTCCTATTCTTTTGACATAATCCTCATAGAGGATTCTCGGGCGTCCTCGGGGTCTTTTGCCTATCGGGCGGGCTTCCATAACCTTTCTAGGAAGCCCTTCTTCGTCCATGCGACAGACATGGCCGAATCATTTAAGCTGTATTTTTTCAATGGAGGTCTTCAGTTCTGTTACCTGCAGCTGATCCCTTATGTTTGTATTCCGCACTCGGTCCCTCCTTGTTTTAGTAGTGAATATATTATTTTTAATTCTGCAATATGTTAACGCAAGCCGCTATTTTTTTTAAGGAGAGGGCATAATAATTTAAATATATCCGATCACTTTAACAAAATAATAAATAATAGTAATAAATAAAAAGTAAATAGTAAATAATTCTTCATCATACATTTTGAAAGGGTATTTTATTGGTATATTATTCTAATTGGAACCTGAAAAAAGAGGTACTATTCCTAATTGTCAATCACGAAAATCTTATTATTTTATTTCTGATCCTAAATTATATGCTAAAACGTGTCAGAAAACACATTGAGTAAGACCTATAGATTAAATCAATAAGTCATAATAAATTATGATAAAATTAAATATATTACATATTTTAAATACTACTTATTTATGAACAACCGGGAATAATTTACCGTAATGGTTCGTAATAGTACGGGTTTTTAAAATATAAAATTACATTAAAAAAAATGAGACTATCATGTTCAACAGTCATATCAAATATCAGCATTTGGACATATTTCATTTCGAATTGTATACAATTTTAATTCTTTTTATTATAATTTTATATGGTTTTCCTGAGGGTTGAAAATGTAAATCGTTATCTGTTTTGCACTTGTAACCCTGTTATGTTATAATCATGACTTTAATTTATTGAATTAAATCCAAATTTTTATGATAATTTTATTTTTATCAAATTAATAATTCTCAAAAGATATTCCGTTTTATAAAAGAACGATATATAGAATTGGACTACCTACCAATGTATGAATAGTTTTGAAAACTGTGACAAAAGACGTTAATAAAGTTATCACCTTTCTTTCAAATGATGGATTAGTTAGAAATGTCTCATAAATTTATGAGTAATTTTTTATTTTCTTTCATTTTCCGTTATATAGATTTGTATTTATTTATTAATATTTTCTATTTTATTGTAAGTTTTATTTACTATCATATAATATCAGGTATTTTAAAAATTATTACTTAAAAAAAATATTATATATATTTGTGTCTATGAGTGTATTTATATCAAATTAAACTAAGCCTTCATGTTCGATGGATATGATTAGAGATACTCAAAAATTGTAATACTTAAATAATACAAAATTCTTTAATGCGAAAAAGTATTTTATTTGTACTGAAAAAAATGGGGTAGACAATAATAAAAGAGAGACGGTGAATAAATAAAAAGGTGGCCGGAATGGCTGAAGTAGCCGCATAAGGGCGAAGGGTAAAAAGGGATAACCCGGTGGGAAACCGCTTCTTCTTCACAAGGGCCAAAGCCCATCATCCTGGCTTCTTGTTTTCCTAGTCGCCCTTTGTATCATTCTTATGTATCTTTCTCTTTATTCATCATTCTACTCTTCGACGAATTATATTACGAGTTTTCTTATAACTGAAGAATTATGACTTTGTAAATTACCATTTCTATTCTGCAATAAACTCCGTTAAAATAGTAAAATTTTAATGAATAAATTTACTCGAATTATCAGAAGATATGTTTTGCGAATGGAGGAATCTACTGCGAATAACTTTTACTGTATTTCTGTTTTCATCTTCTACTAATATGGGAAATCAATAATTTTAACTTTTAGTGTTTATTTTTTTTAATAATAAAAAACTGCACCCTTTCTAGTTATCAGGCTTAAAACTGTAAAATGGCATTATTTAAGATCTCTTTTATGTAACTGTATTGATAAAATACAAATACTAATTCTTTAGTTAAATAAACAATCTTAACCACCCAGATACTTAAATATAATGAACATCTCGGTCTTTTTAAAGTTTTATAAAGGTTCAGTAATTGTTTTGATTGAGGAATTTCACATTTCTTTCTTGTTTGCCACTTTGTTTTTTGGGTCGGTCCAATAGTGAAACGCTTGAATTTTGAAAAAATATATAGCAGGACAGATCACTCTCATTTTACAGAATGAAGCATCCATTAGTGGATGTAAACAGCTTCCTGATTTCAGTATCATTAAAATAATATGCCTTCATATATTTTTTGTTGTCTTCTAATTATCTCTTTCTCTCTCTCTCTCTCTCTCTCTCTCTATATATATATATATATATATATATATATAATTTATAATTTATATCATATTATAAATTATAAACTAAAAGTACTTACAGTTTTCTTTCTTCCCTTCAGTATATAGATTATTTCTGCTTACTTGTAAAAAAAAAAGAAAATTACCGTATTTATTTTTAAAAATTTTCAGGACTTAATATTGGCCTTTATAGGGTTAATCTTGCTTAGTAACTAAGCAACTGTTAAACGTTACTACGCTATTTTAATATTCAATATTATATGTCGTTAAACGTTAATGGTCAGAGTTTATGGGTGTCAAACTTCCATCCGCAAGCGCACCATAATACTCATTTTATTTCTACCAATATATGGCTCTTTATTCCATAACATAATACTTTTATTATGTAGTTTCTGTCTCGTTTAAGATAACGCCAACACTATTGGGTAAGTTCATAAAATATATTTACCAGGAAGACATCAAATCAGCAAAATAACTTATAAGCTCATTCAAGGCATAATCTTATCCATGAACTAAAGGGGGCTAAGTTATATTAGCTGAGGACGTATTTTTTACATATGCGAACTAAATTTGTAATTTACACATAGTTACTGTCATACTAAAAGTCAATTCAACCATACCATGGATAATACCAGCCAAGTAAAATTGAATTAGAAAAAGGGAAAATATAACGAAGTGGCATTACTACCAAGTAAATGTTTGAAAACAAGGTAGAAAAGAAGACAGTGATGTCAGAGAAGGAAGGATTGAAGAGATCAGGAACAACATGGATGGAGGAGAGAAAAATAATGCATAGAGAAAAGATGTGTTAGAGAAAGAGTGTTTTTTGTGATCCGCCTGTTTCTATTCACAATAAATAAATAATATTGTTTAAGAATATTTTCAACGGGACAAATGGCAAAGGAAAAAGGCTACAGAAACGGATAAGAAACTTTGTTATATGGAACGTGCAAGGGCTAAATACAAAGAAGAAAGAAGTTTTACAAGGTTTAACCAAATATGATGTAAAAATAGCGGTTTTAGCCGAGACTAAAATAAAGAGAAGTGGAAGCGAAACTAATTCTGACTTCATACATGTGTTTAGTGGTGTGGATAGGCGTGAAAGAGCTAGAGCAGGAATATCATTGCTAGTGCATAAACGTTTCAAAAACTTTATTAATTCGAAAGTGTGAATGAAAGAGTCATGGAGATAGTGATATTTGGTCACGGAGTGGTGATCTTGGGATTATAAGCTTCAACAGATTGTGCGACTGCTTCAGAAAAAGATAGTTTCTTTAAGAAGGTTCAGGACATAGCAGAGAGTGTTCCAGTACGGGATATTCTTTTCTTAATTGCAGACTTAAACCGTAGAACCGGTAAAAGAGTGGGCCTTTCGGTAGTAGGAAGATAGAGAAGAAACAGTGAATGGATCGTTTGATGGAATTTTGTAAGCAACTCGAAATGGTTATTTTAAATGAGTTCTTCCCCAACAAAGACGCACATAAATAAACTTGGTGGCAACCTGCACGCCAGCTTAGATCAATAATTTATTGTATAACAATTAGAAGGAACACCCGCGTGCTTATTATGACGTTAGAGCGAAGAGAGGTGCTGGATGTGGATCCATTATCTTGTTCGAGGAATTTGTCACATTTCTAGAATTGAGCGAGTAAAAAACTCTGCCATAAGAGATATCGTTAAAGCGGAAACGATAATGCACAAAATTGGGAACAAGCAGCTGCAGTCGTATGGTCATCTGAGAAGAACTGGCCCCGAGAGATATCCAAAAATGTTATTGGTCTACTTCCCAGAGGAGAGACGAAAAAGAGGCCACCCAAGGAAAACTTGGTTGCAAGAAGTTAAAGAGGTAGCAGCAAAAGTCTTGGCGGAGAGAGATTGAGAATACCAATTGTATTGGCGACAAAATATACTGGGTTTTGGCATATGACCAAAGGTTGTAAAAGTCCGAACAAAAAATGTATTTATAATGAAGTAATTACGAACAGTAATTAATATTAAAATATTTAATTAGTTAATTAGTAGGATTGTTTGTTGTATTAATGGGTAACCTTCCTTTACCTTGATAAGTGAGCGTTTATAATATGTGTGCATTAAAAAGTGGGTCATCTTAGTAGCAAAAATAAATAAATAAAAATCTCTGACAGCTAGTCATTCTTCTTGATTTCGCGCAACATTTGTGGCAAATTTGAAGGCAATCGAATGACGAAATCGGTTGTAATCTCCTGACAAACAGGCCGAAAAATAAAATGCCGGATTGATAAAGGACTAACGTAAAGTTCTGTGAAATGATTTATTGTAACGAAAAATATATTTTTTGATGATGTTCTTATAGACCGTTTTGATACTATTCTTCCTCATTTCTTTATTAATTCTATGGCAATATATTTAGTAAAATACTATCGGAAAATTCATTAATTTTTGAGGTAATGATCGTGGTTCAGTATCTTCACCCCCATCCGACCTCACGCCATGAAAGGAATTCCAATATTATTGCAAAGAATCTGCTAGGGTTGAATCCTGCCAGGAAATATTTTTTTACGAGCAGAAATAATAACAGGAGCTTTAATGTCATCGCAGTGATATTCTGATTAATTTTCTTTCTTTTTTTTAGTTCAAAGTCGTTCATACATATATACACATAGTCTAATGGCAGACATGCCTATCCTTTTTTTTAATATTGGGTCACATGAAATGTCCGTTTTCAAAGGAAAGGTTATTTAGTAAAACAACTTTAAAATTAAATAAAAACTTTTTTATTAAACATATTCACCCTCATTTTCTAAACATATTACCTATTGTGTTATGAAATTATCAATCCTGGGTTTAGTGGTGAAATAAAGTCTGAAAATCATTTTCAGGGTTTTTGATTTGAGATTTATTTTCCAAAATTTTATCCTTGAGGGAGATTTCAGAATTTCTGAATAGATGGAAATCTGTAGGGGATAATTCTACAGAAGGATAAGGTGGGTGTAGGAGGACTTCGTAATCCACCTCGTTTAATTTCTTCACTGGCTGTCTTGAAACTCGAGGTCTGGTGTTGTCGTCTAAGATTATAATAATAATAATAATGTCTTTATTTATTCTGGGACAAGTCCCTATAGAATAAAAACAGGTGTTGTAGGCTATTAAGGCTTAGAGTGTAAAATAATTACATTTATTTAATTATTTCTAATATTTTAGTAAGTGAGAAAGAATAAAAAAAGTAATGAAAAAAAATTCGAATTACATATTTTTAAAAACAGATTAGAAGAAGAGAAAAAAATTAGAATAAGTTAACAATAATTATATAAGAGAAACAATTTATGTAACATATATATTGACTTTATGCCAAGAAAAAAAATGAAGAAAAATCAGAGATTTACATTTAATCCATTTACGTCTTTTTTTAATATCTAACTAGATGATATTAATACATATGTACGTGTTTTAAATCCACACACTCATATAAATACATAATCACACACACTCAATGTACATAAAAAAACATCGTTCATTCATCGAATGAAAAGAACTTCAAGTCAAAACTGATCCGCTGCTATTTTCGATTTTGGGGAATTCTAAGGATAATTGGTGATGGAATATACGGGATTTGAAGTTTGGAAGATTATTGGAACGACGAACTGAAGAAGGTATACAGTTTCAAAGGGAGGAGGATCGGATAAGGAAAGCTTTATCAAAAGCTGCTGTTCGGTGGGATGCTGTATATAAATCTGAGAGCCGAGAACGGGAATTACGGGAGAGGACTGTGGTTTTGAATTGAAGGAGATCGAAAATGTATGATGGTCGGTGGGATTGGATAACTTGGTAAAGGAAGGAAGCTAGGACGTGCTTACGGTGATAGGAAGGGTAGAGCCATTTCAATTTTCGTAATATCGAGTGACCGGGGCATCTCTCGAGATCCCAAAGATGAATTATAGGACACGACCGATTAACCAATGCAGGTTGTTATTGTTGCATTATGTCAATATGCCTGCAGTAAGATGTAGATGTGATGGTTTCACCTCAGGGTAGAAACGAGAATTGAATTATTTATGTATTAACTATTTATTTACGAATTAATCTGTGTCGCCGGCTGAAAATTTCTTTAATCAACGGCGAATGGTCCTTTCGTTATAATACCATTCCTCGAACGTGGTGGAAATGTTTCATACATCTTGAGCAGTCGAATGTTCAAGTTCAATTCATAAAAAAATTACACGAAAATCGTGTTTCAATTCCATATTGGAATGAATGAAATACTGAAGAATCAAATGAACAGTTGCATAACTCGTAAAATGGGGTGTATCTGCATAATTCCCAGGTGTATTAAATACAAATCTCAACATCCTTCAAAAGTATATTTCCATTATTAATAAATCTTTATGTTATATTTTAAAGTCTTTATAATTTATTAACACGCTTTATATCCTTTAATATCTCATCATATCTAATGACTGAGCCTTCAGTAATGATGATACTTTCTATATGATACATATTTATTTATTTAATTTACTTTAATATAATTTAATATTAAAAATAACTAATACATTTTGTTCAAATTAGATGAAAGAGTGTAGAAATTTACTAAAAGTAATCTGTACCACGAGTTTTGAAACGCAATGGAACTTGCAAGATGTGAGCCATAATCATTTAAAAATATGTGTAGCATTGATGTCATTTAAATAACGATTATCAGACTCCAAATTAAATAAATAAAAAACCTTTACCACTACAACCATGAAAGGTCTGTAGTTCAACACGTGATAGAGACTGTACTGTTTCTTGGAAACGGTTGTGCAGAGTGGTGATTTGTCCAAGATCACGCTCAATCGCCAGAGTATAGAGGCTAGGTGAGGTACAGGAGGGTCTTTGATCCCATAGGATCCGCCATTGGCAGCTAACAGATTAAAAAAAAGTCTGCCACGCCGCGGGATTTCGGCACGGTGACTCAGCGCTCTACCACTGAGTTACCACTCAGCGCTCCTCCGACCATAATAACCATTTATTTTATTGTTGCCATAAAGTTCTTACAATATCTTGCAAAACAATATTTCTTAAAAACCGAACTGCAAATCTCATTTTCCATCCGGGTTCATATTGAATATTAAGCTCTATTGAGAATAAAACAAAAATAATACAATCATATAAAAAATGTGTTGTTTGAGCCTTAGAATATTTTTTTTTTTTATATTATAAAAATAGTTTCCCGAATTCGTATTAGGGAATTGGTCATGTTGATGAAAGGAATAGGTGATATGTGACTTACTCTGTTTTACAAACAACTGAATGCATGGAATACATTTCGAAATATATATCTCGGATGCCAGTGGATGACAATAGGCTTTGACAGACATATCTTAATAACTGTCAAACACTAGCAGTAGTTTATCAATGACGCATTTCCAATGACAGCCTTCAAAATCCAACCTTTGTTCACAGTAAAGTTTATAATTTTTTCTGTTCTTAATAATTTATTTTCAGAAATTTGGGTTATTAGATTTTTAGATCGCTAGTGAGATTCTTTAATAACAGAAATTTAATTTTTAAATAATGATAGGAAACGCTTTATAATTTATAAAAATAAATTAAAATGGAGTGGGACAGACATAAACAAATATTAGATCTCTAAGTTTTGAACAATTGTTTACAATTTTCCAATAAAAAAAATTAGAATTTTAAACATGGCTTTTTCCAGCTAGCTCGAAACTACTAATCGAAACACTGTGGTTTAGGAAGAATTCGAATGATGTCCTCGGAGAAAAGACAATAACCATTATAGCCGATAAACGCTATTTTGTGCTTCGGAAACATAGATCATTGATTTAGGTGACTAGTGTCTCGTGTGACTGAATAGTGTTTTTATTATCTCTTTTATAGTATATTTTATTAATTATATAAATAGCTCTTTTTGAAAGAATTCTATTACGAAGAGTTTTTGGAGAACTTAATCAAATAATCATTTTATACATGACGGGTGGATAGTATGAGATGTTTGAGGATTTGTAGTTTATTGTAAATGGCATAATTATCAAATAGAGATAGACCGACCATTTTGCTTAATTAGTGAGAAATATCTTTCTAAAAAACTAAAATAAATAAATAAAAATTGAACCGAAAACAGAAGGGGGGGGGTCGAGCTGGCATATTGGAATATAGAAACAGATGCTGGAGAAGCCAGTGTATTGAGCGAGTGAAGGGCGCCCACACTGGATAGAGACTTGGTGAAGTCTTCTTGAAGAGGCTTGGACCCAAGGAGGGTTGTATAACACACAGTATAATACATTATATTGTATGTTTATACTTTATTATATGTATTTTATGACAAACATATTGTCTACAAATAAATACAATACAATGAATGCACATTGCTACCCCGCTCCCACCGATACATTAAATCTTGTATAATTGATTTAGATACTTATATCCATTATAATGTTTTAATGTTATTACTTAAATATTAACTAAAATATTATTTATTTATTGGTAATAACGAAAACGTTAGGGGAAAAACCAATCCTATTTAGATACTGACTGAACTACTTTAATATATTTGTTTTGATAATTTTTCATGTAGAGATGTTCATTTATATATTTAATTCTGGGTATATCTTGTATTTTGGTACAATAACGATAATTATTGCTAATTCTCAGGCATATTAGCTCCTTTTTTTAAGAACTAAAGTAATATACATTGCACACACGCATACAAACGAACGTCCAGGAAGTAAGGGTACAACGGCCGTACAGGATCTTGGAATTTTTGGTTTCATATTTGGCACCACTGACTTGCCGAGAATATCCTAACGGTCAAAAGAAATCTTATATTTACTCAATTCAGGCTCAAACGGCGATTATGTTGATGAATAATGACATTACTTTACTCATATATTTTAAATTTCATTTAAATATATGCCCTTTTCTATTTTAAACACGTGGCATAACCTTACTTTCTTGATGACCCTCCTATATATTTTATATATATATAGTAACGAGTTTCTTTTTTTTTTTGTCGCTATCCGACCGTCATGTGTCTACATATGTGAGCTCACTCTACTGTGGGCTGTCGTTACGTGCGAATGCACATCAGTGGTTTATTTGGCCAAGTAATTGCCAAATTTTACATATTACCTTATATTTTCTTTGCGGCTCAGCATTGGTGTTATGATTATAGCGTTTGTGTTACGGTTATACCGCTTGATGTAATGATTATGATACGAACTTTATTATATACTTTATTATATATATATATATATATATATATATTGCTATGTTTCTACTCTTAAATATATATATATATATTCTCACTGAACTGCTAAAACGTTTTCCCGGGTTTCGGCACCACTTAAGTAATTCACCTCACAAAACATAAACAAAAGAATAAGTAGGAAGATAAACAACACACTTGACCTGTTCCACCTTCGTCTCCAGAGTACCTCCTTCCTTCTCCGTGTCTATTTCTCGAGTGCCTTTTTCAGCCTCGTATTTCAAGAATTTTCTTCTCTCCCCCTCTCCTTCCTTCTCCACCATCTTGGACCATAAAATCATAAGGGGACCAAGGGTCTGTTCTTTGTCCCAAACATATTCCCTTTCATGTGTCCCGACATGACACATTTTCCCTGCACAGCATCCCTTTCATGGTGCCGCCTGCATCAGTACATAGCAATATATATATATATATATATATATATATATATACTTATTAATTACTTAATTCACCTCACAAAACATAAACAAAAGAATAAGTAGGAAGATAAACAACACACTTGACGGCTGGTTAAACACTGACTTTATTGCCATCTTGAACCTCTATTTATAGAACAGCTGATTACAATGCCAGCTTGATTAGCGACTTAGCGATCATCGTCTTGTCTTAACTCCCCCCTGCCAGTTTACGAACATCCTCGTAAACTCAAAACAAAAATTGCAGAGAAAGAGCACACAAACAAAAGAAATTATCAATTACATGAATCATATTCTACTTACATAAAAATAAAAATAAAATACCTTACTACTAGCTTAATCTACATTACTATCATTCGTAATTAACAAAAAATATTTATATACAAATAAGTTACTTTACAAAAACTATATAAAAAAGAAATGAAAATCCCCTGTTCCACTACACCTCCAAAAGTACGAAATAAAGTACACGGTTATGGGCTGGCTTCCCCAGCTGGAATCTTGAGCTGTTCGATATGAACTGTCCTATGTTTTCTTGGCTCAGTCACATTCTGAATAGTGACTAGGTTATGCTCTCTGATAGCAATCACTCTGAATGGACCCTCGTACCTCAGAACCTCCTTTGCACGATTCGATATAATTTTTTTGTACACAATTGTGACGATTTTAATATCTCCCATAATGTCCTTCCTCGTTTTCCCGCGCCACTCTCCTACTCTTTTCCGCTACCATCCGGCCATGTGCTTTCCCCCACATTTTCTCGAGATCTACTCTATTTATGGCTAGTTGTTCTGCCATGTTTTCGTCTACAACCGTATCACCCTCGTCTCTTCTTCGCGCTCGTAAACCAAAAAGGGCCTCGAACGGGGAAAATCCGGTGGCCATGTGTATGGAGTGGTTGTACGCTGCTATGGCTCGGGGCATCGCCTCATCTGCTTCCAACCCTTTATCTGCATGGAATACTCGGAGATGTTCTCCCAAGGTATTATGGAGCCTTTCGATTCCCCCCCTACTTTTAGGATGTCCGGGTGTATTCCAGTGCCAAGTAATTCCTAGCCGTTTCATCTCCTGTCGCAAGTACGCGTTATCGCATTCCCTGCCCCCATATGAGGAGATCGTATTTGGTACCCCATAGAATTGGAACCATGTTTGAAGGGCGCTATTCACCGCCGCTGCCGATTTCTCCTTCACCGGGTGGGCTATGGCCGTTTTGCTAAATGTATCCACTATTGTTACCATTTAAACACCCTCCACGTAAAGGTGTCTACTTGAAGATCTGTCAATGGTATCGTAGGCGTCATCGTCTCGGTTTGTAATCCTACGGGAGGATGGCGGTCATACTTAGCCGTATGACAAATGTGGCAGTTCCTTATTATCTCCTCTACCGTCTTCCGCATCCATACCCAATAATACTTTCTTTTTAGTGCCGCCAACGTCTCATTAATTCCCCGGTGGTTCGTCTTCCCTTGATGGTACGCCATCGTTACATCCTTTTGCTGTTCCTGATCGCGAATGGTCTCTACCATAGATCGGCATCGGATAAACGTCCTGTATATCCCTATTTTTTCTAATCTCCACAAGTTACGTATCTTGTCCCACACCGTCGCGTTGCCAGCATACAGATAGTGGGTCGCACCTGCTTTAGAGGCGTCCTTTAACGCTCGGCAGATTTGCTCTTCCTGGACTCCAGTTTGGGACCAAATAGTAACAATATTGTGCCTCTCGTATCTGGAAAATTCCGTTTTCAGTAACCCCGTGGTCCTTGTTTTCCATATTATCTGCCGAGTCTTATCGTTTATTACCTCATCCACCTCCTCCATCTCAGTCGATCTCTCGTCTTGTGATTCCTCCTGGTCGGGAGATTCCCCGTTGTCCCGGCGGTCTGTTTCTCCTTCTCCTTCCCATCTGGCGTCCATTCCCGTACGAACCTCTGGAGCTCCCCGGAAGGTCCCCCTTCACCTGATTCGATAGCGTTGACCTGCAGGGCACGAGATAACCAATCTGCCACCACATTATCCTTTCCCGGCTTTTATGCTATTTCGATATTGTATTGGCTCAAGATCTCCTTCCAACGCGTCACACTAGCCAACGATTCTTTCAAATTACCCTACCACAGAAGTGGCCTGTGATCGGTATGAACTTTGAACCGCTTTCCAAATATATAGGGCCGGAAGTGTTGGACTGCCCATACAATCCCTAATAACTCTCTCTCGAGCGCGCTATATCGGGTCTCCGCGTCTGTAAGCCTTCTGCTTGCGTATGCCACAGGCCGTTCCCCCTTATCATAATCCTGTGACAAAACCGCCCCCAGTGCATATTCACTAGCGTCGGTGGTGATCGCAAATGGTTTTGAAAAATTAGGGAATGCGAGGACCGGTTCCGTTTGTAGCCAACACATGCATTTCCTGATGTTCCCCTCGATCTCTGGAGTAATCCGAATTTCTTTCCAGTATCCCTAGCTAATTGTACCTTCAGGACTGTGGTCATAAACAACATCCATGCTTCGACCGCACTGGTATCCATTACTTCTAGTAATTTTTCGTTAATCTTATTAAGCTTCACGAGCAGGCCTGCAGCGTACTGACCGTTTGTCTGATTCGAACGTTTCATATCTCGAAACATCTGCAGCATATCCTCTTTTGGGGCCCCTCGCCCCCCTCCATACGCTTTTTTTAGTCTTTCCTTGATCACCTGCCACGAGGTATCCTCATCAGCTTGGATTAGATTTAGTACGCTCCTTCTGACCCGTCGTGCTAAGGCTACCCGTAGCCTTTTGGCATCCGCTTCCTCTAAAAAGTCTGCTGCGACCTGGGATTGAATGCTGCTCATAATACCATCCCCGCCCTTGAGGAAATGATTTAGTTCACCCACATCACCGTTAAATTTCTCCAAGTCTGATATCTCCCTTCTTAAATCTTGTGCATTGGCCTTCCTTAACTTCAATTTCTCCAATTCGTTCGTCTCCTGTGCAATTCTGTTGGCTTCCTGTGCAGCTAAGTCTGCCCGCGCCATTGCTAGAGTTGTTGATGGTAATGGCGGACACTGGGGATTCGCTTGTTCTGGCTGTGAAGGCTCTAACGTTAACGTTGCCGGCCTCAGGATTTCTCTTTGTTCATTCATAATGGCAAGACTAGTTATTTTTCAAATTCAGAGTGCAAAAATAAATATAAAAATTAAAGTAAAATAGATCAATAATGAACTATCTGTAGTCTTTAGTGTCCTTGAGAAAAAAAAAATATATATATATATATTCTCACTGAACTGCTAAAACGTTTTCCCGGGTTTCGGCACCACTTAAGTAATTCACCTCACAAAACATAAACAAAAGAATAAGTAGGAAGATAAACAACACACTTGACCTGTTCCACCTTCGTCTCCAGAGTACCTCCTTCCTTCTCCGTGTCTATTTCTCGAGTGCCTTTTTCAGCCTCGTATTTCAAGAATTTTCTTCTCTCCCTCTCTCCTTCCTTCTCCACCATCTTGGACCATAAAATCATAAGGGGACCAAGGGTCTGTTCTTTGTCCCAAACATATTCCCTTTCATGTGTCCCGACATGACACATTTTCCCTGCACAGCATCCCTTTCATGGTGCCGCCTGCATCAGTACATAGCAATATATATATATATATATATATATATATATATATATATATATATATATATATATATATATAACTTAAGTAATTCACCTCACAAAACATAAACAAAAGAATAAGTAGGAAGATAAACAACACACTTGACGGCTGGTTAAACACTGACTTTATTGCCATCTTGAACCTCTATTTATAGAACAGCTGATTACAATACCAGCTTGATTAGCGACTTTGCGATCATCGTCTTGTCTTAACTTTTATATATATATATATATATATATATATATATATATATATATATATATATATATATATATATATATGAGTTAAGACAAGACTGACGATCGCATGGTCGCTAAGATCAAGCTGGCCATTGTAACAGCTGTTAATATGTAAGAGCTATATATAGAGGTTGAAGATGGCAAAACAGTCAGTGTTCTCAGTTGTTAGTTCATTTAACGTCACTTTATGCTGCTATGGCTAATCGGACGATGCTACAGTGGGAGCTCTAAATTTTGCTTATCCAGGTTTAATTAGGATAGGGATTTTTAACAAGTACCTGACATCGTACAGGCTCGGGACCCCCGTTTAACGTCCCTTCCGAAGGACGGCGTAACTAAGGATTCTTTACTCCCTTAAAAAAATGCTATTGCCACCTGCCGGGCTACGAACCCGCGATCTTTGGCTTAGTAGTTTGTTACGCTAACCACTAAACCACAGGTGACTTTCAGTGTTCTCAGTTCGGGTCTTTCATCCTAAATTTTCCTTTTTTTGTATTGTAACCCCATGGAGGGACCGTTTATTAATATTAGGACATGCTCTATACTTATACTCATATTACATGCCATCACATGTGAATATATATATATATTCATGAGTATTCTTCCCTATGTCATTCTAAGTCCTTCTTGCATGTTTCAGCATAAATTGCTCCCTCACTATCGTCATTGAAATCCTTGCTTTCCCAACATCTCCTGGCTTCCCCCCAAAAAAATTTAATTTTGTTTTTTAAGAAGATATACATCTTGTAAAGCCTTTTTGTCGCTTTTTATACACTTTATGATTTGTATTATGTAGCCTTCTGTCCAGATATATAATATGTTTCTTTTTCTGTTCATCTTTGTTATTCTAAAGGGACATAGTCCCAGAATAAAGTTATTTTTCTATTCTATTCTATTCTAAAATTTATCATGAATTATTTATATAAACAGTTTCCAATTACGTACAATGATAGTTCACCAAGCAAGTAAAATAGGAGGTACCTAAATAGATTTTCCAAAACATCGGTCGATCCAGATGAGCGATAGTGCCTATATAGGATGGCGATTAATCAAGAAGTCAATTTTTACGACGGATTGTAAGAGAGCATCAGCTGTTAGGCGACAATGCGGCACATCAATCAATGTTCCCCTTCCCAGGCCCTTGCAATTTAGCCTTTGTTTGATACATTTTACAATAAGGGTTCCTACCCTCTGGAGGGTTACATTCCAGGATAAAAATGCAAGAATATGCATGTGTCAATAAACATTGCTCTATCACTATAACTATCTCTTTACCCATGTAATGTTTTACTTTATATATTGTAGTAGTAACATATCAAGTGAGCAATGGCATCAGACTAGAAAAAAACAATTTTAAAAAATTGTGAAAAAGTAGAATCTTAAGTAATGAGATTCGTAAGCAGATTTTCAATACTTCTTTAGATTTATGTCCCAAATTAGGACAGACAATTGATTTATTTAACTGGCTTCAAGGGAGTAAAAATCCTTGGTTATGCCGTCCTTCAGAAGGTCCGTTACAGGGGTTCTCTGTCTGTACGATGTTAGGTACTCGTTAAAAATCCATATCCTTATTAAAACCAGATAGGCAAAATTTAGAGCTCCCGCTGTCCATATTTATTACCAGATCGTTGAGAGCTCTAAGTCAATTAACAATTTTATTACAATCAAAAATAAATACTGAAACAACTCTCTGCACTCATCCAAAAACACAACAGCTGGAAAGAGGTTACCAATGGATTCCCCAAAGAAATATAAATAAAAGAGAACTGCAAAAAAATGAACTAGAAATATATATTAATTTGTGGATGCTTAAGGAATAAATATTGAAAAAAAAAATAAAACATTGGAGATGATTGTGTGGCAGTGGCAAATCCATTTCACACAATCTCTTTGTTCCACCCAACTAGGTTCGTAACCTTCACAGTAGTTCCGTCATTAGTAATACCGATAAACTGAGTTTTTATTCTTTTATTTACCGAGGACAATTCGACTTATTTTTTTTTTTTACAATAATGCCTTTATTAATTCTGGGATAAGTCACTATAAAATTAAAATACAGGAGTTGTAAGCTATTATGCTTGGAGCTTACAATAAACTACTAATATTTACAAAAACATTTACATACATAATAACTCTTTATAGGCCTTCCCTTATGGGAGTATAGTCTAACTTCCGGAGTGACCAGCTCTATTGGGAAGTGGAGTTCGGTATTAATTTCTGCCACTTAACTTTATTTTGAGCAATTCTTGTCCTATTTTATCTTCTTCTGTCGAATCAGCAGTTGGCGTGTGGACTTGAACAATGCTTAGGTTTTTCTTCTTAAAAGTTAGTCTTGTGCTTGTTTTATAATTCTCTTTATAATAAAGGCTTTATTCATTCATTCATTCATTCATTCATTCATGCTTGGAGAGTAAAATAATTACATTTAATTAATTATTACAAATAATTTAGTAAGTGAGAAAGAATAAAAAATAGTAATGAACAAAAAAAATGCGAATTACAATATTTTAAAAAGAGCTTAGAAGAAGAGAAAACGAATTAAAATATTGTTACGGGCTACTGGGTATTAAAATGAATTAAACAATCCCTTAATTAAAGATACTAATATTTATTAACAAAATGATAAAAAGGATACAAGTAAACTATTAACAATTAAATTATTGAACTAATATAAATTTATAATAACAATATTCTAAATATTATCATCTAGGCCTAACCCCTATTTAATTATTACAATAATATAAGATTTTACTAATTCTAGATAGCTTAACTAGTTACAATAGTTTCTATGAATATTATAAAATTACACTACAATTTATAACTAATAATTAACACTTACAGTTCACTAGTCCACCGACCGTAAGATTCTTCAAGTATCACAAACTGACACACAGTAACAAACAGAAACAGTTTATTACACTCGCGAGACTGTCACAGTTCACTGATACACTTATTACACGGGCCGGATCAACACTGACTAGTTTATCACACTGACACTCACTTATCACAGGTCTTCACTGGTCTTCTCTCAGGCTAAGACTGACTGACTCGAGGTGACGGAAGTCTTTTTTATAGGCAAAGCCGAACATTCTAGAACTCGAAGGGGCCAGATAATTCTGGAATATTCTTAATCCTTTGCCGACAAAAGAAGACGATCTAGAACCGTCCTAATCCTATTTAAACGTCTCCCACTGACGGAGTTAAGCCGCTAATCCCCCGCTTCCGCCTTCCTGCCGGCGCCCGTAACACTGCCCCCTCCTTAAAAGTGCTCTGCCCCAGAGCAAGTCCGGAGAAATCGGGCATTTATGAGCTTCTACTGATGGAGACGCACCTTCTTTCCAGGGGTTGAACGTGCACACCAATATGGCAATTCCAGAGTTGGCGAATGTCTGTTCGATCATGTCCCTGACAATCTTCCACTCCAAGCCGTCGTATCCACAGCCCAACTTCGGAATAGCGAGCTTAGTGACACGCAGTCTCAGAAGCTTACTCCGAAGGTCATCGAGGCTTCGCCGCAGTGCGTCATATGTCGGCTTCTGATCAGAGGCACGCTTGGTAACCAAGTAAAACAGGTGTCGTCCTTCGTGCGGCTGGTGGAGTGCCTTCCCGACACTTGGTCCTTGGCGTTCCAGCTCCTCAGTTCCGCCGAACTTCTTCCTGAAGACCGTTGCAATCCCTCGAGAAGTCCTCAGATCTTCGGCAACGCAATGGGCCAGAGAATACTCCACTGGTAACGAGAAGATATCCCTGTAGATTACCTGAGTTACTCCACGGGTCCCTGGTACTTTAGTATGAGCAACTGAGTTATTTGTCTCCACATTGTTTAGGTACCTAACCTGCTGGTCTTCTGCCGGGCCATGGTCTCCTTTGTACGGCGCCAGTCTATTGAAATGGACTACCTTGGGTTTTCCTTTAGGCTGCTTCCTGATCCTATATACGACGTCGTTGATCCTCTTGACGATCTCAAACGGGCCGTCCCAGGAGTTCTGCAGTTTAGGTGAGTAGCCTCGCCTTCTTCGAGGATCATGTAGCCAGACCAAGTCTCCAGGTTGGTAGCCACCCTTCTCAGCCCTGATGTCGTAACGCTCCTTCATTCTGTCACTGGCTCCCTGGATGTTTGTGCGAACCTTCTCGTGGATATTATCCAGTCGCTTCCTTAGATCCGAGACGTACTCCTCTCCGGCAATTCCCTCATCAGGCTTGAAACCGAATTTCAGATCACAAGGCAACCGTAGTTCTCTGCCGAATACCACATTTGCGGGAGTCTGACCCGTTGCCTCACTGACTGAACTGCGGTAGGCCAGCAGGAACAGGTGAAGATACTGGTCCCAGTCTCGCTGATGGTCGGAGACCACTTTGGACAAATATCGACCCATAGTCCTGTTCATGCGCTCCACCATGCCATCGGATTGAGGGTGAAGAGGTGTCGTCCTGGTCTTCCGTATTCCCAGTGCTTCGCACATCCCGGAGAAGACTGCTGACTCGAAGTTTCGTCCCTGGTCAGAGTGAAGTTCCATGGGTACTCCAAACCTACAGACGAGCTGCTTCACCAGTACGTCCGCAACCGTGACTGCCTCCTGATTCGGAAGGGCGTAAGCTTCCACCCACTTGGAAAAGTAGTCCATGGCCACGAGAATATACCGGTTACCTTCATCCGTCACAGGGAAAGGGCCAGCGATGTCAATTGCTATTCTCTCAAACGGTGCTCCCACGTTGTACTTCCTCATTGGGGCCTTCTTTCTTCTTATGGGTCCGTTAGAAGCCGCACAAGTCGCACAACGCCTGCACCAGTCCAACACATCGTCCTTAAGGTTTGCCCAGTAAAAGCGTTCACGTACTTTTTCCAATGTACGGTGAACTCCAAGGTGGCCGCCAGATACTCCGTCATGAAGTTCCCTGAGTACTTCGGGCACTTTACTCTTTGGAACGATGAGCTGAAGTCTGCGCTGATCCCCTTCCGTGTTCTCCAATGCCCGTTTCAGCATCCCGTTGTCCACTAGAATGGAGTCCCATTGGGCCCAGTAAGTCTTTACAGTCTTCGACATTGGAGCAACATCCTGCCAGGTTGGTCTTCCTTGCCCTGATAGTTTCCACTGCTTCATTTGTTTCAAGTCCGGGTCCCTGTCCTGCTCCTTTGACACCTCTGCATCCTGCCAACCGTCCATGACCACCGTTGTCCTCAACACTGCTGCCTGCTTCTCTTCTTGTCGAGAACAATGCCCGCATTTTTCGTCACAAGGTCTCCTAGAGAGCGCATCCGCATTTCTGTGAATCGTTCCAGCACGATGAGCAGATTCAAAGTCATATTCTTGAAGGCGCTCTATCCACCTCGCCACTTGTCCTTCTGGTGACTTGAATCGTAGCAGCCACATTAGAGCCGCGTGGTCCGTTCTCAGGAGGAATCTTCTGCCGTATAGATATTTGTGAAAATGCTCTATAGATTTCACCACTGCCAGAAGCTCCTTCCTTGTGACACAGTAGTTGCGTTCCGGAGCTGAGAGCGCTTTACTGAAATATCCAATGACCCTTTCTTCTCCATCTTGGAGCTGAGAGAGGACGCTCCCAATAGCGGTGTTGCTGGCGTCTGTATCAAGTATGAACTTGCCCTCGGGACGGGGATAGCTCAGAATAGGAGCACTACTCAATTTCTTCTTCAACTCCTCAAACGATGCCTGACACTCGTGATCCCAAAGGAACGTCCGTTTTTCCTCGGTAAGCCTGGTAAGAGGTTTTGCAATGTTAGCAAATCCTTTCACGTACCTCCTGTAGTAGGTGCAGAGGCCGAGGAAACTTCTTACTTGGTGCTTATCTCGAGGTACTGGCCAGTCGGTGATCGCTGCAATCTTCTCTGGGTCAACGGCAACTCCGTTGTCTGACACAACATGCCCCAGGTAGTTGACTTGCCTTCGGAAGAGATGACACTTCTTCGGGTTCAATTTAAGGTTCGCTGCACGCAGTCGTTCGAAGACCTTCTCCAGATTCTTCAGATGGTGAGCGAAGGACTTTCCCAGCACAATGATGTCATCTAAGTATACCAGGCAAATTTCCCAAGAGAGACCTCTTAACACGCTTTCCATCAGCCTCTCAAATGTTGCAGGAGCATTGCAAAGCCCGAATGGCATTACCGTAAATTGCCAGAGTCCAGTCCCAATCGAGAACGCTGTCTTCTCTTTATCTTCAGGTTTCAATCCAACCTGCCAATATCCACTGCGGAGATCCAAGGTAGAGAAAAGTTCACACCCCTCCAGGGTGTCCAGCGTATCATCAATCCTGGGGAGCGGATAACTGTCTTTCTTGGTGACGTTGTTCAGAAGGCGGTAGTCTACGCAGAATCTCGTTGTGCCGTCCTTCTTCTTCACCAGTACAACAGGAGACATCCAGGGGCTACTCGAAGGTTCAATGACACCATCAGTCGCCATCTCCTTGATGATCTTCTCGGCGTCCTCCCGTTTGGCTAAAGGCAGCCTCCGCGGGACCTGTCGGATGGGCTTAGCATCCCCGGTGTCAATCCTGTGCTGGACGATATCCGTTCTACCCCGTGGCCCTGGGCTGATCTCGAAAACGTCCTGCCATCGGGTAATCATCTTCTTCACCTCCTCACTCTCTTCAGGCGAAAGGTCGCAACATGATTCGTCCACAAATCCCTTTAATTCTTCCGGCAGTCCTCGCAGCTCGGTGGGATGACGTTGCAGCTGACGAACCACTGAGGTAGCGGTTGTACATTCCCCTATCGGTGTTCCTTTGTTCAGCGTTACTGGGAAGCTGTTCAGGTTCATTAGCCGAATCGGAGTGGTACGTCCGACCTTGATGAGAGACCTAGCCACCAGTACGCCGCGTCCGATATCCTGTTCTTCTTGTTTTCCAGGTTCAAGAAGCACACATTGACCCTCAGGTAGATGTCCTTCGACCGTCCCCTGTGTTATGATTTGGCTCCGAGAAGGTAAAGTGGTGTCTTCTAGTAAGCGCACTCGTGCGTAGATATCCTTTCCCTGCCGGAGGATGACTTCTTCGTCTCCCAGCGTCATCACACCTCTTGCCATATCCAGCTTGATCCCGCATGTGATCATCAAGTCCGTGCCCAATATGACATCTTCATCAATATCTGCCACGAGAGCGCGGTGCTTCAGATGTTGACCCCCGATGATGAAGTAGGCAACTGTCTCCCCGTAGACCTTGGCTAGCTCACCTGTGGCAGTCCGTAATGTCCAAATCGTTGGCAACATCTTCTCAGCAGGAACTGTCTTTGAGCTCAAGATTGTCTTGGTTGCGCCGGTATCCAGTAGCAGACTTCGCAGCTGCCCGTTCACCTTCCCATCAACGTAGAAGCTGTTCGTTCTGCTCCCTAAAGACGCAACTCTACTGGTCTTCCTCGGGCCTCTGACGTAGCGGGCTGATAGTTGTTCCTCCCTATCAACCCTACTTCGTTCCTGTGGCTTTTCTTGCTTCTTGGATGGACACTTGCTTCTAGGGTGTCCAAGTTGGCCGCAGCCCCAACAGCGTATCTCCT
Organism: Arma custos; assembly: GCA_037127475.1. NCBI lineage: Eukaryota > Metazoa > Arthropoda > Insecta > Hemiptera > Pentatomidae > Arma > Arma custos. Next base: position 70,149,100 of record CM073764.1, on the reverse strand, counting down.
TCTTACGGGTCCTGAGAGCCTCCAAAACCTTTGTCACTATGTCTTCGACGCTAGGGACCACAGTAGGCTCCGCTTCAGCTGCTCGAACCCGCGCATGGCCCCGTACTGACTGCCTGACAGCCTCGAACTCCATGGCCTGAGATAATGCGTCGCCTAGAGTTTTTGGCCGGGCGAGCTTCACTGCTTGTTGCGTCTCGGGGTCCCGAAGTCCATCCAGGAATTTGTCGACAGCCAGGCTCTCGTACACATCATCGGTGACCGAGGGGTAGGCATTCCTCACCAGCCGGGCGATATCCGCTTCAAATTCCTGCAGCGTCTCGTTGGTCTTCTGGATCCTGCTTCTCAGCTGTGAGCGATATAGCTGGTCCATGTGGCGATGGCCGAAACGCATCTCCAGTCTTCTAATCAGCTCCCCGTAGTTAGACCGCTCTGACAGTGGCATCCCCTGCAGTACTCCCAAGGCGTCTCCACGCAAGGCCAGGCACAACGCTGAAGCTTGGGTCTCCTTTGACCACCCGTGGATCGAAGCCGCTGTCTCGAAGAGAGTCATGTAGTCCTCCCACGGCGTCTTTCCGTCGAATACTGGAATGGTGTTGTGAGTTGGTGGCGTCCCAGCATTGGCGGGTATAATTTTGTTATGAAGGCTGCCCTCGGAGGAATGGTCGGTGTCGTTCGTCGATGGGTTGCTCATACGTCCCTCGAGAGCTTCTACTCTTAGCCTAAGTTCGTTTTTAATTGAATTCAGTTCTTCTCCTAACCTAGATTCTACATTAGCTACTTTATTGTTTACATCGGCTAACTTATTATCTACATTTTCCATTAACTTAGTCTCTAATTTGCCTAACTTAGACTCTAATGTATCCAATAAATCACTTTTTACAGTACCTAATTCATTACCTAACTCATTTTTAACACTGCTTAACTCATTACCTAACTCATTTTTGACACTACTTAACTCATTACCTAACTCATTTTTAACATTGCTTAACTCATTTTTAAAAGTTGCAGACAACTTGCTTAAATCAGTTTCAAACAGAACGTTATCTGGATTTTCCCCTAAATCTACAAAAAATTGACGCATACATTGCAAGCGCTGTTGCAATTCCCCTTTAATTCCGGATGAATCCAGATCACGTTCCTCCAATTCACGTTTTAAATCCGCAACTTTTAAATCAATTAACTTAACACTTTTAGAAGCCATTCTTCATACAGTAGCCCAATAATTACAATATACAAGACCAAATGCAAAATAATAGCAATTACACAATTATCCCACTTCTGACACCAATTTGTTACGGGCTACTGGGTATTAAAATGAATTAAACAATCCCTTAATTAAAGATACTAATATTTATTAACAAAATGATAAAAAGGATACAAGTAAACTATTAACAATTAAATTATTGAACTAATATAAATTTATAATAACAATATTCTAAATATTATCATCTAGGCCTAACCCCTATTTAATTATTACAATAATATAAGATTTTACTAATTCTAGATAGCTTAACTAGTTACAATAGTTTCTATGAATATTATAAAATTACACTACAATTTATAACTAATAATTAACACTTACAGTTCACTAGTCCACCGACCGTAAGATTCTTCAAGTATCACAAACTGACACACAGTAACAAACAGAAACAGTTTATTACACTCGCGAGACTGTCACAGTTCACTGATACACTTATTACACGGGCCGGATCAACACTGACTAGTTTATCACACTGACACTCACTTATCACAGGTCTTCACTGGTCTTCTCTCAGGCTAAGACTGACTGACTCGAGGTGACGGAAGTCTTTTTTATAGGCAAAGCCGAACATTCTAGAACTCGAAGGGGCCAGATAATTCTGGAATATTCTTAATCCTTTGCCGACAAAAGAAGACGATCTAGAACCGTCCTAATCCTATTTAAACGTCTCCCACTGACGGAGTTAAGCCGCTAATCCCCCGCTTCCGCCTTCCTGCCGGCGCCCGTAACAATATGTTAACAATAATTATTTAAGAGAAACAATTTTTGGTTATATATATATATATTTATATATATATATATATATATATATATATATATATATATATATATATATATATACATATATTGTTTTTTTTTTTTTTTTTGTTCCCACCATGGTAACCCCATGGAGGGACCGTTTGTTAATATCAGGACATGCTCCATACTTAAGTAAGCATATTACATGGCGTTACATGTGATTTTAAAAATTACAGATCAGTTTAGTATTATAATTACAGACTACATTTTAGTATAATTTAACAATAAAAGAAATTAAAAATTTACAGTTTGACTAAATTGATAATTTACACCTGAGAATAAAACTAAAATTAAATTTGTAATCCTAAATTGTATAATGAAAAAAAATAAATTTATATATGTTTATATACAAATAAACAAAAATGAAAGGTTTTATAATATAAATCATATAAAAAAAATACGTTATACATTACGATTTGTGACATTACTTAATAAAAATGTATACAAATATATTTATACACATAAAAGTTACAATTAAAAATGAAAAACTATGTATCTGGTGAATTGCTCTTCTTATGCCCTAGAGCTGATCAAAATTTATGTCTTTATAGTTGATAATAAGTCAGTTTTAAATTTAGAAAAAATTAAATGTTCTGTCTCAGGCCAAGTCCCTCGATTGAGTATTATGTTTTTTTATCAATTTAATTCTTTTTCGGTCGTATCGTGAACAGTCATATAGTATGTGTCTGAAAGTGTGGGTCTGTCCATCTTCATTATATGCGTCTGTTCTTACAATGTTAAACTTTTTCAAATACTGTTTTGTGTTTCCGTGTTCTGTTAAAAATTGTGTTAATTTGAAGTCTGAACTGTGTAATTGTTGGTAATTTTTGAGTCTTATGCGAGGAATGTATCTGTGTAGGCTGGGTGATTTCGTCGATGAAGTCCATGTAGTGTTCCATTTTTGAATTGTTTCTTCTGTTACCTGTTTCTTGAGGTAAGATCTTGGGAACTTGCTGTAAGTGGGCAGGAGCTTGCTGTTGGCTGCCTCTTTGGCTAAACGGTCTGCTCTTTCGTTGCCCTCATCTCCTGCATGTGCTTTAACCCATTCAATCATTACCCTCTTTCCTATCGCCGTCAATTTTATCAAGCTTAATCTAATGTTTTCTGTTAAAGGGTCGTGTATGTTAGCGTTTTTAATGGAATTAATGATTTTCTTGTGGTCAGTGTGTATGTTAATGGGCGTGTAAGTCTCTGACGGATGTTGCAATTCAACCCTGATAAGACTAAATATTTACTCGAAGAAGGAATTCGCCTCAATTAAACATAAAACTCAAGAGGACCCTACTGTCTAAACAGGATACACTTCAATACCTTGGTGTACTTTTTGATCGAAAACTAAATTGGAATCGACATATAGACAACATATGGTTACACACTATATATATATATATATATATATATATATATATATATATATATATATATATGCCAAGAAAAAAATAATGAAGACAAATTAAACAATACTATCAAAAATTTTGATATAAGCCAGTCATTTAAACATTTCAAGCTATTAATTCACTGTTTTATAATTCAGTAGGAAAAAGACTTAATTCTTAAAAATGTAAAAAATAAACAGTCAACGTCTCGCCAATTCAAGCATTACCACGATATACACGAAAAGAAAAATCACATCAATAAAGAAGAAAAAAAAAGTGCAGCACATCACACATCAACAGGTTTATCAAATAGAAGTAGTGACTTTGTTGTGAACCGCAACAGTTAAGTCAAAGGGAGCATACTGTAATACTGCAAGTATTTTAAATAATACTAATCAATTTTACTAATTTTTGTATATGTAAAATATATTTATAATTTATTGTAGCTTACTAACATATCGCTCCTTCAAAAGAATGGCATAACTTAAGGATTAGCATTTTTGACTATCCTTCAGTAGCAATAGTATTGCTTGAAGCTTTTCAATTCAGGAACGACCTTTTGAGTTGAATAATGAAATTTTGTGAGAATAATGACATAAGTTAAAATCAAAAAAGTTTTTAGCTTAAAAAAAAATTCCTAATGCCTAATAAAATAATTTCAATACCATCACTACAATAGGAATGCTTTGCTTTACCAACACCAATAACTTTTACATTTTTAACTCACACGGAACTTTCAAACATTTTTTGAGCTATGGGGTTCTTCTTATAAAGGAAAGATTTCTTATGTAGTGGATCAAGCAGACAATTTTCATATTATAGGTTATACTTCATTCTTTGCTGCATAAAATCGTATATAGAGACTATCATTCAATACCATTGTTTTATGTAAGTTTAATAGTGTTTCTACTTTTATGTATTTATCTACGTCTATAGCTCTGTAACATTTTATCAATTATAACTATTACTTTAGCAATAATTTAACAGTTTACTTTCTTAAACAATTACGAATTGAATGAAACACACTTTCCATGTTTTTAGAAAGCTAATAATGACTAAGCTAAGCTAACCTATAATATAATACCCTTAACTTATAGATCAGATAGCTATCATATGTTACCAACTTATATATATATATATACATATATATATATACATATATATATATATATATATATATATATATATATATATATATATATATATATATATTTCGAATAGTAATGAAAAGTATATCGAGAGACCTCACTAAGAAGCTGATGAGAGAAGCAGACCAAATCGGCTTACTGGTTAATGAGGAAAAAACCAAATACATGTAAGCCGTAATATAGTAAGCCGTAAAGTCCAACACAGAAAAAGCATCTGCGTGGATCGCAAATCATTCCCGAAAGTAGCTAACTTTCGGAGATAGACCCGCGTATAATAAGTACAAACAGAGCATTATTCGCTCTTTCAAGAGTATTGAAATCCCGAAGCATCTCCAAAAACATAAAATTAAGGGTGTATAATGAGTAATAAAGACGATTCTGATATACGGCTGTGAGACGTGGGCTCTCACCAGCACCGGCACCCTGGAAAGGAGAATAGAGTGATGTGAAAGGAAAATCCTTCGAACGATAATCGGAGCGGTATGGGATGAGATGCTACACTCTTGAAAGAGAAGGACCAATAAGGAATTGCTTACGAAAACTGGTCAGGCGATATCTCAGGATATGAAAGCAAGAAGGTTAAGATGGGCGGGTCATGTAACTCGCAGTAATCCGTCAAGACGCCCCCACTCAATTATGAATGCCACAATAGTTGGAGGCCAAAGACCAGCTGGATAGACAGGGTAAACAAAGATACTGCGGAGGTGCATGTAGCTTACTGAAAATCAGCGGCCCAGGATAGACAGAGATTGAGAAGGCTGCCAAAGATCTACAAGGTCTGTAGAGCCAACCGAAAAAAAAAAAATATATATATATATATATATATATATATATACATATATATATAACTTAAGAGCTTCGGCACATAAAACATAAAAAAAGAGAGAAGTTTGGGAGAATAATAACACGCATGAAGTCTCGTTAAACACTGATTTATTCAAGTTACAATCCTCTATTTATAGTATTTACATTGTTGACATTCCCTGTTTAGGATTAGTGTCTATACTGGTGTATGTCTTATCTTAACTCCCCCCTGCCAGTTTACGAACATTCTCGTAAACTCGAAAAACAGAAACAAAACATAAGAGTACCAAAAGTAATAAAAAGAAAATTAAATACAATATCTTCCGATCAATAAATATAGCACTTACAAAACACAACAGAAAAGAAACCTTATACTAAGTACAGGAACTCACTTAGCACTTTAACTTAACGTCATCAACCTCTTCTGACCTACTATAACAAACACCTACAAATACAAAGTAATATTATCACTAAGAAGAAGAAAGAAAGAGAAAAAGAGAAAAGAAAAAAATATTACATAAAACAGTAATCATACAGATTTACAGTCTACTTTCTCCAGCTGGAATTTTCAGCTGCTCAATATGTACCGTTCTACGTTTTCTGGGCTCCGCCAGACTCTGAACGGTGACCAGATTGTGCTCCCCAATCGCGATCACTTTGAATGGCCCCCCATACCTGAGGATCTCCTTTGCGCGATTTGACACAATCTTTCTGTACACAATATCGCCTATCCTCCCAAGAGTCCCCGTGATATCCTTCACACCGAAATTATCCTTGGCCACTCTCTTACTCTTTTCCGAGACCATTCGTGCGTGCGCTTTTCCCCATATTCGGTCGAGTTTTAATCTGTTCGCGACGAGGCGTTCCGCCACGGTGTCGTCTACGACCGTATCCCGCGCATCTCTTCTCCGAGGCCGAAGACCGAAAAGAGCTTCAAACGGGGAAAACCCGGTGACCATGTGGATCGAATGATAGTACGCCGCTACGGCGCGGGGCATGCCCACATCTGCCTCCAGACCCTTGTCGGCATGAAAAACCCGCAAATGCTCTCCTAGGGTGCTATGTAGACGTTCGATCTCCCCTCTACTCTTCGGATGCCCAGGCGTGTTCCAATGCTATTCAACCCCAAGTTCCTGCCGCGTATTGGCCATTCGACTGCCCTGTCCTCATCATCTCTCTAAACATCTGTAACATGTCCTCCTCTGGAGCCCATCGCCCTCCTCCGTAGGCTTTTTTCATTCTCTCCTTAATCACCATCCATGGAGTATCCTCATCGGCTTGGATCAAATTTAGGACACTCCTCCTGACCCGACGTGCTAGTGCCACTCGCAATCTTCTCGCGTCTGTTTCCTCCAAAAGATCAGCCGCCTCCTGTGACTGTATACTGCCCATGATGCCGTCTCCGCCTTTGATGAAGTGGTTGATCTCACCCACAACTCCATTGAATTTCTCTAGATCAGAGATCTCTCTCCTAATGTCTTGCGTGTTAGCCTTCCTCAATTTCATTTTTTCCAGCGCATTTGTCTCTTACGCTATTCGATTTGCTTCTTGTGCGGCTAAGTCCGCCCGCGCCATGGCTAGAGTAGTCGATGGATACGGCGGGAACTCCGGGTTCTCTTGTTCTGGATGTGGTGGGTCTAAAGTTAGCGTTGCCGGCCTGAGAATACTTTGACCGTGTTCATTCATGCTGGCACTTGTTGACATAAAAATAAAAAAAAACAAGAATAATTCGAAAAAAGGAAAATAAAAATGTTTACGAACTGTTTTTACGTAAAAAAAAATCTTCACTAGGAACTGTTAACGAATTCCCGGGTTTCGGCACCACTTAAGAGCTTCGGCATATAAAAGATTAAAAAAAAGAGAAGTTTGGGAGAATAATAACACGCATGAAGTCTAGTTAAACACAGATTTATTCAAGTTACAATCCTCTATGTATAGTATTTACATTGTTGACATTCACTGTTTAGGATTAGTGTCTATACTGGTGTATGTCTTATCTTAACTTATATATATATATATATATATATATATATATATATATGTGTGTGTATATATGTTTGTGTGTTTTTTTTTTGTTTTGTTTTTTTATACGTGGGCAGGTGGAAATCTTCAAAAGACGTGGATAGACCCGTACCCATCCGTGTGTGAGATTTTTACCCACTGAAACCAGCTCCCTACACCTGTTTTCCACACTCCACGGGACCGCCGTTAGGCATTACTTCGTGGTATCTGTATATGTGTGTGTGCGTGTGTCAGATTATTTGTTTCTGATGATGAGCTGTTTTTGTAAAGTCCCCAGCTATACATGTATTTATTACCTAGCTCTGCCTTTTTGAAATTTTACTGGTTAGATTTCTCTAATATTTAAGAAAGTAAGAAAGGTTTTTTCAACTTTTTAGGATTTTTGAAAAGAAATCATCTTTAGCCGCGTTTAGCTAATTTTTGTAGAGGATAAACTTGAGGGTTCGCTCAGCAACATGCTCGTGACTGGCGATACCTAGCGGCCAGTGCTACCAATTTTAGTTTAAAAGATAGAAATCCATTGAAATAAGGGTAATTATATTTATCTAAAAAGTCATTTTATATTTATGTAATTGATAATAACTGAAAACAATAATTTGCACTTTTCATTTACACTAAAACATTTTATTTGTAATAGGTAATTTTCTTATTTAGTAAAATGATTGAAACTACAAATGATTTATGTATTTTTGAACTTAAAGATAATAATAATGCTGAAAATGAAAATAAAATTAATGTAAATTCAAATGCAACGTATAAATAATATAACTATATATTATTTTTTATTTTAATTAATATGTTTTTTTGCTAAATAAACTACATGAAAATGTTCTTAATCATGGTTCGGAGTATCAGTATATGTGGTAACCAGACTAATATCATTAATTTAAATAATTCAGACTATAATTGATTTAGACATTTAAAAAAGAAACTGTTATTCAAGAGTCTTGAGTTTTCATTTTTGTCGGCAGTTCTCATGACTGTCTATTTAAAAAAAATTAATTACATTATAATTCATAATCAATGTGTATTTTGGTATTTTGCACATTTTTATTGATCTATTAATTCACAATAACTACTGTTAATACTATACCATATTGAAATGTCATTTAAAACACTATTGCATTTTCAACGAATAACAAAGTATGTACCTATATAAAGTGCCACGTGAGAGATACACAGATGCATACTCAAACAAATTAGATTTTCCAGCTGCTAAGAGATTTGTAATGGATAATCTATGTTGTGGTAGTATAGGTCCTAATCAGTTGATTAATCTCAACATTTTCTTGATGAATCCTCATTTTAAAATGGACTGTGAGATATTTTCACATGTGGAAATGTGAATGCTGATATTCACAAATGGGTGTTATTTCATTATGATTGTTTTGTACGGTACTAATGATAACTCTCCAGTGTTTTTGTAGCTAAATTCCCCAGCAGATTCCTTGAATCGGAAATCATTTCATGTAGGTATATTACCAATAGTTGGGGAGAGGTGTATCTCAGTGGTAGAGCGCTGAGTTGCCGTGCCGGGTTCAAATCCGGCGGCGGCAGATAATTAACTTAATCTAACAACAGCAAGGGATGGACCATGTTAGATTTTAAGATACTCCTGGGACTCACTCAGCCTCTATAAAGTGGGTAATCTCAACAGGGGGGGGGAACCTGGCGGTTCAGCACAATCTTGTGTTAGTCAATTCCCTGTACAATCGTTGTCCTAGATGCAGTCCAGTGTCTACTTCGTACTATATATCTATATAACTATTGTAGTGGTATAGTTTAGTTTTTGGCCAATATTTAAATATCAATATATAACACCAATAATCCTATACAATAATGACATCGAAATAATCCAAATTGGTTTAATAACATTAAAATGCGTGATATTAGCAGCATTCTCGAGTGAAGTCAAAGTAGCTATCTAATGCGAAAAACGATTAATAATTATATTTATGAAGAAAACATGTTGCTGATACTCGCAAAGCAATATAGTCTGAATCTGTGAAGAAGTTATTCTTGACACTTCTTTGTTAATTCAGATTATTTATACCAAGAAAGAATATATTCGTGTCCATAATGCATTGCATGCATGATGAAAAGCCATTCATTTGTTTATAGTCTATTTGATACTTCATAGTCAAATTCTTCATAGTCTAAGTGCCTCGAAACTTAAAATGGCAACTAGCTACAATTATTTTACGAAACGGTTTTTTTTTATTTGACAATATTTAGAATGCTAGAAATATGTAAATAAATGGGATTTTATTATGGAAATTTATTATAAATAAATTGGTTAAGAGTCACTGAGCAGGTAGCGTTAGTGTCCCCTTGGATCTGTACCTCAAGGCTGTAGGCAGAACAGCAGTCCACCAAGGTATAAGCACTCACATATAACGAAATGGCTCCTTGTTTTGTATGTTTGAGATTAAAAAGTATTTTTATTTACTAAACAACTTCTATTCAGTCAACCACTTCAACCTTTGGAGAAGACTGGGATATGTTTTTTATCCATAAATGATATAGTATTACTGTATCTCAGTCGTCATATCAGATTTTAACTTTCCCTGAGATCAATGTTTGGGCAGTTTCGCCAAGCAGGTCATTCACTTGTGCCAAATGGCTTGAAGCATATCAGTGCTGACTGAATGTTTCGTGGGGTCGAATGCTTTTATCGTATCAAATAGTACTGCGAACGTTTGTTCTACGTTTGTTCTCAGATGCGCTTGACAAGGACGCATTTGAATTCGGTATCTAGTGCTACACTCTATCACTCAAAATGTGGCTCATCGGCCAATCAAAATAGAAAAGGCGGAATCCGTCAACATTAATCTTGCATTAGATATGCCTTAAATGATTTTGTTAAGAACATCAATAGAACTTTCCAAGTAAACCATAATAATGTCTATTCACCCCTCTTTTCCCAACCTGTTGGTGTTCCTCAAGGTATCCTTGGCCCAATTCTTTATACAGTTTATACAGCTGACATCCCAACTCATACCACGTATGCTGACATGCGTATTATCAGTAAACACCAATTCAGTTTTTGCATCCCAAAGCCTCCAATCGCATTTCACTGATCTTGAAGAATGTTGTCAAACTGGAGAATTAAAATAAATTCTCAAAAATCGCATCAAATCACTTTTACCTTACGTCGTAAACCAATGACTTCAGTACCCTTTAATAATATCCCATTGGTGCCTGTAGAACAGATCCGATACTTAGAGTTGCACCTCGACAAACGATTGACCTGGAATCCTCATACAATTCTGAAAAGACAAGAAACCGCTCGACTTCATCTCTTACTAGACAAAAGCTTTAAACTCCCAATTAACTACAAAAAACTCATCAACATGATCATCATATGACCTATTTGGACTAACGGAGCAGAGTTGGGCAGTAGTTAACTACATATGTAATTAACTACACAAACAACTACTTAAGAAAATAACTTTAAGTAGTTGCAACTACAATTACTTTCAGTAGTTGGTAGTTGGCAGCGCGCAACTACTATTTGTCAACTATCAGTTATGTAGTTGCAGTTTTGAACTACAACTACAGTAGTTGGAAAAAGTAGTTATGATGGCGAATACCAACATAAGTCGTAGTTGTAATTACGGGGCTGCAACTACAGTTACATATCGAAGAATAATTCACACTACACGTTTTTGCAAACTTTTAGCTTTTGTTTGTAAATAGTTACATAATATCATTTAAATAATCAATTTAATATATCTTAGTTTTATCGCACCCGTTATTTTTCCAAAGAAGCCAACAAATATTATTTGGAAAAATAAATAGAAGTTCAATGAAAAATTGTTTTATTCAATTATTATTATTATTTATTTCAGAGTAGAAATGGCTCGTGACTAGAAAGCAAGGGAGACAATAGTTGAATTAATTGGGTTTTTTATTATTTTTTTTTTGTTTCTTAGATTGCAGAATGTAAAATGTAACTAAACTTATATTTTGAAAAAAAAAATTTCCAATTCAGGGTTATATTCTTAACCTGGAGGTAGACTATCTCCATTAAGTCTAAAACCCTGAATATATATAAGTATATAACTATCTTAGATAGTCAATGGATCTTTAAATACTTTTAAAGATATAAACACATACTTTCATATGACTAAAGGAAAACCTTCCTCCAAAGAGATACACAACACGAACACAGCAATGAAACTTCCACATATCTAAGGTATAACTAAACTAATTTTAAGACAGATAATTAGAATGAAATGTCTCCCTAATTCTAACACTTGCCTATCAAAATGACCAAAGTTCATGTTAAATGTTGTTGATATTATTAGGTTCCATTACCCTGCGTGACAATCAGTAAACAATTATTTGTCAATAGTAACACCTCTATGTTATACGAAAACAAAATAAATGTAAATTTCATATCGCCAATTATTTTTTTAATCTATGATTTTCAAAGATTCTTTATGTTTTATTTTTTATGCAATTCATTTTTTTAATGTAGTAATACAAAAATCGAATAAAAGATTGGAAAAAAGCCAATTTTTTTAAAATTTGTATTATTTATTATTATTTTTTTTACAATCAGTCAGTTTATTTCAGCCTACCCCTTTATAAAATAAAATACACCTTTAGCCTGATTCCAACTTTTCATCATCAATAACTGTAGTTGTAATTATACAGTTACAACTATTAGTTAGTAGTTGGCAATGCAACTACTTTTTCTAACTACAGTAGTTGTAGTTGTGAGCTCCAACTACTTCTACAGTAGTTGGCCAATAGTAGTTATGGTAAGCCAACTACTAACTACAAGAGTAGTTATAGTTGCAACTACTTTCGAACTAATGAAGTTGTAGTTTTGTAATTTGTAGTTAATTGCTTTTTGCCCAACTCTGTTACGGAGTATAGCTTTGGGGCTCCACTAAGCCCTCGAATTCCTCTCGTATCCAATCCTTACAATCCAAATTCCTTCGTAAAATCATCAATGCTCCTTATTTTGTTAAGAATAAAGTCATTCATAACGACCTTAATGTTCCTTTTGATGCTGATTTGACCCAAACCCGGTATCTATCCTTTCTTAACAAACTTCATTACCACTCAAACCCTCTAGTTTCAAACCTAGCTTCCTCTTCAATTCCCGATAATCCTCCGAGGCGTCTGAAAAGAAGATGGCCACGTGACCTTCTTAGTTGAACTATGATTTGAGTACTACCAGTGGGTAGTTTCTCTACTTGTCATTATGTATCACTCATCCTATTTACTTGTTGTGTTATTGTAATACAGTTATTATATCAATAAATAAATTTTAAAAAAAGTTAAGAAAATCATTAGAATAAATTACGGTAACCGATTTAATTTATAATGTTCTGTAATGAAATAATATCCAATGGATACATATCTATACTATAAATATAATATAATATATAAATATATAAAATATATATAATTTCTCTATTTTAGCTCAAATGGACTCTCATTAACAATAAAACCACTTTTTGTTTTAATGTAAAATATTTATTTGTTCATTTATCATCCATCCTCCATCCATCCTATCATCCACCATGCTTCTTCACTATTTCATTTAAATCATTGATTTTACAACATCCCCTGGCTCCCCAAAAAGATGCTCTCTTACCAGGTTAGTCATTTGCTTAAACGATTTAGTATTGAATATTTGATTTTATTGCTTGGTTGTTTTGGTTTCTTTTTCGTAAACTAGATATACATTATGTAAAGAAATTATTGCATTCTAGCTCATGCATTTAACTGTTGGTATTCATTTATTTATTGTTTTTAATTGGTCAATATCTTTGCATGATTCGTACTTTTCATTTCTTTAATTTTTATCATAATAATGTTTTGGCTCTTTTTCAATACTTTATGATCTGTATTAATATATTATGTAACCTTTTAGCCAGATATACATTATTTTTAATTTTCTGTTCATGTTTGTTATTCTAAAGGACTTCTAAAGTTACTTTTCAATTCTATTTTATTATATATGGCTGACAGCCGAACTTCAAATCCAGATTCTAAGCACAGCAACTCAGTGCCCTGAGCTACACTTCTCTCTACCACTGAGCTACACCGCTCTCCTTGTTGTTGATGTTTGTTCATTTAACACTTTATGTTAAATGAACAAACATCACTTTATGCTGCTATGGCTAATCGGACGATGCTACAATGGGAGTTCTAAATTTTGCCTATCCAGGTTTAATTAGGATAGGGATTTTTAACGAGTACCTGACATCGTACCCCCGTTTAATATCCCTTCCGAAGGACGGTTAACAATAAAAAGATAACACCTTGAACCCGAAGTTCGCAATAATGTTGTAAGCGGTTGACATTTCTCAGAGAGTCGTCTTAAGGACTTAAGCCCGGTTCAGATAGACTGGCTGTGCCTATAGGAGGTCCGGAAGTGGTTCACAGCGCATAACAACGCAAAGAAGGGATACAATTATTACAGCCTTCAAACTTTATTCCCATTCAAGCCCACTAGTTTCAAAACTAGCTACTGCTTCAATTCCCGAAAATCCTAGGAGGCGCTTAAAAAAATGATATCCTCTTGACCTGTTGGATTTGTTATTTGAGCATTTACAGTAGGTTGTTTTTATACTTGACTTTATCGCATATAAACTTGTATCTATTTACTTGTTGTATTATTATAATATGGCAGTAAATTTCTAGGCTTTGCTTCTGATTCCTTCCAAGAAGGATCACTTTAACTAGTCAGAGCTGAGCTCCAAACCTTTCGATCCAACCGATCCCAAGTCAATTTCAATAAGTAATTATTTTAATTTAAATTTTAAAAAAGGTCTTAAAGTGACTTAATACACCCATTGCGCTCTATTAGAAAAATCCGAAGGATTTGTAATTTCTTATCCTCCGAAGAAAGAAAAGGAAAGGATACTAGCTTACTGTTACAGAAAATAAAACCACCACCGGATACAATGTGTTTCTGAATGGGTTGACTCAGGAGCTTATCTCAGACCAGCAACGCCATCCCCTCCCCTTTTTCTCACTAAATCATTTTACTTCCCTTAATATGGGTTCCTTCCCCCGACTCCGGGCTGACTTATCTACCAGGTCAGCAACAGGACGCTCTTCTAAGGCTTAAGGTTGAGTAATTTAGCGAGGACGAGATTAAAATGGAAATTAAACTTATTCGCTTTTATCATTCCATTCCTATCATCCTTCTTCCCTTTCTTGTTTAATGAGTTTTTAATTAAAAATATTTCATGACAATAAATATTTTTCATTTGTTCTTTTTTTGAAGGAGAGTAATTCGGTTTGAAATGAATATCTAACATCTTTTTAAATAATGAATTACCAGCGGCAAAACATTATATATATATATATATATATATATATATATATATATATATATATATAGAGAGAGAGAGAGAGAGAGAGAGAGAGAGAGAGAGAGAGTGAGAGAGAGAGAGAAGAATGGATCAACGTGGCCACGTGGGTTAACACCCTTTCAAAAGTGCACCTGCTTAAAAATCCAACGGTAATCGTTAAAAAAAAAAGTATCCCTGGAATCACTTGCTGTAAAGCACGAAATAACAGATAGTGACAGACAGAGAGTCACTACAACCAGTGAAAGGTCTGCGGTTCAATATATGGCAGAGAATATATTGTTTCTTGGAACGCGATTGTTCAGGGAGGTGATTTGTACTAGGTCAACCGTCAGATTTTCCACCTTATTTTAGGTACTTACTTTATACAGACTGGATGAGCCCCCGGGGGTCCTAGATTCCATAGGATCCATCTTCGACCACTAACATTTTAAATAAAACTCTCGCCAGCAGTAGGATTTGAACCTAGGCCCCTTAGCATGGCAATACAGCAGATATTTCGTTCCCCTACGAAAGCTAGACAAGGAATAGAAATAGTTTGGACTCTGTAAGAGACACCCTTCCATAGACCGTCTAATAGAAAACAATATGTATAATAGTGTGTACTAGAGTTTAGACCGCTGCCACCCTTGGAAATGTGAATCTCATCCATCTAGTGGGAACAATTCCCTACGACTGGGCCTAGGAGTAATGACTCTACTCCCTGTAAATCTATCGTGAATCACGCTGTGGTTTTCCAGAATATTACAAGCCATGCTTTGGTCAATGATCGGCTTAGGAGATGTGCCTCGGGTGCCTGCTGACTCCGAACAGCTTATATCTAGAACTCGTCAATATGTTTGAGCCTGAATGTACGCCGGTGGGAAGAACACTGGTGGATTGGCCCGAAAAGGGCTGTTTATGGAAATAAGGGTAGACTACTTCATTTCTTTACTATAGAAGCCACGGTTTTTTGCATGAAGTTCGGTGAACCCTCAATTTGGCTTTAGTGGTTTGTTATATTAACTAATAGACAACAGGTGGCCACAGTAAAACTTGTTTATCGTCATTATATAATACAAACTTTAATACATTATATATGTTAAAGTTTTACAATTTAGGTTAAAATTATTTTAAAGTTCATAGTCCTTACTATATTTTTATCTTACAATTGCAAATTAATAAATTAAATATACAAAAAATTACATTAGTATAGAAAAAACAAGACTTTTTTTTAGCTTATATGAGTCCATGAAATATTCGGTGTTTATAAATATTTCCTAGATGTTATTATAAGTGTAAAAAAATAAATATTTGACTTCTTTAATTATACTTTTAATAATGGTAATTAAGGATGTTTAAGAAATTCACAAGAAATCGTTATAATTGTGTTTTAAAGTCAACAATTCTAATGCAAAATATTCATTGGCATTTAAAATGATGTTTAAATAAATCTACGAACGTATTTCTATCCTTTATAATTAATGTAAAGTAGCAATGGCATTTAAAGAAATTATCCTCCACTGGACTTTGAAGACAGTTTATTGTCTTCAAATCAGGGACAATCTTCTTATCGTGGAACTTAGAGGATTATTGGGAATCGATTAGGAAGGAAGGTGTGGAAGGAACAAATCGGTTTGTAAAGATGTGGAGTTGAGGAAGGGGAGATAGGACAGATTCCCAACAAAATCAAAGAGACAATGAGCTGGTTCTTGATATTTGTTCCTAGGGGGTTCCATTTCTTAACAAATTCAGACATTTTTAATTGCTTTCGAGAAAACGAGTATGACTGCATGAATTTCTTATTATAAAATGTTTCTTGCAATGATTACTGCTCGATAGATTGAATAAATGAATAAACCACACATTTTTTATGAATTCGAAATTATTACATTAAAAAACTATTATATTTTAAGTAATATTTAAACAACCTGTGATTACTTTATTACTTTGATTCAAAGGAGGCTGAGTGAGCCTCAGTAGGGTTTTGCCAGGACTTAGTAAGTGACTGAGTAATTAAATAGTGACTTAGTAAGTAAGGGCTCTGATTTTTGATATGATATTTGTAAATTCAATATGGTTGATATGGCAGAATCTGAATTTGCACCTTTTCAAAAGATCTGAATGCATTGATTCGATAAAAGTTCTTACTATTGTCATAAAAAAGTGCATTATTTAAAAATCTACGAGATTAAAAATTGATTTAGAATAATTATGTTGATTGCTGTGTAGACCATTTACATTTGCGTGTAACAAAAAATAATAGGGATTAAATGGGAACAAGACCTGCGACTTACCAACTCCATTAAAAAAATCCCAGCTGCCTCCAGCTGGCATAATGAAGAAAGAATGACACCTAATACAAAAGTCAGCTTTAAATTACGACACGCCAAGTGATACATCTTAACTTGTTTTTACCAATTAACGTGCCAAATGAAAAGATTACCTCGACAAAAAGACAAAGGCATTGATGGATACCGATAGTACTTTTCAACAAATATAAAAAAAATACATTTGAAAAAAATAGTATAGCGCTTTGAGGCTATGAATCTTTTCAGGGTAACCTAAAAAGATCGGTCGTTGCTTATGCTCCCAACAATCGAAGAGAAAAGAATTAAAAGGAAATATTAAAGTATGCGATATCATAACTAAATCTAACCTTATTCAAATCATTATTAATACGCGAATTAGTTTTGAATAGCAACTATATATCTACAATCCCGGTGAATAAGTGATTAAGTCTAATTTTCTCCAAAATTAAAACTCAAAGAAATGAGTCTTTTGTACTTAAAGACCATATTATACCATATTATTTTCGTAGTGAATAAGTAAGGCATTGGATTGAAAAGGAGCTTTTGATTACTTTACACTCCATTTTATGCCAAAAACTACTAGAATAACTCGATTCTGCTTCCCTCAATACAACTAGCAGACTCTGGGAAAAATTTACTTAACCACTTATTCACGGGGGTTGCGGGTATAATCAATAAATAAATAAAAAACATGAAGTTTATAGCAAATAAAGTTACATGATCATAGGTATAAAAATAATACAAATATAGAGCGATACATTAATTCATTCTTTGACAAATAATCAGTAAAACTCATATCCGATTTTGAGAATATTAAAATTTTTATTATCACAATCTCTCTCAACAAATAGGTTAGGATGTATCGTAAGTAGGTTAGGATTTTTGTAAAAAATTGTTATAAAAAAGAGCCAAAAACTCAAAAAGAAACACTATTTTTGTGTCTTGATAGGCGAAACGTCGACTGGTAAGTGGGTGGATTACTAGATTTGAAACATATAGCTTTGCATTGTGGTTTTTCCCAACTGCATTATTATAAAAAATTGTTATAGATAGAGACATTGAAACATTAAATAACCTATAATATTATGTTTTCTTTGATAATATATGTGGAAGAAAGTGGTCACAATGAATTTCTCGTAGAATTGGAGAAAAACTTTATTGATTAGCCAACGTTTCGACCTACTTTTTAGGTCTTCTTCAAGGCTGTGGGAGAGGGGCTGGGGGTTAGGTTGAACACAACTATTTCAAGCCAATGAGGACCCACGAGAAATTCATTGTGACCTCTACCCGGGCCACTTTCTTCCACAAATATTATGTTTTCTTTGTTTAAGGAATGGGTCTACATCAATGATAACATTGATAAAAAAATAAAAGCAAACATATTGGAAAAAATATAGTAAATACACAAATCGTTAATGAATAAGGTCATCGATTACAGGTCATTGTGACAGGGAAAATGGCATTGTGTCCCTCGAAAAATTTTCCTATATTTAACGTATATGAAAAGAAATAATTACGATATGAATTATTATTACAGAGTAGCTGTAAAAGTTTCAAAGATATATTAATTATAACTATGGTAAATAATGTAATAATAACTTTTATATTAATTATTAACTAAATTGTACGTATTATCCATTTGATAATATATATTAATGAATAGATCGCATAGCAGAGACTTGATAATGAGCTACTAAAACGATATAAAATATTGAAAATTTCTTTTAAGAAAAAAAAAGAAGATAATAGAACGTTGTGTTTAATTAAAAAATTAAAAATTAAGTTTAATTAAAATTTTCTCATCGTATAGAAAATATTCAATCCAATATAATTGAAGTAGAATGTGAAAAAAATACGTTTTCGTTTTGGATCTGTGACTTTTGATTGAGGATTGATGTAAAATTCATGTAGAGTCTTCTATAATGTGCAATATTAACATATAATGACATAAATAAAATACTTGACCTTAATAACTGATTTTGTATGAACTTTGAAACAGATTTTTACCCTCCTCAAAAATGATGATTTTTACTTTTGATTGCATTTGTATTGAAGGTATATATAATGTATATACCTTCGACACAACGAGTTGGATTCGTTTACTTTTTAATAGTTAAAATTATTTACGGATGAGTGGAAAACGATGTATGATTTATTTCGTAATGATATAATTAATCAAAGATATAGTTTGGAATAAGATGGATAATCAATATCCTAAACCATGTATAAAACAAAAATTACTAATGAAACATGTATTTCCCCAGTATAAATTTTAACATTAGTATTTTTGTTTGTTTTATATAAATAATTGACAGAATAATTTCCATTTTCCTAATGCAAACGTAAATACTTAAAAAATTATTATTAATTCATCAGTTCATTATTGAATTCATCAGCTTCATCATTGAAATTCATCAGTTTTAATTATTGAAATCATTCATGGAAGTTTGTGAACTGCTTACGCATTCTATTGGTGAAGTAAGGAACTACGAGAGGCTACTAGGGACTCCTGCCATCTATCGGCAAACCTCAGGACTAAAACGAGAATAAAAGGGTTGCTCAAACTTCCCCCCTCTTTTAAACAATGTTAACAAGTATCTTTAAGAAACTTAATAAATGCATTATATTGTATAAAATTGTCTTAGTTTAATTTCTCGGTTATAAAATTAATTTGTTTTAGCTTCATATTTTGAGTAAATTGTGTAGAAGAAAACTTCTTCTATTGTTTCTCGTCTTATTATATACTTACATATTTTGGTAACGTTTCAGGACCTTATTGTTCTTATAGGCTTTTAGTGAATAATATTAAATCACACTCTAGTTTAAATATTTAATTCATACCATCTGAAATACACCGAAAAAAAAAAATCCATACTTTATTAATTTCCATACCGTAGATTGTACCGTATTTGAAGGATATTGATTATTGTATAGGTATATTGTTGTTTGAGCAGTTGAAACTCTCAATATCGGTTTTTAAGCAATGTTAATAAATTATTCAGGAGTAATTAATGTGCAGTCTGAATAAAAAAATAAGCAATTAAATACTGAAGTTTTTTTTTCCCATCCTCCTCCGATAATAAAGTGCACACATTAAATATATTTCAAAATAATTATCATCTCCTTGAACTGACTCAATTTATTAAGTGGACCATGATCGAAACAATTAAGGAGCAGTATAAACATTTTTAATTGTCAAATTAAAAAATTGACTAAAAATAATCATTTAAATTTAATACGTCATTTTATTCTGTAACTGAATGTAAGAAAAATACTCTTTTTCTTTAGTTATTTATCATTATGTAATTTAAAAATTAGTAAATATAAAAATAAAATGTATAGAAATAAAAAATGGAGGAAACTGCGGGTTGTTCCTGCTGTGTAATTTCTTGTTATACCGAAAGTCAAAAACGGCTGTGGCAGATAAATTATTATATTTCATATTTTAACAGCGAAGGTTGGATTATTGGTCTTACCCAGCCTCTTTAACATCGGTATCCTTAAAAGAGTGAAAACCAGGCGGTTGAGCGTGATCTCGAATAAATCAGCACTATGGTCTAGAGACTTTAGCTCAATATTTAAGCTAATAGATCATGCGCTCAACCAATATCGTTCATGGGTTGTAGTGTACAAAAAAAGGAAACAAAAAAATTAATATTTTTTGGTCAACTGTATAACAGGGAAGAGTATGTACAAGTTTATCTGCAATAATCAAAACTAAAAACATTATTTTTGGAATTGGAACTTTGCAATTATTATAAGATATAATAATTAAGTTCATTCGCAAATAAGATTAACGATGTTTAGTTTGTCCAAATAACTCTATAAAAATGAGCTTAGGGTGATTAGTTATTCGAAAGTTAATGAGGCCCTTAGAAGCATAGGCCCGATCTTATAAATGAATACCCGGCTCTTGTAAAAGTGCTTATACATATTCATCCGATCTGATGATGAATATGGATCAGATGTGGCGCTGACTCTAGTACCTTGGCCCTCAAGGCTGCTAGTGCTCTAGTACTCCTCAGCTGCTAGCACTTTCTAGGGCACTTCAGTTTTACGAAGGTTTGGAGTATGATAAAGCAAATATGATCTACTGTAAATCTAAAATATGACTTAATCATGCAACGTTTCTGAAATATTAAGCAAATTCCTTAAAAGAACAATAAAATTTGGTAAAATACCCGTAGTAGTAAAATTAAAAAAAAAAATAACTGTACCTCTATAATCCATAAAGGATCATGGGTTCAGTATGTAATCCAGACTGTACCGTTTCTAAGACAACGTGCACTAAGGTGATTTGTCAGAGGTCACACTCAACCGCCAGGCACTCATGGGGCTCACCCAGCCTTTATAAAATGGATATCATTGATTAAGAGGAAAGAGCTGAATGAGCGTTTACACTTGCGCAATGGTTTACTGGGAAACAGTCCTGTAACTACTTGGTACTGAACCCATTTCCCTCCATTGGGTGTTGCAGTTAAATATTTTTTTTTTAAAGGGATAAGACAGAGGTTTAGTTGAACTATATTTACATACAAAACACACTGTTCGCTAAAAGATCTGAAAAAAGTAGAGACCGTCATTGTTTAATGAGAAATAATTTATGGCCAACCGATGCTTACATCATGAGTCCTAAATTCCACATATATAGGTGTTGTCATTATAGCGTTCTTTAACGATTATTGGCTTGGGACCCAATTTACCTCCCTTCCGAAGGACGTCTAAACCAAAGATTTTTTACTTACTTTTAAAAAATCCTAGGGCCACCTGCCGGGCTTCGAATCCGGGACCTTAGGAATAGATTTTTTTTGCTGATCACTACATCACAAGTGACTCATATATAATGTTATTAATCCACTTGCATTTTTATTCATTTTTTAAATATTAATAGTCAATCTTAAGTGTAAGCGATGTCTGCCTACACGCAACAGATTTTAAAATTTTCAGATAAAATAAAATATGTAAATACCGAAAATATGGTGTTGAACTTGAACTCTGACAAATTAGCTTCCTGCGTACTTTTTTTATAGAAAAAGAACAGTCTCTACCACGTACCGAGCCAAAGACTCTTAGCGAGTCGTAATAGTATAGGTTTTTTTTTGTTTTTTTTTAGGATTGATTTATTGATATTTACAGCTGTAATAATATTATATCAAGTAAATTTGCTGATACGAACAAATGACATGAAAACAAAAAACACTTGTGGAGAAACTACCCATCGGTAGCACTCCAATAAAGTTCTGTAGTAGAAGGTCTCGAGGCCATCTTCTTTTCAGACCCCTCGTAGGGTTATCAGGAATAGTATGGGAAGCAAGTTGACTAGCGGATTCAAATGTGTATGGAGCTTGTCATGGAAGGATAGGTATCTAGTTGGGGCCAAAACAGCAACATATGGGATATTAAGATCATGATGAATGAGTTTGTTTGTGACATAATAGGGAGCGTTGAGGATTTTAGTAAGGGTTATGGATTGTAAGGATTGGATACGAGACTACTTGGATGGTTTAGTAGAGCCCCAAAGCTCAACTCCGTATGTCCAAATAGGTCTGATAACTGTTTATTTTTTTATCGATTTTGCCTGGTAGTTGTGTCCTATAATGATAATTCCAATAATGATAAAGTCTGCAACATTCTTTCTTAATTTTTTTAATTAACCCGACAATATTTTTTTCATGGCATTAACGGTAATAATTTATAATGAACATTAAAATACAAAACTCGATACAGTATTTAGGGGCGAATAGGGAAAAAAGCTCGAGTTTGGATAGGGGATGGCCCCTGGGGAAATTGTAAGGCTAATAATGCCTGAGGCTCTAAACAATGTATAACTTGTAACTAATTATTTCTCACGTCCGAGCCGCTCGTCCGTTATTTATTAAACTAGTTTTCCAGTTCTCTCCCAGGGAACAATTACCCACTTCATCTGATTTGATTAGCGTCATATTTAATTTTCACATCTTAACAATTTTCATTTACCAAGCTTCTTTGATCGATCATTATTTTTTGTTAGTCCACTATTTCCCAGTTTGTTGGTGATTAAATAATTAAGATATAAGAGGTACTAGTGGAAATAAATAATAATTGTATGACTAATAGATTATTTGCTAAATTATTTATTATTTGCTAATTTAAGTACTCGCTTATAACTTTTTAAGTAATTAAACAAAAATTATACTTCTTTTATAATGCTATTATATCTAGAGTCAATAAATAAAAATTCAAGAATATCATTATTACTTTACTTAATTTTGAAGAAAAATCATTGAACTAATAAAAAATAATTACTACTTTTTTTTCTCTTTATATATTTGTCCCTACCTGTAAAAAACAAATTGACAATCAGTATAATTTCAGTCTGTAAAATTATAATAAATTGACATGAGAGGAATGAAATCTATACATATTATAAAACAAAGTCCTCCACCACGTCTGTCTGTTCGCGATAAACTCTAAAACTACTGCACGGATTTTCATGCGGTTTTCACCAATAAATAGAGTGATTTATGAAGAACCTTCCTCATGAAACAATGCATGGTGGACTATTCCTCTTTTATAGATCTACAAAAAAGTCCGCGGTAGCATAAATCTATCTTTTAAGGATAGATTACTATACCTATTATATCTTCTAAGAAATCGGTTACGTACAATCCGGTACTTTGAAAGCTATTTAGACGTATACAGTATCTATTCGCTAGTAAATATTAATTTAAAATAGAGACCTAGGAAAATTAAAGCTATCAACTTGTGAAGTTCTAAGTAAATAGTTCGAAGTAAATTTATGTTATACTTTTTAAACTATAATTACATTGTTGTCAAATTATTAAATAAATTAAAATGCTTTTCTTTTTCGAAAATCGCTTTTTTGAAATACTTAAGGCTAGCTGTTCTGCTTCTTCTATAGCGAAGATACATTAATTTATTATTAATAAATTTAAATATTGTCCAATTATATATTTACATATATCAGACTGATAAATAGCACCGTTGAGACTTTATTTATTGTCAGTGAATAAAGCCACAACACAGAGATTAAACTGCGGTGGCAAGCCGGCCACCATTTTCTAACCACGAGGCTGGCTTATACTAAGTTCTGCCTCCAAGTACTTATTAGCTTAATCCTAGAACTTAATGATAAATTCAAATATTAAACCCTGTTTTTATCCTGTTGTCAAAAAAACAAATGGTTAATAAAAATATATATCAACCCAATATAAATGACGCCTCTAGCTACATAGTGATGCATAAAGGCGATATTTTTTGCATAAAGGTGAGTCAGAATTAAAACAATGCTCAATAAAATGTAAAGGCTAGTGATCGATTTAGCATGACATAGAATTATTTATTACTTTAATACTTTTTATTCATATATTAATATTGATCTATCGTTCTGGTTGTTTTTAAATAGTTAATATGTAGATTTTCGTGATGAAACTTATTTACATAATTATTATTGTTGATATCAGTTTTATATTGAGTTCTCTTCAAATAGAAGAAGTGAACAAATATTTAAATTAGTTCCATTTCAAATTTTTACAATAATTCATTTAATTATTAGAAAGTTATAGATTTTTTAACATTAAATAATTTAGTGATATGATTCTTTGATAGCCTAAGCCATTTTTACTTACGTGTACTTTACTTCCAAGTAGGGGCGAGACAGGATTGGTAATACAGTTACGAGTATCCGTGACATTTTCGAAATTAAATTGATGTAAACTTTTGTTCAGTGACACAAATTGAGATGATTTAGGCATTTGAACAAAGTCGCTTAGAACATCTTGGATACTTGTATGAAAAAAAGAACGAGAGAAGTACCACAAATCTCTTGGAAGCATGGCGTACGCGGTGCAGAATGTTTAGGAACTCTAGATGAGGGTGAGATCAGGATAAACCCGTATTCCCCAGAATCCACAAACGACATCCTCACAATGCACAGTGCTTGGATAGGTCTTGAATTATGATGACGATGACTTGCTCTATCGATGGTTGGTACAAGTATGTCAAATAATGATTGCAAATGTGTTTGTCTCTAAATTAATAGCTAATTGAGCTAATTCGGAAAATTCAAAAATGGATATCCGGGAATCAATGACGTTCAACTCTACAAAAACAAAGCACAGAGCAGGTATTATCCCCACAAGGGATGCCATTTTAATAATGCTATGTTACAAAGGAAATACAAATGGTTAACTAATTCTGTTTGTTTTGGGGTTCCATGAGTAAGTATTGATGATAATTACTATAATTATTATTTATTTTAATATCATAATATTAACTTAAATTGTATTCTATTCCAGAAGTTATTCGTGTGTTTACCAATTTACTAATCAGTCAAATTAATACCTTAATACTATTGTAATAATGAATGTAGGGTGAATGAGGAATTATATAAACAGTTCAATCATTACAACAAATATAATTTATAGATTTGTTATTTTCGATATTATTAATATAGCCATAAAGAAATTACTATTGATTCAGATAATTAGAGGATTGCCATAAAATACGTACATAAATTAAATCAACAAATCTGGAATAACAGGAGTACATACAGAGGTATTCATCAGGTAGATCAGGGTCTGTGGTGATCTGGATCTGTCCATCTTCCACCAAATCAGCTTCTTTAGCCAACATCCTCTCTTTCTTCCAGAAGTGCCTCTTGAAGCAATTTCTTCTCGCTCTCTCACCTCCAAGGCCTTTTTACTCTTTTCGGACAAGTATATCAAGACCTAATAAGCTCCATTGCTAGGCGTTATATAGGGGTAATTAGGGGCTGGCTATGCGACCCAGCCT
Organism: Arma custos; assembly: GCA_037127475.1. Lineage (NCBI taxonomy): Eukaryota > Metazoa > Arthropoda > Insecta > Hemiptera > Pentatomidae > Arma > Arma custos. The sequence goes on along the minus strand of CM073764.1, from coordinate 70,123,267 downwards.
TAATGCGACAATTCATATTTCAAAGTACAGTATACTAACATCATATATTACATAAGCAAGACTTTTGTTTTTACGTTTTTCACTAGTTTAACCAAGCAATTCTTAAACTTAAGGTTTGGAACTTGAATAAACCATGAAAAATAAAACGGAAAAGGGCCTTTGCTTGACTAAACTAGTGAAAAAGCCAATTATCAAAATTCTAGTATGATCAGTTTTTGATCCCAAAATCGTCATAAATATAATTATCAGCAATATGAAGACTTTCACTTCAAGTTGAATGATCTATATAGCGCGACAGTATATTCGTAGCATGACAGCCGAAGCGATACTGCATACAGCGTTTGGTTATTCTTGCTGTAAGGAAGACAGAAGCAGAGAGACAGTATCTTTGGGACAATGGGCTCACCCTGCAGATACAAGATAGCGTCCCTTTCCTGTCACCAATACAACCAGTGTTATTCCAATAAATGTCTTCTCGGTTGATGTCATCTCTCAAGTTAGTTGCCAGCTTCGAGGACCGAGTCAAATTTAATCAGATTTGAATAAGAGGGAGGAGGATTTAGTTAGCGAACTTGTAACATCTTACTCCACATATCCCTGTATAACTGAATACGGCTACGACATGCTAATCGTTAAATTGCTTAACTATGAAATGGAAAAATATAAAGCCAAACATGGGTATACATATTCATTCATCTCCATCTGTTACAAAAACTGTTTTTGGCTCAATTAATTAGGACTGAAATACGACATTGCACCCTATCCGTTACAAGCTAAGCTGGAAAGTACCCAATCTCTAGGGAAATAGCAACAAAGATGGCAACTTAATTTCCTAAACAATTGTAGTCCAACATCTAGAAGAGGTCATGATTAGGTTGGTGCACCTGTCAATACGTGCCATCAAGTTCAGTTGTTTTGGTTATGACCTGTATAGGTTATAGACAGGAGAAATTAATATACCTAAGTTTTCTACGTTTGTGCTATTCTAATTTTTGTTTATTTTTTAAATTGCTTTGTTTATTTCTGTATGTGCGTCTGTGTATTTTATTTTTTTTAAAGTACGCATTCTTACCTTCCATCTGGAGATAAAACTAGTATGCATCTCGTAGACTAAATTTATCATTATTCCCAGCAATATATTTCTCACTCGGTAAACAAATATTGCTGCACCTAGTGAGTAAAAATAATTTTTCCTGAGCGCACGCGAGTAAAACTATATTCCTACAATCCTATTTCTAAGGGAATAATGATATTCTTTAGTCTCTAGGTGCATAAATAGCTATAATTTATTGCGATTGGATACAAGAGGATACCTCGTAAAGCATTCTGGCATCGCTTCATCCACCATTTTCCTATGTATCTTTTTTCTCTCCTCTATCCGTTTCGTTCTTGGTTTCTTCAATGCTTCCTTCTTTGACATTGCTATATACTGTTTTACCTTGTTTTCAATTTCTTTTCTTAGTATAACATCTGTTGGTTCTATTTTCCCATGTTTTGGCTAATCCATGATGTAGTTGACCGGACTTTTTCTGTGTAAGCGAGAATTCTATTGATGACTCTTATTGGAGGAAGTTTAGTGATATGTCCATAAAATTTCAATCTACGTTTTATTATGTCTCCTGCTAGGTTTGAGATATTTTCAGTGTTTATTCTTGGTTGTTCAGCTAATTGTTTACATTAAAATCATTTTAATAATTCTCCGGTCTTCTTTTAGCATATTTTCCACTTTGTGTGGAGTTTGAGTGTTTTCCACTTGAATATAGTTTAATTACAGCTTATTGTTGGCTAATATTTGTGTATATATATATATATGTATATATATATATATATATATATATTTATATATTGAAATTGCTAGATGCATTTTAGAAAAGAATATAAATGATCAAGTACAGTAGGTGGGTCAAACAACACTTACCAAATTTATTTTGTTAGTTTTAAATTATCTAGTTAGTTTTAGTTTTTCACTTAATAATATAGACAAGAAATAAATAACATTAATATTCCCCTTCTAATAACGGCATTAGTTAACGTTTCGACCTACATTGCAAGTCTTCTTCAGGGCTGTCGAGGCAGAGTGCCCGATGTTAATCCGTCACTGTTTCATAGCTAACTAGTTGGCTTACGAAACTTTGGCTATATAATTAACATTTCTCCATCTAAGAGAAATTTATTGACTTTCACCCGGACCATTTTCTTCCTCATGTATATCAACGTCAACTAGTATCATTCAAAGATAAATATATTTTCTGAAATTAGTTTTAACACACTCAGAAAAGTTTCTAGTTTTTTTCTGTTTTACTGCCCTATAAAACTCCTTCATAATTTATATTAATATACTTTTTTATTACGGCAAACAATGAAATAGATAAATTATTACAAATAAACAAAATCATTGTTTTACAATTAAACATAGTAGAGAAAATAATTACGAAACATTTTATTGAAACATATTGAAATCAATTGTGTAAGAACTGTAAACACGTAAATATATAAGTTATGTTTTAGTTTGGTTATACTCAAATCTGTTTTTTTAAATGAAAAAAAGTAAGTTTACGAAGTTGATTATCTTTAAATTAAATCCGTTTTTGGTTTCCGTTCTTATCACTCCACTGTACAACAGTGTCATCGTATCGTGGATGCAATATCTATCGCTATTGAGAAAAAAGAATATTGCCCTGTGATTTTTGTTGACATTGAAAAAGCATTTGATAGGGGCACAAGAGTCTTCTCTGGAAAATAAAACCTCACCTGCCTCCTCCTTACTTTTTAATTCTACAATCTTATTTCCATGACAGATTCTTCTGTACTTCCGTTGATTCTTCGATTTCCTCTTTCTTTCCTCAATACAGAGGTGTGCCGCAAGGCAGTGTTTTAAGCCCTATTCTCCATTCCATTTACACCTCTGATATTCCGGAGCACCCATGCACCACCATCCATACATCACTTATACACCTCAAAATCGAACCATGTAAGCTTCTCTCTACGGAAAGCTTTGTGTCGAGCAGTCAAAATTGACAACGACGAAGTACCTTCCAAACCCTTTGGACGTTATCTCGGACTGTACTTGGACAAAAGATTACCTGGAGCGTACATACAAAATTAAAAAGACAAGACGCTACAAACAACCATCACATCTTCAGGATTACAGATCTTCACTTTACTTACGAAACAAACAACTTATCTATAACAGTATACTAAAACCTATTTTGGACATATGGAGCAGAATTTTGGGGTTCAGTCCACATACACAATATACAAACAGCACAGTCCAAAATTCTCAGAAAAATTGTTAATGCACTATGGTATATTTCGAATCACACCATACACAACGACATGAACATTTCACTCATCGACACAAAATCACCAAAATCCATTCGTTCTTCCAGTTTCCTACTCTCTGTTACCTGGACTTGATAGGAAAAGATTAAAAAGACATTAGCCAAGAGACTTACTCTACTATTGACATTTCCATTCCAAAACTTGATGTTCCAGTAGAAAAGCAATGAGAATAAAACTTGGATCAAATTTTCTGGATGCGCAATTGCACAGGTACAAGCGAAAATTAAATAATAAAAATAAATAAATAGAAAAAATTCATATAAAATTTGTTTATTTCTTAAATCCTTACAGTTTTTAAAAACAATAAATAAAGCTAGGTATTATTTTTCTCAATCCTCTGGGTAGTATACAAATATGAAATAACTGATTATAACCAAACGTGTACCGGAAATTTGTTTCAAATATTAAAAAAGTTTCTAAAAATATATAAATTATATTTAAGTTTAATTCTACTCTAATTTGTTTTGTTAAAGGAAAAATAAAATAAAATTAAAATCCTCAAAGGGACAAAAGTAACGAAGAAACAATTATCTAGAATTACTTTCCACAGAAGACTGAGAAAAAAGATAGATCTAACAGAACGTTATTTCATTGAAGGAAAGGCCTCGTCTTTCATTTTAAACTAACGAGGACAAATATTTAACAATATACCCATTTTTTTCAATTACTAGCTAAAATTAATTAATACTAGTGGTATCTTTGTGTTTTGTGAAGAAGTAGTATGTGCATAACACAAAAGCGCCTTGAATTTATTTTGTTTAAATAAATGTAAACGCAAAGACTTAGTTCAAACGGTAAATCTAGCAACCAATAGCGGGACTAGGAAGGAATTTAATAACACAAGAGAAATGATGAGAATGTTTTATTTTATTAAAAGCCATTAGGCTCTGATGATGACGCTCCATGAGATGGTGAATATCTATGAAATGCACTCGAAAAAAAAATTATTTCGAAGATTAATTATTAATTCGAATTAATTACGGATTATTTAGAAACAGGTTTTAGGTTTAAAGTTATTTCAAATGAATGTGGGATATGGTGCTCCTCAAAACAAACAAGATAATAAATAAATTCATTTCTAATAATTAAATATCAATTCTTCAAAATAACAATGTCGTACCTCAAAAACCCTAAATTTTCAAATTAAGTTATTTGAAAGTGCTATGTGAGTTTAAAAATATAAACATTTTGGCAATGCAAAGGAATGGGATTAAAATTCTTTTAATAACTATTATACAATATTTTAAAAGCTTGAAACTTTTTTGATTTAAACTTTATATTGAATAGTAAAAAGATACCTTACATAAATGTTAAGACCGTGGAAAAATTCCAACGAAAAGCCTTAAGTCTCCAAACTAAAACAGAAATAGAAATTATCTATCCAATGACATATAATAACAATATTGGACAGATAATTTCTATTTCTGTTTTAGTTTGGAGACTTAAGGCTTTTCGTTGGAATTTTTCCACGGTCTTAACTTTTATCTTTATTCTCATAAAAACTCAGGTTCAAACACGATACAACTCAAAATATGTTTTTATTGCTTATTAATATTTGTAATAATATTATAATTAGTACTGAATATTGGCATAAGTAAATATAACTCTAAAATATCAAGCTTTGAATCATGTCGTTGTTTTTTTGATGAATCGATATTTCGTGATCTTGAAAAGCCATAAACACATATTTGGTACAGCTCAAATATTTTTAGTGGGCTTGCCAATCTCATCTGCTATATAAATTTATACAGTATAGAAACATTATTAAATTACTATTATCAAGCATACAAATATTTTTAAAAGAAAAAATACATACTAAATTACTTTGACAGCAATGAATAAGAATCTCTTTTTTATATCTTTCAGTTTTACTAAAAATAAAAAATAAAATGTTTTGTATATGTAAACTCTAACATGAACTCTCAGACTTCTGACTACAAATTTCTCAAACAAACTTTTGTTTAATTTGTTAAAACTAGTTATAATTTATACATCTCTGCTCTCAGAATGAAATGTATTGTTGTTTGAAATGAAATAAAACAACAGGAATATTATTCATTTGTATAAGTAGTATATAACATTAACAATAAAAAATGTAAGTATTTAGGAAAGAAACTTAGTTTGACATCTGTTAAAAGTCTTAATAATTTAGATCTTCCTACCCACTTTTTGTATTGTTTTATTAATTTATTTTTCCCTTTGTGCAATAGTTTTAATATGTATGTTTCACCTCCTTTTTAAACCTGTTCATATTATTATGTTTGTTTTATTTTATTTGTATATTTCTAATAATAGTTTATTAATATCTATATGCATATTCAGAATCATTCCTTATTGGCTTATATTTTAAATTTAATTATAATGACCTTCTTCATTTTCGCTCAATCATTTCCCCTCATTTTCATACTTGTGACCACTAAGGAATGTTGTTCTGTGCATTTTTATGATTTAATTTAGGATGTAATAATTTAAATTAATTGTTGTCTATATCATTTCTATTCCGTTTATTTCTTTTTCATATATCACTGCTTTACTTTTTCCAATTCTTTTAGTTTAATTATTTATACTTCTCTCTATAGGACTGGAAAATGATGACGAAAAGAATATCATTATTTGAAATGGGTCATAACAGGAACTTTTTTTGGAATTAATTCTGTCAGATGGAGTCGTGGTGAAATTTTTCGTTGAGAGACATATCTCTGTTTCAGGTCTCCTTATAAAAGCATCATGAAATATTCAGGTTTTGTTGAGGCAGTCGTTTTTTTTTCCTTGTAACTTTTATCCTATTTTTTTTTTAGTATATCCATCTGCAGAAATAGGCATTTGAGAACATCTGTATGTGTCAGTGTAAGTAACATAGATTAATAAATAGAATTACAGAAACCGAAATATGAGATTTAGTATCTTAAGCAGAATGAAAACATAAAAATATACCTTTTCCTAATTGTCTTTATTAATATATTAATATAATATGCAATTATAATTATTATTGAAGTAATATTAAAGTCAATATGATACGAAATGGAAGCCAGAATGGAATTTGTTGGGTTGGCAATGCTGCACGACTTTAATGTATTGCGGAATCGCGTTGGAATTTGTAGATTGCATCTTGAAGGGGATGGTGCCACGAATCCCGAAATAAATTATTAATTTATTTACAATAATAACACAATTCGGAGACTTTCAATAATTTATACATATATATATATATATATATATATATATATATATATATATATATATATATATATACATATATATAATATATATTTAAATACATATGTTTAATTATTATTTTATAGATATAGGACTTTCTGACGTTCGGAGTGATGAGTATTACTAATTCCAATCTAATCCATATACATAACTATATTTCGATACCTGTATTGATAGAGAATATAATTTTATGACCATATGTGGCGTATTCCATTAATTTAATATTTAAATAGAAAAAATATAGTTGAAGCAAAACATTTTATATGATTCCTGTAATAGGACTCATCACAAGGCTTAATTCCTTTGCTATTTCATTTATCTCAAAATTTAACTTACCTTAGAGGGAAGCATTAAGTTCACTTTAAAAGTAAGTGTCTATCTCTGTTTCAGGTTCGAAGGTTTTGAGGAAAGTCGGAAAAGTAGCTTTAGAGATATGTTTCTTAAGCTTAAGTGAGAATCATCATAATGCAGCTTGGTAGAGTCTATAGTGTTTCTAGGAGAACGGTTGTACAGGGAGGTGATCTGTCCGAAATCAATATAAATCTCCGGGTTAGAACCAAACTTAAATATGGGTAACTAACATTCGCTTCTAGTAATCCAGCAGTTAACAAATGAACAGTGACAAATGAAAAATGTATTTATTGTTGAATTTAATTAAAGTTAGATGAGTTAAACAATGATCTTCTGTAAACTAGATTGTCTATCGACTATTGGCTACTAATTATCGCACTGACTACCTAGACTCATTCTATTTTCTACTCCTGTTCTATGTTATAATATTTTAAAAACATTAAATATATTTATAGAAGATAAGGGGATGTTGAGGAAATTGAAAATGCTGATAACAAAGAAGCGCATCATGAACGTATTAGCTGTCTCAATGCAAAGTTCATTCCGCAGCTCTATTACGGTAGACTAAATCGGCTACTTACGAGTCAGTAGAGCCTATCTGAAGTTTTGTAGGCTAGATCAAGAAGTAATTTGCAATAGCCTTGTAGTATGGGAATGAATACATGATAAGATATAGAATAATTCACCGGAATAACATGGTGTACATGTGAGAGTGAGAGAGTGAGAGTGAGAGAGAGTGAGAGAGAGAGTGAGAGAGAGTGAGAGAGAGAGTGAGAGAGAGTGAGAGCTCCTTCCGATAGGCCGATAGTCCCTTGCGAACAGCTTTGCGTCCAAACCGGATCTCTCTCTAATCCCTGTTATAGCCAATTATCAAGCTTATAAAACAATAAAATGAAAATAAAAATAAATGTTGTGTAATACTACCTAAAGAACCATTTCCATTAATTAATTCAGAATCACATTTACAGAAATTATAAAATATACCCATAAAAATTAAAGTAATAAAAAATATAAATCGGCTGATTGTCAATTTGTTTTTCTGACAAGTTTGAATACATATATAAAGATGAAAAAAAACAATTATCTTAACAAAGCTCTGATTTTATATCTACAGTCCCGGTGAATAAGTGATCAAGACGAATTTTTTTCGAAATTGGTTTCCCGTATTTAGGGAAGCTAAATCATGTCTAGTGGCTAAGTCAGGCCATGGATTGAAATATAGTTATTTCATAATATAATAATATAAATTAAAAATCCATTTGAAGCCAAAATTTACGAGACCAGTACGATCTACTTCCCATAATACAATTCCCTCTGGAAAAATCCGACTTGTTTAAAAAAACACTTATTCGCCTTATAGCAGCAAATATATTAATCCAGTATATTATTTGTAATAATCTTATGTTGATTTCTTGATAAGTACCTTCTTATCCTGTACAAGTTTACTTTCCTCACTGTTTTTCCGATTAACAATAACTTCTTATACATCGCCCGTGAGAAGGAGAATAAATATATAAGGGAAGCCCATACCCCACATCACATAAGCACATCAGGACTTATGTTCTAGATTCGTTCGAAAACGTGGTTGTATTAAATTTTAAACCGATTTAATTGAGCCCTAGATTATGCCATTAAAAGTTGGTAAATACCAAAAAAGTGTGATAAAATTATTATGCTTGAGTTTTGACATGTTTCGTTAATGTTAAGTTTATACATGGAAACTAAAAAACTGAATACAACAACTTCGATTAAAGCTCATAAAGAATTGGGGTTTGAAGTAAACACGGTTAGGAAAAAATATACTGCAAAAATGGCATAAACATAAATGGAATATACCTTGTGTATACAAATGGTATTTTAGATATTCGGAGTTTTGGATATCTAAAAAAAGGCTATAATTTAGATAACTGTTTGAATAATTCTTACTGCTGTTATAAGAATGGGAAATAATTTTACTGGAGAACAATTCCTTCAGATCTTCCAAAATACTGAATCGTTTAAATTATTCAATCATAATGCGTTGAGACAACTGTTAAATGTTAAAGTGGTTTAACGAGGCGTAGTTGGGAGGATTGCGTTAACGACGATCTTGGTTTGAGTTTTGGATGGTAATCAGTGGATGGATATTTGTAAACTTCGTGACATCTTGTTAGCTAATATTAATTTCTACTATTATTATTAAGAAATGGCATAGTATGTTGCAATTATAAAGTGAGTGTCATCATTAGGTATGATTATTTAAATAAAAATGAGTCTCCGATTATTCTTCTATTATAGTTACCTATAATGGTGGATTAAACATCATCATGGAAAAAAGGATGGATGCCAGTAACGGGGATCTGATTATTATGTGATCGAAAGCAATTTCGTGGACGAAAACTAATCCTTTCTATACTTCAAAAGAAAGGGCTATCTTACAAAAGGATTTTATCTTCTTTCTTATTCAAGCTGAGAAAACCATACTACTATCAGAGGACAGTGTAGATAATGATATTATTTAAAAATAAAAAACATTTTATGTTACATTATTCAGCAAATACACTTAGAGTTAATTTTTATCTTTATTGCAAATAATTGTATGCACACATTTTGTTAGACATAAAGAAACTAAAATGAAAGCAACAAAAATGAATGAAATATAAAAAAAAAATATATGAATTACACATTTTTTGTAAAAACTAAACAACAATTAATTACACATGTTGGAGGTCTGTAATCCAAATTTACAACTTCGCACTTTCTTTACAAATTCACAACACTTTCTTCCAGTTGTTTTTACGATGTACCAATTTTGTTTTATTTTATACATACACTTTATTGAAATATTACAATGTGCCACTTTTAGGCAATAAGTAATAGCTATACAATCATTCAATAAGAACAAAACATAATAATAATAAAAATAAATAAAATAAAAATAAATACATGCGGATAATAAATAAAGTCTTGCGAAAATGATTATAAAAATAAAATAATTTCTCGCATTCATACCATAATTATAATATTTACAATTTTCCTAGGGTTTCATTCTTCCCCAAAAATGAGGGCAAAGCAAGAGTCCGGGAGGCCCCTGCTCCCCTACCTAGCCACTTAATTAAACGCCAATGGAAGCTGGTTAAGGGCGCCTCACATACAGAGGTCGTGAGTGGAGAATTTGGCCTGTGCCAGTACTCCAAATAACATTTTTTCATAAGGCCCTGGGGCCATTGACGGTTTAGACGGCGGGGTTGGTTATATGGACGTGTGAAACTGGATAGTGACTGAGTCAGGGGATTTGGGATGACAGGCAAGGTTTTGATAAAAGTTTGAAAATTTTGAAGGGATGAGGTCGAGGACGAAAGGAATTAAACCAATCAACAATTCTTTCTAACTTTCCATTCCTATTGGTCATGTGGCTATTCGTAGATTGAGATAGGTAATAGCTGTTATTTAACTACACTACATAAAAACATCGCTGCAAACCTAACTACTACAACCCATTAAGGATCTTGGATTCAGTTCTTTACTGTCTTAAATACAATGGTTCTGCAGAGATTGGTTTGTCCGAGATGTCGGTCAACAGCAAGGTTTCCCCCAATTAAGAGTACCCACTGTAAAAATCCCCAGGATGTTTTTTAGATCCCACAGGGTTCATCCTTAGCTGTCAGGAGATTAAATAATTTATCCGCCTCAGCCGGATTTGAATCCGGGACCTTCAGCACTTCAACTCAGTTCTCCACAACGTACCTACCTACGTAATGATATTATCAGCCTTAATTAACATTGATATTATTCCTTTCATTTTTATGATGATTATTTTTAATGACAGGTGGCAATTAAAAAAATTTACCCTCAACGTACTTTCGCACAGGCTTGTTTAAATTTTTTTTATATTTTTTAATCAGGCATACTATTATAAAATAAAGTAATTATAGATGCATTATTACTATATTACATTAACTGACTGTAGAATAACGAAAGGAATTCGCAGTTCTTTGGTAGGGATGTTTTAAACCATATGCCTGAAAAAAAGCAGTTTCCATTATTTTAGCACTTTAAAAGCATTACAGTAAAATTAAACTTGTCTGTTGAACTTTACATACATTCACAATACAAAACTCTAAAAAAATAGTATAATCAATTGGTTGATTAATCTGAAAATAAATTTATAATTTCAGAAATTGAGAAAAATTTATCCACTGAAACCATCATCTTAACCTTACTGTAACATCAATAAGTAATTGCTGTAATAAATACTTAGGTAACAAATGAAGGTATTTTAAACGACTATAACATTTTTTTATATGATGGATCAAGGAACTATTCCACTAAGATGTAGGTCTAGGTTTCAATACCGGGTGTGGCAGATAAATCTTTTATTCTGTTATGAGGCTCGCATCGACCCTGTCAGATCTGCACACCCTTCGGAGCTCACACTGACTCTAAAAACAAAAGTTGTAGAAGAAACCGGGCTGTTAAGCGTCGTTTCGGAAAAATATTTTAGCTGCATATCTGATGGTCTAGAAACAATACATACAGCTTTTTCTCTGAAAAGTTAAGTTCTGCCCAAAACCTTCATGGCTTTTATAGCTACTTGTTTTCTTAGGGTGTATAATAATACAAAAACCTTTAGACCAAAATTATTAGTTAGATCTATTTTCTACATAAACGTTTCGACCTATATGGTCATTTTCAATAGGTTTTAGATTTCAATAGGTTTATTTTTATAGGTTTCAGGATCAACACTATAAAAACTCTGTCTGCAAAAAAATCAAAACAAAAATTCAAAATTCATAAAATTTAACATTATTATATTATAGCTACTTGTTTGTGAAAAAAAAAGAAAAAATCTAGAAACCTAGACCACTAAAATCCAAGAAGTGTCTTGGATTCTGTAGACTGTAGATTGTATAGACTCTACTGTTTCTAGAACAGTGGTTATGCAAGGAAGTCATTTGACTAAGAACACACCAAATAAAAAACAGCAGTTTTTACCCCCAATTAAAGATAGCAACTTCACAAAGGCCGAGTGAGTCCCAGAACGATCTGCACGAATGTATAGATATTAAATAACCATAATTCTGCATTTCCCATATATTACTGTTTAGTATATTCTCTAGATAATAAAAGATTATATTTATTCATGTATATTATAAATAATATAATATACATGAATTGTTTGTAATATCATATACATGAATCATAATGAATGAAGTCCATCTGTAGCTGTTAACAGTTTATATCGTTTATCTGCCTCAGCCGGATTAGAACCAGGAACCTATCAGCTTAGCAACTTAGCACTCTACTCACTGAGAAACAACATTCTTAAATGAGAAAAAGGTAATGAAAAAAAAATTGTGCACTTCACGAAATTTAAAAATTAAAGTGCAATTGGTGTCACCACCAAGTGTTATGGAAGGAATTTTTATCTTTTTATTTGCCGCCATTGGTAAAAATGTGTATGTGTATTTCCATTATGTCGTAAAGTGAATAAAATAAATATCCTACATTTATAATTTTTATTTCAGTTATTAAATAATTTTTACCGACGCTTTACGTCCAAATACGTTTACACAAATTAAAACACGTAGACTGATATAATTTTTAATAATTAATAAAAAATATGTTATTATGATTTTTTTTTTAGGTTTCGGATTTTTCCTCATACTAGTCTGAAAAGACAAAAACTGCTCGACGTTTTCGCCAACTTCAACATTTACTGGACAAACGCTCTAAGCTCCCAATTAATTACTAAAGACTCATCTACATGACAGTCATCAGTCCTATTTGGGCACACGGAGTTGAGCTTTGGGGCTCTACTAAACCATCCAATTCATCTCGTATTCAATCCAAAATCCTTCGTAAAATCCTCAATGCTCCTTATTGTGTCACAAATAAACTCATCCATCATGATCTTAATATCCCATATGTTGCTGATTTGGCCCAAACAAGATACCTATCCTTCCATGACAAGCTCCATACACACATGAATCCGCTAGTCTCTCAACTTGCTTCCCAAACTATTCCTGATAACCCTCCGAGGCGCCTGAAAAGAAGATGGCCTCGAGACCTTCTACTATAGAACTTTATTGGAGTGCTACCGAAGGGTAGTTTCTCCACAAGTGTTTTTTTTTCATGTCATTTGTTCATATTAGCAGATTTACTTGTTGTAATATTTATTATTAAAAAAATTTTTAGGATTTTATAAATTTTTTATCAAATGATTAAAACGGATTCTTTTACATTAGCATTTAACATAATTTCTAAATAAAAATAATAATTTCGCAGAGCAACACCGCCATTGTTGACTTCTTCATTAATTAAATCTATATGAGAACGTAAATATGATGGTGTTTGAAACGCTCCATTACTTTTCTATATCGTAGGAATTTATAAAAATATAATAATAAGGCTTATCGATCCCGAAGGCTTGATGCCAATACCACCAATGTCTGCTTAGAAACTTCTGTCCACGGACCACTGTCCAATTCTTCGCCAGATCATTCTTTACGCAATCTCCCCCCTACGCCTTGGTTTTCCCATCAGACCGAAAAATATAAATTAATGAAGATTAATTTGCACTAATAAAAGTTAATAATTAGGGAGGGAGGGGTATTCTCAGTATTGACCGCCTGTTTAATAAACCGTGACATATCTCCCGCATCTTCTGAAAATAAAATATTTGACAATGAATTAGAAGGAGACGAGGTTCCGGTAATAGCCCTCGCCCCATGATAAGAGATCCCAATTAAGGATGGATCTTCTCTTGCTAAGGGAAAATTTAAATCTTGTCAGGGGAAATATTTTCACAGTTAATAACGAACTTGCTTGTGTTTCTCAATTAGTAATTGTAACAGTTAATGTATAGATATAAAAAAGTATACCACTCCAACCGATGAATGGTCTTAATTTCAGTACATGGTGGAGATATTCAAAACATAGAATGTGAGATATTCAATAAAAAATATATAAAGAAGAAACATTAAATAGAAACAAATATACATAAATGTAGAGCAGCATGGATTAAGATAGTAACTAAGCCATTAATCCAGGAATAGGAGGATTAAATAATGTAGGGATATCTATATAATGGATTAAGTGTTATTCCTATCCATTTCAACATAATATTATTAATATATTACTGCATTAGATTACGTACAGCTTTAATTATTCACATTAATGTATTCATATTCAATACTTATACATACCAAAGGGGCGGGTTCAGTTAGTTTAAGATCACTATGCTATAGAATTATAGAACTATAGTTCTGTGACAGTTAAATTACATAAATCTGTTAAAAGCTAGCAATGGACACTGTCGGATCTGTTGATCATCCTTGGGCTCAATCGGCCTCTACAATGGGATACCCTTAATTGCAGAAAATCCTGGAGTTCAACTCCCTGCACAGTCGTTCCCTTAGAAACATCACAGCCTCTACAATATATTGAATCCAAAACCCTTCATGGGCTGTAGCAGTACAGATTTTTATGTGTTACCAAACGTTTTACATAAAAATTTTCTGTTTCCTAAATATTTCAGCAAATAACTTCCTCTCTCCAAATCTAATGACAATGCATAATGGCCCACTATTTTTTTTTTAAATTGATGTACCTTTTTTTGTATAGTACCATTATAGTAAGAATGTCGCGAATATCTAGATTTGTAAAGTTTTGGACTTAGCTAGGAATTAATTACAATAAAAAATTAACTGTGCTCCATAGAGTAGGTGAGAGGAATAAGAGATTGCATTGGATTTGGTTTCTTACCGGTAAGGGTTTTTGTGATAACCGGTGGATGAAAGTGCGAAAGCTGAAATGGTATCGGCTTCGAGCCTTCAGACTAGCTACGCCTTTTTATTGTAATTATTTTTCTTTTTTTTTCACATGTATAACTTCTCTATTCAAATCTATCTACAGCCTTGAAAAAATTCGTACACTCTCCGTATAATAAAGATTTCGTTCCTTCCTTGGTTACTGAGAGGGAGCGGAGTGGCTCAGTGGTAGACCACTGAATAGCCATGCCGGAAATCCTGGTTCAAATCCTGCTGCAAGCATTTACTTTTATTTAGTCTGTTTGCGGCGGGAGATGGATCATATGGGATCTAGGACCCTCCTGGGGCTCACCCAGCCTCTATAAAATATTATAAAAATAGCCAAAATAAGGGGGAAAAACCTGGCGGATGAGGGTTACCTAGGACAAGTCACCTCCTTGCAGAACCGTTGTCCTTGAAACAGTACAGTCTCTACCATGTACTGAACCTCAGACTCGTTCCCGGGTCATAGTGGTTAGTGGTGGTTTTTTCTTAGTTACTGACTTCAGACATACCTCCATTTTCTCTAAAGAATAGTCCACTCGTAGCTTAGTAAGCTCGAAAGCACTCCTCTGCAATCTGGTTTTAGTTTCCCATATTCCATACAATCAGCTTTGTAGAAAATTTCTAAAGACTTTGAATCCTCCACAAATGAACAGAAAATTAGTAGTATAATTGTTTTTGATTTTTCAAAGGTTCTTGATTCAACCAACGGTGAGATCCATCTTTCTTAACTCCAAAAACTATCCATTACGGATAGCATTCTATAGTTGTCCCTGAGTTTCCTACCTTTTTTATAGCGAATTGTCAATTTATTAAAAAAAAAAAAAGGTTCGTCTTTCCTTTTGCTTGCACTGTTACATGGATCTTCCCGAATCCATCCATCGTTCATAAATGTGCAGCAAAAAAGGACTGAAACTGGAAAAACAAGCCATCCTTGGTTCCAAGCATTTTCTTGATTCTCTTTCTTATTATTCCTTATATTATCTAATAGTCTACCAATCCACAGTGGTATATCCGTTTGGAAGGTTACGAAAGACATTAGTGTAATTTTTGACCAGTCATTGCCATGAAATAACTACATTTTCTAAATCACTTTAAACTGCATACGTATATTTAAACATTCCTAAGAAGATCCCTAGATTCTATCTCCCCAAAAACTCGTGAAAGAAAAATCCTCCTAATTTCTTCTTTCGTATTCCCCACTTCGATTATGGCTGCCTTGGATTTGGAGGAATGTCAGGTAAGGACGAGGTGAGAGTAAAAATAATATTGTCTCTTCAGGTTTATGCCCGTGGTCCCATTTTTTCATTTAAATATTCCCTTTCCAGTCGTTTCACGTACTCGTGGAAATTCCTGTCAATCTCCATTCGTATATCCTCATTCCTCACTTAATTTAAAAACCAATTATTTCTCCTTAATTTTACCGCATATATGGTCTATGAGTTAGTTTGTGTGTACATATAAAATTCGTGTGTACGTCACTGAATTCCTCCTAAACGGTTTGACCTATTTTGATGGAAATATTTGTGTGTATTTGAGGATGGATTAGATTCACAATTCAATCCGAAAGTTAATATTTTTTTTAATGCTAAATTGCTAAATTTAAGTGCTTATTAAGAAGATTTTTCAGCCATGCTAAACACTTATAAAAATTGGTCTATTTAAAATTAACAGGATTTTTAAATTTAATTTTAGTTTATTAGGGTAAGAGAAAGAAAAACCATTTTCCAGTCAATGTTTATTCTCGACTTTCAATCTATTCGAGACATTTCGGCACTATGGTCATTTTCAATCGTTTTTTTCCTGCATCTTTCAATGCATTCAATGCATTCAATGCAAAAAATTTTTACATAGTCAAACAAGTCTAAAAAAATTGTGTAAAAAAATAAATTAACAATAATTACATTACTATACTTAATTTAACATAAAATATCCAAAAATAACTCACTATAAGCATAGATACCTGGAAAGCCATATTTTTTTAAAAAATCCTTGACATTGACTGGAAAATGGCTTTTATTTCTCTTACCCCAATAAAGAAGAATTAAGTCCAGTTTAAAAAATAAACAAAATTTATATTGAATTTTAGTTTGAAAAATTCCCCTAAAATTAATAAATCTATTCCGTTCAAAACCATATAAATTTGAAATGAAAAAAATATTTTTATTTTTAAACAGTATTTCAATTTTATTTGAATTGTAAAATAATGAAAATAGTGCTAAAAAGATACATTTGTCAAAGAAATAATTTTTTAAAGCTAAAATCTATATTTTTAGCTTCACAAAGTAGTATTCAGTTTATTTGGAGGATATTCTAGCCATGCTAATTACCTATTTGAATACTTACACATCACAAGCACTTAGGTATTCAAAAATTATTATTCAAAATTCCGCTTAAATTAATAAACATATTCCGTTTAAAGCAATAAACCTAATAATATTTATCTGGATCTCATCAGCTGTCAAACAAATCTCTCAGAAATAAAGCCTGTTCAAGATAAGCTGGGGAACAATATTTGGCTGGAATGCCAATAAAAACAACCGTTTTCCAAGTCTTAGGGTCTTCCCATATAAGAGACTATTTCAGGATATTGTCTCCCTGCTCTGTAAGTCTAAGTTTATTGTTTCTTTAAGCATCAAATATGCCGCACTTTTTTTAGCGAATACAACCAAGACAGAATAGACAAGTATTTATTCTTTTTTTTTAAATATAATTTTCTTAGTCTCCGAGGCGTCTGAAAAGAAGAGGACCTCGAGACCTTCTGCTATAGAACTTTATTGGAGTTCTACCGATTGGTAATTTCTCCACAAGTGTTATTTTTTCATGTCATTTTTTTCATATTACCAGATTTACTTGTAATATTATTATAGTTGTAAATATCAGCAAATTAATTAAATTTTTAAAAATTTCTTAGTAATAACAATAAGACTAATAGAACCAAAAGGCTTGATGCCGATACCACAAATCTCTCCTTACAAACTTCGGTCACCTACCTATCTCAAATCCGCGAGATCCTCCTTAATCCTCCCACCGACGCTTCGGCCTACTCATAATTTCCTCAATTAGTTAAATTATATTCGCATAGATTAATATTTTACGTTCTTATTTTATATTTTCAATCAGATTAAGTCCAAAATAAAAAATGGATTCAGCTTCATTCAGAAATTTATTGCACATTAGAATAACTCGTTTATTCAATAAGCCTAAAAGTTATCATTGAAGTTATAAAAATTCTAAAATTCAAAAAAACTAATAAGTTTTTACACGGATATAAACGGGTCAAAGATTATAATCTTTATAATTATAAAATTTTGAAGCCATAAATTGAAAAAAAAAAACTAAAATATTTATAGTAAAAATTTGTTAATTATTTATTTTATTTTTTGTAATTAATGGCTTCATTAATTTTATGAGGATTTTATGAGGATAAATTAAAATTATTAATTTTAAAATTAACAGCACTATATCGAATATTTCTGATTAATTTTAATATACATTAATACCGTTCTTAATAGTCATATCCAAATTTAATTAGACTAATATACATATTGGTCAATAATATAAATTAAAATGTAGATGAAGCTCTGGCATATTTAATAATTTAATCTGAGATATTATATGTCGTAATACAAATATCTTTTTGTATTTAGGATTTCTTATTGTATTTATCGTCTTGTCACCATACGTTTTTCCCATGTGTGTCCTAAAAAAACTTACATTTTGATAGACAATGGAACAATATATGTTCATGTAATTTTTGTACTATGCCTGATTTCTTATGTACCTATAAACTTAATCGGTTAGCCTAATTAGTTAATAATTAATCTATCATTTACTAAAAAATAAACTGAATTGAATTAAAGTTAAATAATACCGCACCAAGTGTCACAAATTGCAGCATACAGGATAATATATTTAAAAAATAGAAGATTGTTAGATAAAAACCTCGATACGTGATTTTTATGCCATTTGGCGGAAGATTGGTTTATCAGCTATATATAAATTTTAATGTGTTATTTAAATGACAAGCTTATATTTAAATATTTTTTATGTAAGGGAGCAGGTTAGCTCAGTGGAGTGCTGAAATCCGCTGTGGCAGATGAATTATTTAATCTGTCAACAGTCACTGATGAACCCTATGGAGTCTACACGTTCTCCATGGGCCCACCTAGCATCTATAAATTGGGTACATTCAATTGGTGCAATAAAAACTAGGCGATTGATCATTATATTGGAAAAATCATCTCCATGCACAGCTGTTGTTCTTAAGATACAGTACAGACTCTTCATAGTTTGTAATGGCACAAATTGTTATATTTAATTACATTTTTGGACAATAACACCGTATGATGATGCATCAGAGAAAAAATATTACAGTTATCAATAAAAATAGGAAAGAAATTATGATCTAGAATATAACAATAAGATCGAATATGACTTATACCAGTTGAGGGTAGTATAAAGAACATCAAGTTTCAAGGAATCTCGAGGGCCTCGTATGGAATAAAGGTAGACGGGGGTGAAGATCAAGGTAGGAACCAAAGAAGACATAGGAAAGAGCAATCCAGATGGCTTTTGACAGAAGAGAGTTGGAATGGAGAAAGAGGAAGCAGCTGATTCAAGAGGAAGATTCGTGGATAAAGCTCCATCGAAAGAATGTTCACAGTTTTATTACAAGAAGGGAATGGATAAATAAAAATTAAACATGAATAGTCTAAATAAAATCGAAAAAATTAAAATAATATAACCTTTTGAGAATAAATTAATTAAACAATCCTTCCTTGCGAAATGTATGGGCCAAAATATCCTCTAAAAAATAGGCGAGTATATCTACTTAAAAATATATAATAATATAAGTTTGGTTTGAAGTTTATTTGAAAAGAAATCTATAGTATTATCATCAGTATTATCATATTATCATTCGTTACCCTTTCAATATTATCATTAGCTTTATGATAATATAATTTTTGAAAATGGGAATACTTTGGTAATCATTTCATCTAGAAATGAACGTTTGCAAACATATCTCGTCTATACTTCGAAATGTTAGTTGAAACTTTTATTTCTTGATGAAGTGATTACCGAAATCTACTCATTACTCTAATTACGTTCTCTTTTCCATAATATGACTTAACAATAAACAGTTTAAACTTTTTGTAACTCAACTCGAAGCTACAACCTGCGTAACAGATACTTCATACTGTATTTACTAATAAAATAGAACATAAATGATCCGTTAATTTTTTATTTATTTTTTGCACAATTCCATTTCCTTTAACATAGAGCACTTATTTAATGTATACTTATAGGCTTATGCCCCATTTAAGTATAAAGTCGTTATGAAGCTGGTGAACTAAGAGGTCAATTTATCTTGATATACCAATAATGTCTAATTATTGGGATGATTATAGAGGAAAATTTGTTTCCTAAGTACTTCAATTAACAATTACTCTAACTTCGTACAGTGAAGTCTGTTATTAAATCAAACTTTACAATCTTGATGTTGGTAACGAAAACCATCAAGGAAACTATGAATCCTTCCGGTCTTAAGGGACTTAGTCCCAGAATTTTAAAATAAATAAATAATCTCTTTCAACATTTTTTTTTTTAATCTCTCTCTCTCTCTCTATATATATATATATATATATATATATATATATATATATATATGTGTGTGTGTGTGTGTGAGTGGGTCTGTAGAGAGGATGGAGGCATATAGAAAACATTCAATACATATATAAAATATTTAAATACATAAAATAAATCAAAAGAAACCGCATAAAACAGAATCTATTATATAAAAAGGTTTTTAGAGAAATCATATTTTATCGGTGTTTCCTAGTAGCTGACTGAGGAACAAATTGTGGTTTAGTCTTTTGTCGAGCTCCATCAATTTAAGATAAACATTTTTAAAATTAGGCTTACAAATTGAGATATTGATTATGCAAAATGCTCAGTTCATAACATGATAATAGGCTTGCCAGGGAGGTACAAAATAAGTACAAATCTCATTTTCAATTTCTTGATATGAAACTAATACCGGAGTACCATTACTAAAACTTTAAGTACTTACTATAGTACAATTAAATGAAGAGTTTTGTAGGCAAATTAAATTAAATTAATTAATTAATTAAATTTTGCAACGAACTCTTAATATCTTCTGGAATTTGTTATCCGGACAAAGAAATGGACCTAATCACTTTCTCTAACTTATTTCCAAAGATTTATTACACTTATAAATTATTACACTAATCGACAATGCCAGCATATCTAGGCAGTACCTGATAGCTTTGTCATGAAAAACATATAGTTTAAAATGTAAACTTAGTTATTAAAAATTAGTTCCAATTTAATGTATGGTTACTATTTAAAGCAGGAAAAAAATGAAACATTATATGTAGATAAATAGATAGTAAAACATAACGATTTCATTTATATCACCCTTTAAATTAATAATAATCTACTATTATTATTTATGAAATTTAATATTTTGCACTCAAACAAGCGATCTGAATAGAGGCATATCAATGCATCCATCATATTAATAATCACTTTTAATAAAATAATGTAAAGAAGTAATCACATATACACAAACCAAGATAATTTGTAATCCAATTAAATGTTTCAATGCTCAAATACTTCTAGTAAAATATTTTATCTGGTATCAGACTGAGAATTATAGAACTCATGTGTACGGTAGTCAACTGACTCATGATTTTCTATTGTTTTTCTTCTTTTTTTTTTAAATACGTTCCTTTAAACAGAACCACCACATTTCAATATTATCACGTTGATTATTGATATTCTCGGTGACTTCAATAATCTTCTATTTAGTATTTAAAATACTCCTCCACACTAGGAGGTTCAATGAGCAAGATGACAAAATATTCAGAATACAGAAAGTATTTCATGTGTACTGAGAAAACTAAACTGCAACTGTAAATAAAATAATACATATGTTTGACTATTTAAAAACATTCAGTTGGCATGGATCTCCCATATTTTTTTTTAATTTATCGATATATCTGTTGCATTTTTTTTTGTTAATCTATCTATACATATTATAAAACAAAGTCCTCAGCCGCGTTTGTTCACGGTAAACTCAATAACTACTGCACGGATTTTCATGCTGTTTTCACCAATAGATAGAGCGATTCACCAGGAATGTTTAGGTATATTTTGTCTAGCGTTTATATCGATAGGCTTCACCGAAGACGCTGCCTCGTATTTAAAGAAATATTTGGTTTTGTTTTTATTTTTATAATTTCTATATAATAAAATACACTAGCTGGGATGGGAAGAAAGAAAATCAGGACTCCCAACGAAGCCTAACCAATAATATTCACGTGGTCCTTAGTGCCCGGGATATGATAAAAAAATACATTACACAGACAAATTATATAGGCATAATATGCCTTATTACCCGAGCAAAGCTGGGGTGGGTGGCTAGTTTATTTATATAAAAAAAACTCCTCAAAAGTCAAGTAAAAAAACCAAACTTTATATATAAAGATATTATATATTTGTACATAAAAATATTGAATAAAGAAAATAAATAATGAAATATTATTAGTGCATCCATCATTGATTGATTATTCATAACAATGATGGATAACAAAAACGCTAAAATAGTATTTTTTTCGGTTTAATGGTTAGAAGATGCTGGTAAAAGTATAGCTTTCAACCTTAATTTGTTTCTTTATCTCCCTTGAGGCGCTAGAAGGTTTCCTCAGCTCCATCAGTCATCACAAATGTATACTTCCACTGTTATATCATATTTTCTCTCCTTCATTCTTCTTATGGAGGAAAAAAAAATTACCGTATTATCTATTCTGTCATAATTCATACTGATAAATAGGCCAAGTTGATGTTTATTTCAAAATATTTTTAGGAGGAAGAAAATAGTGGATGTAAAAAAAAATTTCTAAAATAGTTATAACTGTTTATTGGAAAGCCAACGTTTCGATCTTGCTGATCTTCAGGGCTAAATTACAAAATACAGACAAATTATAATTATTTACCCTGAAATATTTAAATACATGTTGGCATCAAGGTATCAGAGTGATAAAAATGGGGGGACCTTTTGATAAATATACAAAGCAGAGAGAATAATTGCAGAGTATTATCATATAATACTCACCTTGCAGAAGAAGGTGATACAAATAAGTAATAAAGAATAAATGAATAAAGAAGGTAATAAAAATAAATAATAAGTTATTAAAATATAAAAAAGGTAATTAAAATAAAAGAAGTTAATCCAAATAACGTTGGCTTGTCAATAAACAGTCCTCCCTATTTAAGATATTTTTTTTTTACTTTCGACCGGACCATCTTCTTCCTCATAAATATAAGGTCAACTGATATTATTCAAGTTAAGATATTTTTTCCTGCAACCATTGAGTAATGCTATCACTTACTCAACTAAAACTGGTGTGGAAAGTCCCACTTTCTCCCACTAGAGGAAAAGTAACCTCCACCTAGATCGAATTTGACAATCAGCTCTCTGTTATTTAAAATGTTAAATTGCGGTATTATAATATTATTCATTTTATATTCCTAAAATGTTAAAATAAATAATTTTAGAACGATTCTATATTTATTATAATTTATTTTATTGCTATATGATAAAATATTTTAATAAATATTTAATTCAAGATAGATTTTATGCAATTTGACGGCTCATAATGGGCAAAATACTTGAAAAACTCATTCTGAAACGTCTTCATCCTATCATAGAATCTAACCAAATAATCCCAGATCACCAATTTGGTTTCCGAACATCAAACTCCACTATCCAGCAATGCCATCGTGTGGTGGACGTTGTCTCTTCCGCATTAGAGCGCGGAATGTACAGCACAGAAGCTTTTCTAGATGTAGAGCAGGCTTTTGTTCGAGTCTGGCATCCGGGTCTGCTATACAAACTCCGTAAATTCTTACCTTCTACTTACTTCCTTATTATACTTTCTACCTCAGCAAAAGAAACCTTTAAAGTAAACCATAATTTTTCCTACTCTTCCCTCTTTACCCACTCTGTCGGTGTTCCACATGGTAGTATCCTGGGTCCCATCCTATACAAGATATATACAGCTCACATCCCAACCCATCCAAGCACTGCCCTCACTACGTACGCTGATGAAACATGTGTGTTATCAGTAAAAAAGTATCAAATTTGTTGCATTCCAATCTCTTCAATTCCATATCACTGATCTTGAAGAATGGTGTCAAAACTGGGGAATTAAAATGAATTCTCAAAAATCGCATCAAATCACTTTTACCTTACGTCGTAAAACAATAAATTCCTTCCCTTCAGTATCCATTAATAATATCCCTGCATGTAGAACAGATCCGATACTTAGGGTTGCATCTCTACAAACGATTAACCTGGAATCACCATACAAGACTGAAAAGACAAGAAACCGCACGACGTTTCAGGCTACTTCAACACTTACTAGACAAACGCTCTAAGTTCCCAATTAACTACAAATACTCATCTACACGACCTAATTGGACTTAGGGAGTAGAGCTTTGGGGCTCCACTAAGCCACCGAATTCCTCTCGTATCCAATCCTTACAATCCAAAATCCTTCGTAAAATCCTCAATGCTCTTTTTTTTTTACTTTTTGTCAAACGTACTGCCTCTTCGGAAATACAATGCATAGAGCACCAAATGCATATGTCGGAAAATGCAAATGCAAACATAGAGTACCACGAAATTTCATTGAATAATGATGTTGAAAAAGTAAATAATAAAATGTTAGTTTCCATTAGTGATAACTTTTATTGAAAATTCCCAATTGTAGAGTCAATATACAACTCTATGTTCATTTGCAAATTATCTTTAAATTCTCTATTATGATTATTTCTTGAACTTGGCGTCTTAGTTTCAACAGTTTTTTTGTACATAATGTTGTAACTTTGATAAAAACCGTTAAATATCCAGTTATTAATTTTTTAATAAAAGAAAATCTAAGGTATTGTTTAATTATTTTCAAACATTAGGATAAAATTTCTTAAGATGTGCAATATCTTTTATGATTTTAGGACTCTAGATTTTGCATTTTCAACATCATTAATTTTTTTTTAACGCATACGGAGTTCTCAGATTTTCAAAAAGTAACTTAAAATACATTTTAACAACGATTTTCTACAGAGTTTTCAAAATTTAAAACAAATATTTTATGTGGGTGTTATTTTGTTCTCTTGTTTTTTTCTGTTTTTTTTATTTTAATTTTTAACGCACCTGAGAAGACTGAAAGTTTAAACATAAAAAGTTTTTTGATGGAAAGCAGAGGCAGTCCAAGTTCAATCCGGTTTATTAATTCAATCCATTTTTTTTTTTTAATAAACATCTAGGAAAAAATAAACATGTTTTATTCTCTTTTAGATGAGTTTAACCTTAAGTTTATACCGATTCATAGAAACAGAATATGAATTTAATTAAACATTTTTTTTCAATAACGGAATTGTGTAAATATTTATATAATGATAATTATAATATTTAATTCTACACACTATGTGATTCTAAACGTTTATAAAATAAGTTTCAATTTATTATTTATTAATTTGTTTAAGGGACACATTTCTAAACAAATAGAATATGTAATAACTTATAAAAAATTACATCCAATTTTCTATATTACACTTTGCTGTTTATTTATTAATATTTTTCCTGTCTATTTAAATATTGATATAATAACGTCCTAAAATTCAATTATAAACTCTTAGAGCTTCACAAATCAAGGCTATCAAGACCTATTTATACTAACAGTAGGTTATAATAACAATAAGTTATATAGAAATATAAAATAAAAATGCAAAAGTGAAAACACATAAAAAATTACCAGACTATAAGTCAGCTTACTAATATAATACATGATATAAACTACAAACACTATCTGCAATGATAAACTATTCGGTTATTCATATAGATGTATTAGGCCTCAAAATAAATTACTAATTAAAGTAAGTAATTCTTTAACAATTAATTTCATTAAACACACCATTAAATATATCAATAAAAAACAAATAAATAGTATCAAATAATAAATTCTTATTAGTCATTAGTAACAAAATTGTATTCCTCGTAGTCATAATATTCGAATACTTATGTCAGTTAATATACTTATCTCCAAGAAAAATTAATACAATTGTAACTCTTTGGACACAACTTAAATAATTAATTTATCGATTGATGCCTTTCAGCGCTTTTTTTGTATCATAATAGTTAATAATAGTCGATTTCTATTCCGTTTAATTTAATATTCCTATGTATCTTACCGGGCGTTATAATATAAATACATATGTTTTTGCACAAAGAGCAATGTTTGGTTTGCGAGTAGTTCGCTCCGGTAGAAGGATTATACCCACATGGTCAAGTTGGGTGAAGAGATAAGAAAAGAGGGGGTCGAAGACTCCACTTTTAGTGGGACTCTCTTGGAAGATCCCGAAGAAAAAGGACCACCGACGCGAGATATGGACCCGGAGGAACTATGCTAGGCGCAGAGTATCCGGAGGCGGCCAGTCCGAAGACCTACCTATAGAACTAATCTACACCTGATCCACAGATAAGTCGTAATTTAAGTTGTATTATGTATTTTATGGCAATCCTCTATTACATCTGAATGATTAAGTGTAATCCTCAATGTATTTACTGAATCATTATGAAAATTACAGAAGAATTGGTTGACTGTAACTTCTAATGTAAGGAAGAAATAGTTGGGAGTGCAGTCAATAAAAACACCTTAATAAGTGTATACTTATTTATTGTGTGCCGACGTTTCGACCTACAATGTAGGCCATCTTCAGGGCTAAGAGAGAGAAACAAACAGAAAAACATATAAAAAACGTTGCAGCAACAAGAACAGCAACTCACTGACAAGATACAGCAGTCCTTTCGGAAGCGATGGATCATCGAATATCTGCACACATTCCAGCAGCAATCCCGCTGGACGGAATCCGCCCCCGAACTAACTATCGGCGCTCTCGTGCTGATCCAAACCGATAACGCACCTCCCCTGCGTTGGCCCTAGCCCGGGTTACCGAATTGCATCCCGGAGCGGACGGTATCGCCCGAGTAGCTAGCCTCCAAACCGCTTCCGGCATCATAAAGCGCCCAATCAACCGAATATGCCCTTTACCTCTCAATAATGCCACTTTCGTGCCATGGGCGGGGGAATGTTTAACGGCGGACCTGTACTACCCGCCTGTAGGAACAACCGATCCTTGCCTCTATGGAAATATACTTTACCGCCAAAATATAAGGAGAGGGGGAGTGACGCTTGGAGCACTTGCTGTTTGGCCGCCGAGCCGGACTGTTTACTAGATCTACGCAGCTACGACCGCTTGCTGCTTTCAAGCCGATATTCTTATTGAGAACGTCCAGCGTCCAGGAGGTCTTGCAGCCTGTCACGCACCCGGAGCTCTGCTGATAATTGGGCATAAAGAACACACAAATCGTAAGTCCCATTTCATTATCATAAGGTCTCAAATCGCCGACTAATACTGCTGCTGATAATCAACAACTCATTGTGGTTATATGATGCCAAAAGGACGACTCAAGCTACTTAATCGTATTAACCCTTCAGGCCGTGATCACTTAAATTCTTCATTATATCGTTCATATTTATTTGTTATATCTTGTCCATAATGCTAGCATGGAGCAATCTCTGTTAATGATTATTACCGCTCCTATTCAATGTTAATTTTTAGTATTAGTAATTAATCATATTTGTTCATTAGATCGCTATTTTGCAAGTTTAGTTTGTAAGTCCTTCTTGAAGAGCTGCTACTATTAAGTTTGATCATTAATCACCTGTATATTTGCTTAGTTAAAAGAAAGAGATTCATAAGTCCTTAAAATTAATAAACGCTATGTTAATATCAGAGATTTCATTCAAATTCCCGTTGTACTTCAATTTACTTAATATTAAATTTAATTTAGTCTAATCGCGCCCTAACATATACCTATTTAAATTCCTTGGTACTTACTTAACCCCGATGCACTACATATTTATGATCAATAATATATTGATGGTATAATTGATTAGTAAATTGGTAAACTCACAACAGACCTCTGGAAAAGAATCCAATTAAGACTAAGGTTAGAAATAATAATTTGAGTAATCATCTTAAATAATTACTCTGCTATCCCAAAATCAATTAGAATATTTAAGAGTATAAAACATAGCAATATAAAGCAAATTTTAAGTGCATTCTTCGAGTGAAAATTATAATTTCTTTAGACGTGGTCATTTGGTAATAAAATATATCACTCTCCTTTGGTTGCATATACTGCGAAGTTGCTCTTTCTTATTAATGATTGTCCTAATACACAAATTAACAATGACTTTGTCATATTATTATGATATTATCTGTACCACTTAAACCTATGAAGATTTTCTTGGTTCAGTACATGTGGTTGAGACTGTAACCATTCCAGGGCTACGGTAATGTGGGGAGGTGATTTTTCGGAGATCATTCTCAACCTCCAGATTTTTACTCCCAATTATTGGTACCAACTTTATAGATCTCAATGAGCTCTAGGAGGGTCTCTAGACCCCGCAAATAGCTGATAATAATTATATGTATGTATAATAATATATCATATAATAATAATAATTATATAATAATATATACATACTTAAATACTTAGAAAACTTGAAAAATAAATATTCTCTTGTTAATATTAGTTATATCTTTTCTTTTAAGAAACTTATTTGAAATTACAGTTATGATTAGATTAATTAATAAACTGAATACGAGAATTAATTCACAATAGTCCTTTTGAATTCATAGCCTACATTTTTAACATTGAAAACATTGAACCCTGGGAGCTTGGGTTGGCAAAATGTTCTTCCTTAATTGGTTCCCAACTGCTGGTGTGTTTCGCATAGGCTGCCTTTGATCCCAGCCATCATCATGGACACATTTCCATATTACTTACCATAATCCTTCCCAAAGTCAAAGAGAGCGTCTATTGTATATAGCTCTATATAATATATTTTCCATTCTATACTGAATAGCAATTTTTTTTTTACTTTCTAATAGCATTTCCAATACTTATTTATTCCATTAAAATTATTACAGTAAATAGTTTTTCAAGTAGTAATAGCTTCAAAATTTTAAAATATATATTAATATGAATCCAATATTATTGAATCCAACATATATTTCAGTCATACAGCCTGTTGTATAATTTAAATTCGACTGATGTAAGTATCAAACAATAAATACAGTTAAAATATAGATAGAAAATCTGGAATATATAATGAGGCAAACCGCCTTACGTAGAATTTGTTTTTGATATTTCTTTGTTTTGTTTCAAATCTCCTTTTATTCAAATAAAAATATTTAAAATACAATATATGTACAGTACATAATAATGTACATAGCATATACATACGTATATATATATATATATATATATATATATATATATATATATATATAAAGCAAAATAATAACAATACTTTTTCTACCCGAAGGTATTAAAAAGGTATTTTTTGATATGCGGTATTTATAGTCTTATGAATACTTTTCTTCTATGGGTATCCGAAATAAGCTAAATTAATAATACAATACGGAATAATTCAAGCTTAAGTATCTGCCCACATGTATAACTAGTTAATCTAATTAGTGAATAATTAATATATTATTGGCTCAAAAATAAACCCAATACCATTACAGTTAAAATTATTTTAACTTACTATTTTCATTTCCATTACTTAAATTTAATTATATACTAATATCATACAATATTTTATATTTTTCTTATTATTTTAAGAGGAAATGAAGACTCGGTTAACTGCATGCATGTTGGTTATTTTTCGGTGTCGATATTACTAATTCTAACTAAATTACAACTATCTTTTTTTTTTTTTTGTATCAAATCTCCGTTTATAAAAATATTTACAATACAATATATATATATATATATATATATATATATATATATATATATATATATATATATATATATATATATATATATATATATACAGCAAAATAATTTAAATACTTTTCTACTCGAAGGTATAATTAAAACAATCATCCTTCCACCTATTGTATATGGGTTTGAATCATGGACTTATACGTTCCATGGACGGAAGTTTGTTAGAGATTGGTGGCTTGAGTATCGAGCTTTTGTAATAAGGGTTCGTTAACCCTTATTGTTATCTGGTATATTTGTGTAAAACTTTCTGATCAAGAACGCCCATTGTTAGTCTGAAAGATTTCTTTTAAATTATGATAATTAATTCAAAATCTTAAAATAGATTGTATTCATACTGCAGTAGTATATAAACACTTAATAACAAGCTATCTTGAATAAAGATATATAGAAGATCAAGCGCAAACATCAAGCAAATATTAAGTGAGAGGGGAGAAGTTACCTACTTACCTACAACTCTGCTTGATTAGAAAATTTTAATAAATAATTTATCTAGGTTAAAATTGTTTGTGATTATCTATAATCAATCAAAATCAATAATAAATTTGAACATTAATATAACGAAGTCCTTTGGGAGATAAAATGTGTGTTCTGCTTAATTTCTTTGGACGAAAAAGTCCAACCAGCTCCTGAGAGATATTTTACCTTAAGCCCTGGGGACTTGACATTTAAAACTTAGTGCGGAATCAGATGTCTGATTTAAGACCCTTCTCAAATTATACCCTATATAAAATTTCTGATATCTGTAAAACAATAAAATTTAACCAACACTTGTAAATTGTTGACTAGAAAATATTATTTGTTTTATCATCATCATGATCATAATCTTTTATACTTGCCTACCGCCTAAGCTAGGAGACCCTATATAGAGCTTGACCCAGTTGTGTCCTGACTGTACCAGTACATTTCTTTTATTTCAATCCATTCCTCTTTTCTTGAAAGTCTCCTTCACCCCGTCTTCCCACTTCAGTCTTGGTCTTCCTCTCCCACTCTTGCAGTCTATTCACATTTTTCTGTGCGGCTTGATCCCATACGTAACAGATGTCCAAGCCATCTGAGCCAGTTCCGCTCTATTAGTGCAGTGACTGGAACTGTCTCGAGGTGTCCTTATTGTTCTATCACGTACTCGATCTCTTCTTGTCTTCCACCTTCTTAAGAAACCTCATTTCCGCAGCCTAAAGCCTTGACTTATGGTTGGTTGGTGAAGTTCAAGAGTTTGAGGGGTATGTCAAGATCGGAATAAAGGTAGATTTGAAGACAGCCATCTTTGTCTTTTTTATCACCTCGCGGCGGTTCAAGAAGCTTCTTTTCATGGAGTTGAACATTCTGCTTTGTCTCCAATAGGCTCTGTTATTTCACTATCGATGTAGCCATTGTTTAATAAGAGTGTAAATGAAAATACGGATTTGACGCTCCTGAAAAATAAACGTACATATCTAGAATAAAACATTTTTATTTAGGGGTCACATGTGGTGTAATGCTTAGCATAATGACCGTTTATCCCCAAGATCACGGATTCTTAGCCCGCCAGGTGGCCCTAGGGTTTTTTTAAATAAAGAAAAAAATCCTTGGTTAAACTGTCGGAAATGAGGTAAAATAGGGTTCCCGGACATGTGGGATACTAGGTATTCGTTAAAGATTCCTATCCTAAATATTCCTGGATATGTTGACTCTGACTGTAGCATCGTCCGATTGGCCGTGTCAGCATTAAGTGACGTTGAATAAATAAACTTAGTCATTACGATCATTTTCAATCTCGTTATCTATTGCTCATTAAATTCCCATCGTCACCTTCATACAACGAAGTCAGCTCATAACTTATAAGGATTATTTTTAATTTTTAATAAATTTAAATATATAATACGACATTCGTACTAAATTATGTTTTTAATACGATTTCTTTTGAATCCATTGAACTACCGAGGAGATATCGTTTTGATATTGTTGAGAAGAAAAGAAAGGAAAGCATGCAGAACATTTAAAATAAAACATAATCGACACATGAGTGAATTATTTATTTTTGTACTATACAGTGTTCTTAACGTCTGGGAGACGTTAACGTCTAAAATTGTACATCAAACGAATGACGTCTCCCAGTCGTAATTTTATTTCAAGGAGTTCACAAATTTAAAGTTGCCGAACTGATTCTTCTTTGAATCTATCTATAGGAATCAGGACGAAATCAATTAATTTATATTTAAGGAAAAAGTAAGGTTATTAACGATTGAAACATATAATTTTAAATTTAAATCACGGAAATACCATTAAATTTTTTTTTTCAATTTACAAATATTCATCCAAATAAGTGGTGAAAATACCGCGAAGGCTTAGAAATGGAAAATATTCGGATGAGCGATTCGTTTGGAACAAATGAGAATCCAGTTGTAGACAATTGGAATCAGAATTGGATAGGGGATTGATAGCCGCAAATTTTTATCTCCTGGGACCAGTCGCAATACCTCTTTATTTATTTACCCTCTTTATTTGAGTAGTTCTTAAATTGGATGCGTATATATACTAAAAAATGAAATAAATAATTTTTAAAAAATCGCAAAAAAAACTAATAAAAAAACCATATATTACTGAAAACTACATTAAATATATATATATATATATATATATATATATATATATATATATATATATATATATATATATAAAACTAAACATATATTACTTTAGTGTAAATACAACTAAAGTTGATTATTACACAGATTATGTATAATACTAATGCTTAATGAGACAAACAAAAAGTAATTAAACAAACTAAATATTGTACAATAAGCTTTATTTCATCCGTACAAATTTCCTATTTTTGTTTATAAAACTATTTCAAAATCAAACATTTTTCGTCAAAAGCTTTATTCAGTCACTATATCGGTTTCAACTTAAACAAAAAAAAATAAAGAGAAAACAGCTATAATTGGTTACAAATAATTAGCCATTGGAACTTAATTTATTTTATTTTAGATCATTTAATATTATAATAAAATAAATTATAATATGATATTCATATGTCTAAGCCCTGCAGAAGACCTCCAATTTGGGCCGAAAAGTTTATCACTATTTAAGGAATTGTTATTGACCCTCTCCCAGACAATCTTCTTTCCCTAAAATATTTGATGTTTTAAATATTAAATACCTTAAATAATTCTCAAATATGTTAGTTGTTATTTATATTTAACAGTTACTTACCTTACCAATCATAGCATTCCTTTGCAGTTTATTATGTTCAACTATGAAATTGTGCTATGTATTAGTTCATATACTATTTCTAATCTGAGTTCCCTGTGTAAATCTAGGGAAATTATATAAATTTATGCAACCGAAACAATTTATTTAGTCATTGTGTATTAATGTACTAATGAATATATAATCTTAGTTATAATTATACTCGTATAACAAATTTAAATTTATTATTCATGTCTTTTGTAATTATTTCACCTATATCAACCATTATTTTATTAGCCGACTCTAATTTAACATAAAGTTGTATGTTTTAGTATTGTCTTAATCACTATTTCAATATATACTATTTATATTTTTATTAATTATTATTTTTATAGTGATTATTTTTAATTATTTTTGTTTTGAAGATTTGCCCTAGCCGGGATTCGAATCCAGGTCGTTTGCTTCTCCGTCACAGTACTCTAAACCACTGAGCTACCAGGGGTCGTATCCAAGTCAGGCAAATCCGTTCTCGTCACCGATCCTATATCCCCGTGTTCTCACAATTTTTGCGATGTATATACACGGGGAAGAATGTTCATTGAAAAAAACTTTAATTAGGATCTTGTTGGTTTACGTCAATATATTATTTATAATTTATTGTTATTAATTATTATTTTGATAGTGATTATTTTTAAATATTTTTGTTTTGAAGAGAAAAGGATATAGGATAGGAGAAGAGGACGGATTTGCCTCACTTGGATACGAATCCTGGTAGCTCAGCGGTTTAGAGCACTACGAAGGAGACGCAGAATACCCGGATTCGAATCCCGACTAGGGCAAATCTTTTCTCTTCAAAAGAAATATACTGTTTATAGTTGATAATATTCGTTTTAACAGTATATAGAAAGCTGAACCCTAAATACAGTTTTGTAATGCGGGAACTGTAGCCCCAACCCCGTCTGTAACAAAAACAGAAAATAGTAATGGTTACGAGGGATTGAAAATAATTTACCCTGTGTCACGTTTTTAATGTCTAATTTATTAATAAGTAATTTTTTTTAATTTATTTTTATTACTTAAAAGTACACTAAAGAGGGTACCCACTTTCCGCCTAATGGTCGAACAACTCCCATTTTGTAAATTATACGATTGCTCATTAAGGTCACCTGTGGTCTAGTGGTTCGCGTAACAAACTACTAAACCCAAGATCGCGGGTTCGTAGTCCGACAGGTGGCCCTAGGATTTTTTAAGGGAGTAACAAATCCTTAGTTGCGCCGTCCTTCGGAAGGGACGTTAAACGGGGGTCCCGAGCCTGTACGATGGCAGGTACTCGTTGAAAATCCCTATCCTAATTCAACCCGGATAGACAAAATTTAGAGCTCCCACTGTAGCTTCGTCCGATTAGCCATAGCAGCATAAAGTGACGTTAAATGAACAAACAACTGCTCATTTAAATTCCACTCGACCTTTCTTAAATTCTGAAACAAATAGAAGTTCAGTTTAGTATTTTTTTAACTCCTCTGGTAAGCCCATTAAAATGTGAGTATACACATACTATTGTTTTGCGATATTGAGTATTTAGCATTAAATAAAATAATCAAATGTTTTTTAAGTTTGCTATGCAGATAAAAAAAAATTATAGTTTCTAAGGAAACTATGTTATTCTTATTTAATTTCATTCTCTGTACTGAAATAATAGTCCTAAAATAGAAATATTAGAATTAGATGTAGTTTGTTTTATTTTATTTTTTGTAAATAGATGCATTTCATTTATTTTTTCATTTCAACAGTGTTATATATATAGCGGCTTAAAGAAGTCAGGAGCAGTGGCTTTGTGATTTAACAAAAGACTGAATAAAAGTGATTGCTTGATCCGCTGCTAGGCAACGCTGATAAAAATATTACATAACTAATAACTTTTGTATAGAATTAAGAGATTTGGTATAATGAATATTTGTATTCCCTAAAAATAGAAATAAATATTTTAATTAAGTCATTTGAATAAAACCCTTAAAAATTCATTGAATATGATAATCCCTTAAGTATGTCCCAAGTAAATTGCTTTCAATTCAGTTAAGTGCAGCACGAATGACTGTATCATCCATTACAATGAGACATAGCGCTCTTCTAAAGGCGATCCGTACCTTATTATTCTGGTAGTGCTGAATTTATTTTATGACGAAGATTGTTTATATTAGTCTGTTTATTATATGAAGCGTGGAGATGCAAAAGGGGGTAAATCGATATTTGAAAATTTTTCAGGAAACACAAAAAATATGCATAATTCAGGGGATTATTTGTTTGAGACAATTAGATTTTAAAAAATTAGACTGGATTTGTCATATTTTGAATGGTGAACCATGTACCACCATATAGAGGACGCTAAATTTGTGAGAAAACATTAATAAAATTAAAAATAATAAAATATGGATTAACCCCTTTTTGCATCTCCACGCCTCATATATAATCTGGTGATTATATGTATGCATTATTTCTTGTATTTGCCTTTCATTTCTTTTATTTTCCAGATTTTTTCAAAAAACTTGTTCTTTTGTTGTTGTTTCACCCTGAAACGATGGTTGGTAATAGAAATCGGAGGACCATGTTTACGTTTGAGGTGGACTATACGGATATGGTGCTTCTGGTAAAAGTTAATGGACTGTATGTTACTTTAAATATAAAATGAAAGGCCTTTTCTTTACACATATTATAATAATTATATTTAGAACATTACATATTAGGAATTTACTGATGGTTTTATCTGCGTGGCTGTGTCGTGCCCTCCAACTGGCTACCGGCCTCCTCATACTCCCGGCTCTGCCGGACCTCTGTTCCGTATCTACTCCATGTGGCCGGAAAACATATTCGCTCGTACAAGTTCTTGATCCAACTGAGCCCTTTCTCTACCAGGAGCAGCCCTAGGGGGGATGATAGAGGGCAATGCCTCTGTGGCAAGGAGGTAGAGGAGAGCAAGGAGCAATGCATGAATGTACATTAAACAACCGCCCGCCTAAATTGATTGTGATCAATTTAAGAGTACGGCTGCTCAGTTCGAGGTGAGATGCACCTCCCACAGTATGCACTAAACACTCACGAAGCCACTCACAAACACACAATGATCAGTGAACTACACAAACAATTGGATAATATATGAATTAAAAGAATTAAAACGTTATATAAATAAATAAGTTAATTAGAATTATAAACAATCACATAAATCTATAGATAGATTAGAATTAGCAAGAACAAATTACATAAATATAAATATGGGTTGAAAATTATACAATTAGATGACAGAGATGTAATAAATATCTAACAAATAAGGTCATCTTGTATTGGTGTGTGAACAGAAGGATATTTTCCTAACGGTTAGGCCCATCCGAATCGTCATAAAACAGGCGAATAAGAGACGTGGCTGCCCTAGTCAATGTAGTCCCGGAGGGAGCGCGAACGACGACGGTTCGAGTGACACCATCCCTGCCTGAGAACGTTTCAACGATTCGAGCCACCGGCCATTCCCCGACTACGAACCTTTTTCCAACAGGACGACCAAATCGCCCACTTGAAGATTAGGAGTGTTGGTGTTCCACTTCCTCCTCAGCTGAAGGCTGTGGAGGTACTCCTTCCTCCATCGGTCCCAGACAGTAGCGATCTGGGTCTTCATAAGTTTCCAACGAGCCAGCGCAGAGCGAGGTGCTTCGGTGGCAGATGACTCCGGTAGAGATAGGAGAGGAGCGCCGATGATGAAATGCCCAGGCGTTAGAAAATCGAAATTTTCGGGGTCATCAGTTAAAGCACATAGGGGCCTTGAGTTGAGTATAGCCTCTATCCTTGTGAAAGCAGAGGACAGCTCCTCATATGTGTAAGGCTGTTTGCCCATAGTGCTGATGAGGAGTGACTTGACTGATTTTACTCCCGCTTCCCATATACCTCCAAAATGGGGAGCGCGGGGTGGTATAAACTTCCACTCGACTCCAAGGGGGGAGAGAGCATCAGTGAAACGACATTCTTCTCGAGATAAGAAGGCGTATACGTCCTTTATGAAACGGGAAGCTCCGACGAAGTTGGTCGCGTTGTCTGACCGCATGATTTTTGGAAGGCCTCTACGTGATGTGAATCGTTCGAAAGCAGCCAAGAAACTGACGGTAGAGAGAGATGTTACTGTCTCCAAGTGTAAAGCCTTTGTGGCCAGGCAAACAAATAAACAGAGGTACGCTTTACCTTGTGAGGCATTTCTACGCGAAGATTCCTTTATGCAGAAGGGTCCTGCATAGTCGACGCCCACCTGCATAAACGTTCTTGATTGGGCGAATCGATCCTTCGGAAGGGGTGCCATCATAGGAGTCATTGGTTTGGCCTTTACCTTTCGACAGTGTACGCATCGAAGAATGCAAGCGCGAATGGCCTTTGAAGCTTGCGGAATCCAGTATGAGTTCCGTAGGATTGCTAAGACGAGAGACTGTCCGGCATGAAAATGCCTTTCATGTGCGTCCCTAATTATTAATTTGGCGAAGTGGGAGCTTGACGGAATCAACATGGGGTGCTTTGTGAAGTAGCGGACAGGAGCATTTTCTAGTCTGCCGCCCACCCTGACAATCCCATGCCTGTCGAGGAATGGAGATAGCTGTTGAAATTCCGCAGGAGTAGGAGAGGCTGAAGAAAATAGATTCGCGGGAAGGTGTGTTCGTTGAACCGTCCTGATGAGCTGAGTTTTAGCGTTGTTCAGGTCAGAGGTATCGAGACTTCTAGACAAACGAAGCCCTACGGATTTCCTGGCGTCCTTCCATCTGATAATGCGTGCGGTGGTCCTGACGAGGCTTAAATAACTAGAAAATCGCGATGTCCAACCATCAGAAGGGTTGTCCTGAGCCTTGCCGGCAGTGTCAGCGAGCAAATTGACCACAATAGGGGGCTTGGATTCTGGCCATGAACTGATTGGCATCTGAAGCCAATGAGGCCCGTGCCACCAAAGTTTAGACTCCCTTATGCCGGATGGGGAGCATCCACGAGATCCAATATCGCATGGGTTTTCCTCGGATCGCACGTGACTCCATGATTCCAATGGTGTGGAGGTCAGAATCTGGTTGACTCTATTGGCCTCGAACACTTTCAGATTGTAAGCAGGAAGCCTCAGCCATGCGAGAACGGTGTTGGAGTCGGTGAAGCATCTGATCCCTGTGTGGGGAATTCCATCGACGACTGATGAGAGAAGCCTAGCGAGAAGAAGTGCCGAGCACAATTCCAAGCGAGCAATAGAAACGTATTTCACTGGTGCGACTTTAGTTTTGGCCTTGATCAAGGAGACTTTAACGTTCCGATT
Organism: Arma custos; assembly: GCA_037127475.1. Classification (NCBI taxonomy): domain Eukaryota; kingdom Metazoa; phylum Arthropoda; class Insecta; order Hemiptera; family Pentatomidae; genus Arma; species Arma custos. The sequence goes on along the minus strand of CM073764.1, from coordinate 70,085,127 downwards.
GGGACCTTCCGACCTGAGATATACAGCTGCGGCGTATCCCTTAGTGCTTGCATCACAGAATCCAATGAGTACATGAAGTGCGCCGATCGATGTGATGTAGCGAGGAATAGATATCGAGGAAAGAGATGGCCACTCGTCGAAGACGACATTCCACTGATGTATCAGCTTAGGAGGCAGAGGATCATCCCAGTCCAGTTTTGCCTTCCGCGTTTCTTGAAGGAGAATCTTCGCCAAAAGAATTACTGGTGACAAGAATCCTAGTGGATCGAATATTCTTGCAACAGCCGAGAGGACAACGCGCTTTGTGAGCCTAGGTTGAAGAGGAGTCTTAATTGAACAAGAAAATGAGTCATTTTTGGTGTTCCACACAAGACCAAGGATTTTAATGACTGAACCCAAGGACTCCTCACCTTGCTTGATAGGAATCACTTCCAAGATCTTCCCTCCTCCACTGGGAAGTAGCGATCGCTCGGTGGACGCCCACTTGCTTAAGGCGAATCCTCCCTTTGCGAAGTAATCACATAACTCCTGCTTGAGGACGTGAGCTTCGTCGAAAGTGTCTGCTCCGGCTACTATGTCATCCACTAGCATGTCCTTAGAAGCCCGATCAGCAGCTAGGGGAAAGTTCGCACCTTCCTCAAGGATATGTTGGTTGATTACCTTCAATGCCTGATAGGGGCTGGATCTAACGCCATATGTTACAGTGTTGAGGTCCCAGACCATCAAAGGAGCGTCAGGGTTCTCGCGCCAGAGAATTTGTTGATGTAAGCGGTCTTCAGGATGAATCAGAATCTGCATATACATTTTGACCAGGTCGGCGCACAGAGGGACAGCGTACAACCTAAAGCGCGCAAGCACAAGGCAGATGTCCTGTTGAAGCTTTGGACCAGAGAAGAGAGCGTCATTGAGACTGGTTCCGTTGGAAGAAGGGCAAGATGCGTCAAAAACCACTCTCAATTTCGAGCCCTGCCAGATTCCGTGGTGCGGAATGAAGTAGTCACCAGGCCTTTCGGCAACCGTCATGTGCCCGAGATCCCTGTACTCGTTCATGAAACTTAAGTACATCTGTTGCAGTGTGGGATTGCCAATTAATCGTCTCTCTAAATTCAAAAACCGCCTTGTGGCCAATTCCCGGTTTTCCCTATGTGGAGTAGGGATGCATTTAAATGGGAGACGCACCATATAGCGCTCTCCTTGGGTGCGAGTGTAAGTGGTTTTGAAGTGGTCTTCACACTGCAAATCGTCCGGATGGGATCTATTTACGTTGATGGGTTCCTCCATTTCCCAAAATAGTTTGAGTTGCTTCTCGATGGCGTCATTGGATTGCGTGAACAACGCTACTGTTTCGTTTGAAGGTTGGTTGGTCAATTTACCCATGACCACCAGACCAAACACCGTTGGCAGGAGAAATAATTCGGGTACAGGTGATGAATACGGCGCCCCGTTTACGACGTTAAAGTAAATGTCAGCGCCTATTAACAAGTCTATCGTGCCTGGCGTGTCAAATGATCGGTCTGCTAGTTCCAGGCGAGCCATTTTCTTCACCGTTTGTTCTGGCAATTTATAGGCGGGTAAACTCGGACTAGTTGTAGTCGACTACAACTGCGATAGACACTATTTCAGCAGAGCCACGAAACGCGTTGATGGTACTGGTGATAGATCCTACTGGTTTGACGACAGCGACGCCACCGAGACCCATTATCTGTCCTTCATAAGCTTCGAGAGGGTAGCCAAACCTTTGAGCCAGAGATTTGGACATAAACGTCTGCTGGCTGCCCGAGTCGATTACTGCTCTTGCAAGATGGAGGCCATCGTAACGGTCTTTAATGAAGCATTGTGCAGTGCCGAGGAGAACCATGTTTTGAGGCGGCGTCCCGTTAAAAGACGATCCGAATGCGTTAAAGCTGTCGGCTACATTAGAATGTTCCTGAGCTGTTCTCGTGGCATCGTTGACTGGATCAGCAGGTTGATGCAGAAGACTGTGATGCCTTTTGTTGCATTTTCTACAATTCCATCGAGATGGTCAATCGGACACCTTATGACTTTCGTGTAAACAGTTCCTGCATCCTTTCCAACCATTAACGAATCCAACCCGACGATCAACAGGGAGATTGAGGAACTCCCGGCACTTGCTCAAACTGTGAACACCTTTGCACAACGGACAGCGAGAAGTTAGTCGGACAGGGTGAGTCGGTGATGAATCAGGCGTCACGTTAAGACCTGGTGAAATCTTAAAGCTGGAGTTCTTCGTGGACCTTCTCGAGCCAGTAATATGAAGTGCGATTGGATTATATTTACGTGAGGAACTATCTGGAAACTTCGGTCTGCGGAATGAGGCTGAAACGTCGGAATTCATAAAGGTAGGAGATGAGCCAGAAGAGAATGAGTCCCTTGAGATTTTGATGGCGCTCATCCTTTTGCGCACGTATTCAATTACCATATCTGCTGTAGGGGCTGTATCCTGCGATGTGAGCGACATCTCAATTTCATTGCGCGTTTTGACGTCCAAGGCTCGTAGGGCCAGGTACGAAAGAAGAAAGTCCATTTTGTCGGCAATGAGGAGAGCGCGAAATCCTTCAATTCCATCAGCTACATGGTTAAGGAAGGCCTCATACCGCTGAAGATCAGACTTGCATGACTTCGTGTCGCAATCTAAAATCCTTTGGACATACAAGCTTGCGAGTGTGCGCGGGTTATCGTAGGCCTTCATCAATTTTGCCCAAGCTTGATTGTATGAGTCCTGATCAACATGGCCGCATCACCCTTCAGAGCGCTTCGAAGATGATGGAATTTTTTGATGTTCGAAAGAGTCGGAACATTATGGACCATCGACATAAATGTGTCCTTAAAACTGATCCAATGGCGCAGATCACCCGAGTAAGACGGTATGTTAATTTTGGGCAGGTGCAATTCAGCCAAGGATGTTCCAACTAAAGTAGGATCGGAGCGACTTTGATTCGCTGTGATCTCGAGCTTTATGCGAGCCTGGTTCTCGTCCAGCTGTATGTGGATAGCAGCTGCCTCACAGAGTTCATCCCGCACTCTATCGTAGTCCGCGTACCATGTCTCATCAGGCCAAGAGCCGGGATGTTCCACGTGTACCTGAATGGAATCTCTTTCATCCCATTCCCTTTGATATTGTTCCCAATCAGCCTGGGCGCAAGCAAGTTTCGCCTTGAAAATTGGAATCTTCCTCGAGTCAATGAGCGCGTCTTTCCCGGCATTAGTGATCCCTAAAATACATGAAATCATGAAATAATTAATTTGTAAATCACCAGAGTTGTAAAGTTAAGATTATCATTTTCTTGAATGATTGATGTGAATTTTACAATCTAACAAATTAATGATTTGAAATGGTTTGATAGAAAATGCTTATGTAATTATAATTGACTGAATTTAATTATTAATCAATTGATTTATGAGATCATGATTTTAATTTGCATTGAAATTATTGGATTTAGTTTTATAATTTTTCAATTTTAATTGATAAAAATATATGAAACAAAATGACAATTGAATTATATATATGCACTAATGAAAGTATTGGGTTAATACATCAGTCACTTAAGTAGAATATTATCAGTTGTGCAAAATCATCAACATTAAATTTTTATGTTAGACCAAAGGTAAATGATACAAAATGCTTAAATAATTAAACGTGAAAGCATCTTAGCAGTTTTGAATCACATGAGATGTGAGGTTAAGAATTTCGTTTTATCAAATGATCAACAATCAATTTGATTATTCACCAACAGGCAATTAATGTAAACTTATAATTAATATAAACTTAGAATACTTATACGAATATAAATATAAGTGACTGATAATATTCAACTATAAAATATTTAAATTATGAGGTCATGATTTTAATTTACATTAAAATAATTGGCATTTAGTAATTAATTAATGGCCTTGGTAATTAATAGAAATCGTAAATATAATATAATACAAATGAAAATAGCCCATATGTAAAAAAAAAAAACATACACTATAAATCTAATTTGAGAGCCAGATTTTTTTTTTTTTTTTTTTTTTTTTTTTTTTTCTAGAGGAGAGCAAGGAGCAATGCATGGATGTACATTAAACACTAACGATAACGGAATGTAGCATATAATCATAATCCGAATTATGGTCTATTCTTCCCGTCCGATCTACTAATATTCTTGAATTTTTTTAAATATATTTTCTCTTCAAAACTCACACAAGTATTTGTCTCACATGATTTTACGACCATCTTTTTTTTCAATATCGCACTAGTATATCTATAGTGAGACAAAAAAAAGCTACATTTTTTGGAAAAATACCAAAAACTGTTAGTGAGCTTGGAATAGCATTAGGACACTGGGGGTGGCACAAGTGCCTTCTGGCAGACAAGCTCTGATGCTAAGTTGATATAGTTTTTATGAGTGATAAAGAGATGTTTACCCATTTCTTTCATGGTCGTAACTCGCCACGAGTTCATTAAAAATAGTGCGATATATTTATTTCTATTAGTTTATTCCATACATCCAGATATAAATTGTTTAAATTTTATGAAAACTCAATTGGTCGTTATGTCATACCCCTTTGTTGCTACTGTCATTATTTCTTATAATGACTATATCTGCTAAATATTTTATAGCTTTCAAATCTTTATGAATATTACAAATTTTTGTATGTTAATTTTAATACATTATGATGACTAATATTTTGGTTTGTATCTAAATCTCTAAACATTATTTCTCATTGTCTTATTTATGCCAGGCTTCAAGTATAAAATGACCGAGACACTTGAAATAGCTGGTTAAAACATTTTCACATTTAGAATTTCTAGTGAATCCTACCTTGTGCAGATAATTATTGCGAATTCCATGATACTTCCTAAGCTTAATAAATATTTTTGTTATTTATTTTCTAGGTTTATACATGTGAACCACGGTTATCTAAAGATATGAGGAAAATAGCTTTATAGAACAGTCACCAAAAATTGATTCTACCAATTTTTAATCTCATCTAATTTAAACATTTTAGTTTCTCTACTTCCCCTTGATCCATGCCATTATGTATAATTTCTGCCATTATATTTACACGTGGTTTTGTTACAATACAGTTATATATATTTTTTATTTGATTTTATTTAACGTCGTTTCAACTGCTGAGGCCATTAGCGAAGACTGCTCTTATTGTATATTTCAATAAATAAATTAATAAAGAAAAATAATAAAATACAACTAAATTAGTAATGTTTTCTATTACTTCGTTATCTGGGATCTCTAAGTGACCCTTAATCCACTTAAATACTATAATGGGAAGAAAATGGAAGAAAAGATGTAGGTCAGAGATATAACTACTTAAATAGGGTAGCGCTGTATATTTGAAAGCCAAAGTTTCAACCAACATTTTATTTATTCTTCCGGTCAAGATATACAAGATACATACAATTTAAAAATGATGCGTATAAATAGTAAACATTAATCATTGACAAAATAAAATATAGAAATGACGATATTGAAGGAAACAGAATAGACAAGTAGTAATGATTTATATTATAAATTAAAATAAAGGTAATATAAACAATGGGATATGAGTAGTAGCAAAAATGATGGAAAGCCATATGATTAGATATAAAAACAGTGAGTATCAGCTAATAAGTAATTAAGAGTGTAATAAAAAATAATATAATAAATGGTATTTGAAATAAAAGAAAGTTGACTGACCATATATATAAATATATATAATAAAAAATTTAAATAATAATAATAAGCTTTATTTTTTCCTCTTTCTTCTATGTACAATTTTTACATGGTCTTTATATTTACAAGGTTTTTTAAAAAGAAAAAAAGGCCCTTCTTTGGGCATAAGTCTCTCCCAATTTACTCCAGCTACGTCTGTGCCAAGCAGAACGGTGCCATAATACTCCTATGAAGTTTTGTAAGTCGTCCCGCCATCTCGTAGCTGGTCTCCCCCTTCTCCTAGTGCGGTGTATTCGATACCAATCCGTTGTTGCCTTAGCCCAATGTATTGATGCCATTCTTGCAATGTGTCCAGCCCACTGCCATTTAAGATCAGATACTGTCTTGAGAATATCGCGCGTACCAGTCAGCTTCCGTAGTTCTGTCTTCTTTATTTTCTCCCTTCTACTTTTCCTCAATATACTTCGCTCCATTGCACGCTGAGTGATTGCTTGGGATTTAGATATATCATTATTTAGGCTCCAAGTTTGGCATCCATAAGTTAAAGAGGGAATGATGCAAGCATCAAAAACTTTTCTCTTGTGATGTATGGCCATGTTGCTTTTAAAAATATTTATGTGTGACCAAAATTTGGACCATCCTATTTTAATCCTTCTATTCACCTCTTTCTTGGATTTATCTGCAAATGATATGAGTTGCCCTAGATAGATTGTTTCTTTAACCCATTGGAGTTTGCTCGTACCGAGAAATATTTCATCTTCTTCGGCATTTGTCATCAAGACTGATTTGTTAAAATTTATCTCCAGCCCAGCCTCATTTCCTACTAGGACTAGGACTCTTCTAGCATTTTCTTCAGTTCAGATGGTGAGTGTGAAATGAGAAGTACATCATCGGCGAATCTCAGATTTGACAGTTTGTTACCATTAATGTCTTCCCAAAATTCTCCCAGTGAAGGTTTCTGAAAACATCTTCCAAGACCGCGTTGTATAAATCAGTTGATAAAGGATCGCCCTGACGAATCCCTCTTTCGATTGGAAAATTCTCTCCATTTAAGTCCAGAACTACTCTCGCTTGGCTGTTGGTATACCAACATTAAAGAATATCCAAAATCTGTTTATTAATGCATAGGCGTTTTAGACTGTTGATAAGAAATGAGTGCTTGACTGTGTCAAAAGTTTTACTGAAGTCAATAAATGCAATATATATTGAGATTTGGTATTCATTCGATTTCTCAATGATTTGGTTAACGGCATGGAGATTATCTATTGTAGAAAGGCCCTTTCGAAAGCCAGCTTGTTCTATTGGTTGGTTCTCGTCGAAGAATCTTTTTAAGCGGGTTTTGAGAGCTTTTGAGAAAATCTTGGCGAAGATAGGGATCAGACTTATGGGACAGTAATTATCTAATTTTGATGGGCTACCTTTCTTAAAAATCAAACAATGTCTGATTTTAACCACTGGTCGGGTATTTCCCTAGTTTTCATAATTACATTGAACAGTTTGGTTAATATAGGAGCAATTAGTTCTGAAGCTGTGATAATTAATTCTGCAGTTATGATATCGCGCCCAGGCATTTTGTCTCTTTTGAGCTCCTTTATTATTTTTGTTATTTCCTCCTCCAGAAAATCTTCAAACACCTCGTTATTATCTTCATTTCCGCTGGTTGGTCTAATTTTGTTTGGATACTTTTCTGAATATAACTGTTTATAGAATTTTGTAGCAGTATGGATTATTGCAGTTCTACTAGTTTGAATTTCTCCTTTTTCGTTATTAAGTTTTAAAAGCCAGTTTTTTCCGGGAGTTATCAACTTCCTACCTTTTTTAAGGGATGTATTTTTTTGAATCAAGTTTTCGACAATGGCCTGGTTATGTCTTTCGAGGTCAGAACGAAGTTTATATTTCACAAGTTTGCATATAAGATTGTATTCTATTTTTTCTTCTTTTGACTTATTTCTTTTCTGTTTGAGACTTTCTCGTTTATTGATTAATGGCAGGGTTTCTTCCGGCGGTTTAAAGCCAATGTTAGTTTTTGTCGTTTTAGAAGTTAGTGCTGCAATTTTAATTGCCTTTTCGAGATTACTATAAGCTGTCTGAATGTTTTCAGAAAAATTTAGTCCTTCGGAAGTTAATAATTTTGATAGTTCTGCAATGAATACTTCTTCGGTAACATTCCTTGGTATTTCGTTCGTTTTTTTCTTGGTGAAGGGACGCCTGGGTAGATAAATAGTGGCTTTTAGGATTCTGTGGTCAGACTGGAATGAAAATCGATGGGATGCTTCGATGTTTTTAAAAATAGTATGGTTCGGAGATAGGATAGTAGTCTATTCCATTACGATATAATCCATTTCTTTCCCTTTCGCTTCTTAAAAAAGGTATTAACGATTTTTAATTGTTTTTCTATACTGAAATTTACCAGTCTTTCTCCTCGTTTATTTCTCGATTTCGGGTACCCATATGGACCAACGCAGTTCTCTTCTGGACAGGCTTTTCTTCCTACTTGACTGTTGAAATCCCCCATAGTAATCAGATAATTCTGGTGATTGGATTTTATAGTTGAGATTGTTTCATTCAGGAGTTGATAGAAATCTTCCACTTCTTCTTCCGAAGATGCACTCGTTGGCGCATATACTTATATTAAAACTAGTTTCTTATCATCCATCTTCATTTTTAATACAGCAATTCTATCGGAGACGTCTTTTATTTCCGTGATATTATCTTTAACATCTTTTCGAATCATGAATCCCACACCTCGATGTCCACTGACCTGACCATATTGAAAAAATAAATTACCACTTTTCCTTAGTTGTATATTTTCTCCCTTTCTTCTTACTTCAGATAATCCTTCTTCTTCTTCTTTCGCATCACCCTTATGGTGCCTTTCAGCGTAGGGGAGCGTTTAACCAGGACTGCCACTCTTTCCTATTCTTAGCTAGGTTCCTCGCCTGGCGGATATTTTTGCCTCTTTTCCTGCACAACCGCTCGACATATTCCAGATAGGATATTCTAGGGCGTCCTCGTGGTCTTCTACCTTCAGGGATGTAGTCCATCGTCTTCAATGGGTCCCTGCAGTCCTCCATCCTCAGAACATGCCCAAACCATTTTAATTGGCGGGCCTCGAGCATCTCCTTCATTGCCACGATCCTGAGTTCCTCCCTGATCGTTTCATTGCGGATACAATCTCTTTTTGTTTTTCCTGAGATTCTTCTAAGAAATTTCATCTCTGCAGCCGTGATTCTACTCTCCAGCCTGTCCGTTAATATCCAACTTTCGGCACCAAACAGGAGCACAGGTAGATATACCGACTTGAAGATGTTGAGCTTCACTTTTCTGCCTACTTCTCGCTTCCCAACAACAGCATTACAGATCTGGTAGTAGACCGAGTTTGGTTTTTTTATCCTATTTGAGATTTCAAAGTCTAATTTTCCAGTACCGTTCATTACTGCTCCGAGGTAGGTGAAGTCCGTGACCGCTTCCATCTCTCCTCCGTTGCAGTATATATGGATTTCTTCCTGTACTCTTCCTACTTGCAAGATCTTGCTCTTGCCGGTATTGATCTGCATGCCTTTCCTACGGAGCTCTTCATCCCATTCATTCACGGCTTGCTGTAACTTTTCTGTGGAGTCTGCAATGAGGACAATATCATCTGCATAAAGCAGAAGCTGAATCACTACAGGCAGGAGGTTTCTTCGGCCCAGGAACGTCCTTTCAGTTCGTCTTTTGCATATTGCTGCTATTTCATCCATATAAAGTATAAATAGCAACGGGCTTAAGCTGTCACCCTGCTTTACTCCTTTTGCCATATCAAAGTGCCCAGACTCCTTCCCATTCAGTCTAATGATACCTTTTGGGTTTTGATATATAGACTTTACAGCATCCACCAGGCTTTTTGGGATGTTCTTAACTCTGAGTGATTCCCATATTTCGTTTCTTGGTATAGAGTCAAATGCTGCTTTAAGATCGAGAAAGGCGAAGTACATGTTCTTGTCTCGTTCCCAGGATTTTTGTATGACATTTCTTAGAGAGAATATATGGTCTTGAGTTTGAATATATGGTCTTGAACTCAGATAATCCAAGAATTGTTATATCTGAGTTAAACATCGCGTTTTCCAATTCTTCTATTCTCCAGTCGGCTAATAGACTTCTGACATTAAGTGTGGCTATTTCTAATTTTTGGAATTTTTTAGAATGTTGTTTTGGGAGGTTTAGGTCATATTCCCCCTTGCTGACCAAACATTCTGTGGAAAGTGAGGCCGGTTTGTTGTCCTTGTCGATGCCTTTTCTCATTAACTTTGGTTGTTCTCTCCAATTTATATGCTATTTGCGAATCTTAACAAAAAAAAATATATATATATATATATATATATATATATATATATAAATATTATATATTTATTTCCTATGATTGCTAAATAACCTTTTTTAATTATTTCCATTTGAATATTATTAATTTTTTTGTTCATAATATCATAAAATGATAACAATTAACTCGCTTGCTATATGTTAAAACAAGAAAATTATAATCTATCCATTAATTAATATGTATAATATTAATATATTAATATGATAGAGCGCTTCTAAGATTAATTCGATTGTAAGCGATGAACAACAAGAAGGTAATTTATACAGAGCAGAGTGTTTGACTTAAGAAAGTAAAGCACACAGCCCGATTCATCGTTGATTCTTCAACCAATCGTTTGAATATAAATATGGTGAGGAAATGTTTCATCAAACAAGGCTTTGATAGCATTGACTAAGGCAGTGGATGATAAATAAAGGGAATGAATGAAACAAATGAAAGCAAAAAAGGTAACTGGTTATGAAGATCCATTGATAACTTGAATGATTTATTTTTTTTTCGACCATTTTTCGAAATTGGCGTATTATCTGATCTGGTGAAACCAACTGCTGGGTAATTCACAATACTGAAAAAACCGATTACAAATGAACAACAGCCGTATTAATGTGCTTTGTGGGCTGTGCTGTAGCATTGTGTAGTGGACGTTATATTATTCAGGACATGCGGTGTTTAAATGGTCTTAGGTAGTTTTTTCTCTATTCAGAGCGAAATGTTCAGCTTACGTTTTCATCAAAAAAGGCTCAAATATCACATTAATAAATCATCTATCATGATTAAACTAGCATTGGTAAAAAAATTACAAACAAAAGCATTCCAAGTAAATATAATAAAAAAAATTAATGTAAATGTATTTGCTATTATCCTAGATTATAAAAAATAATTATATTATCTTACATTTATATAATTATCTTTGGTATATTTATACTAGCTTTTTCCGGCGAATTCGTCCGCGTTGATTTTAAATAGAAATCTATGTTATGTTGAGTTTAAACGGAGAGTGAATTTTTAATTCCATAAATGAACACCATATTATTATCAATGACTTAAATAATTACTGAACTATCAGTAAGTTTTATATTGAAATCCGCCGTGTACTATCCAAAACTGTGATATCTGGGGGTTGATTTTGAAAAATCCTGAATACAATTATTATTATATTAAAATGTAAAGCCTTCTTACTTATTTTTACATCTCTAACTTAACATGTTACGATTTTCTGTATATACACTTTTCGGAGTCCATTTCCAAACAATAAAACAAGAATTTTTTATTTTTCATTTAGAATCTAAATCTAAAATTTCATAGTGCTAGCTTTAAAAATAACTTTTTTAATTTATTTTTAAACGTTTTTCACCCTCCTAGGGGACGTATTTTCCAAAATCGTTTCTCATTGCGCGTTGTCATTATAAAATCTATCTACTGTCCAAATTTCAAGTCTCCAGCTTATGCCGTTTTCCCTCTGCGATGGTCTTTCCAGTCAGGACGAACTCTTTCATATACAGGGTGTCCCGAATTTAAATGGCAAAACTTCAGGAACTTATAGGTGACCGAAAAAACTAAGACAAAAAGTCCTTTAGAGATTTGCTCGTTTTTGCTTAGTTTTAGAGAAAATAGCAAAAAAAGAAACAAAACAAGTTTTCATTTTTATACTTATTTATTTACATTTATATTTATATTATTCTTTTTAATGTAAATATTGCTCAAAATGTTGTCCTCTTGCACCAATGCAAGCATTACATCTAGCACCCACTTGATAAATTGCAGCTAAACAACATTGTTCTGATGATATTTGGTGTACTGCATCTATGATTCGGTCTGTTAATTGCTCTCTTGAGTTGATTGACACCGAATAGACTTTCTGCTTCAAGATGCTAGTCTCAGGATTGTTATCGAAGTGGCGTTGGACACAATTTCTTCTCTGATAATCTGCTCTAACTGCTGCCTGGAATTGGTCGCCTTCATTACGTATTAAGAATGACCCAGTCTCTCGTAGTCTATTAAAAGTTAACGAAAAGACTCGTCGATTAGGCACTCTTCTATTTGGAAATGGGCGCGCATACTCCCGCACCGCTTCTAAAGCATTACCGTTACAGAACCCATACACAAGAATCATATCAGCGTAATCAACATTAGAATATGTATGCGGCATTGTGGCTGATGCTATTCACACAAAAATATCTGAGTAACTTACTGAAGACTGATTTAGGAATTATAATCCTAGAAGGAAGCCAAAATGTAAACAAATAAAAGAATGTAAAGGATAACATTAAGTGTTTACATATATCATTGCCTAGCCTGTCGAACTTTGAAAGGTGATAATCGCTACCTCTAACATTTTTGTTTTGTTTCTTTTTTTGCGATTTTCTTCAAAACTAAGTAAAAACGAGCAAATCTCTAAAAGACTTTTTGTCTTAGTTTTTCGGCCCCCTATAAGTTCCTGAAGTTTTTCCATTTAAATTGGGGACACCCTGTATATAGATTTCACAGTTAATTGGCGCACTTTACATTCTGCTATCAGAACACTTCAGGTATGACTTCAGTTTTAGAGTATCATATATATCATTGCATGCAAAAATAAGTTGTAAAGGTTTTATAGATGTGTATATATTTAAAACCTGTACCACTACATATTGGTATAAAGTCATACCACTGAATTAATGAACTATGAAGTTATATCTAAAGCAGAATGTTAAGTTTAAATGATTGGTTGTTTATTGTCGTTTTGTTTTAGTGAAAAAATACTGGTTATTATTGCCCTCATATCTAGACGAAAGCGATTTTATATTAATATTTTATTTTATATTATATATTTATATTATATATTTTTTTTAAATAATAGAAAAAACTGTACCATTACAACGCAAGAAGGCCCTTCGTGCTTACTGTGTTTCGTTGATTAGTTGAGGAACTGTTTTTAGGACAACAGTGCATGTATAACAGTTACTTAATAAGAAAGATATAAGTACGCTGCTTATGCCACTCGAAGCAGTATACAATATTTGATTACTAAATAAATGTATGTTAAAGTATAATGTCTGAACTTCTCAAGTGATTAATATAACCCGAATTAATTACTGCCCCTGGAAGAAGGCGCGTGTTTCTCTTTTATAAAGTCATATTAATTCTATAAATCTTTCTCAGGATGGTCCAAATCTCTTTCTCAATGTATTATTATTCGAACATAATAACTCTTTTCGTCATTTTTTTCCCTTATTTCGACAAGGCGTTCTATGTTCTTTCATCCTTCATCTTTTCATCCTTTATCATGGAATATGATTCTTCTTTATTTCAGAAACTAGAAATCGAAATACCCAACTACGCCTTGTAACTTTATCTTTCAATATTGAGTCAAAACTGAAGTTGACAAAAGGTAACAAATAAAAAATTATAAAGAAACTGTCGACATTAAAGAAAACAGCAAGAACAAATAATAAATATAATAACCAAAGAAAACATTAAATAATTAATTAATTAAATCGACACAGTAAACCAACAATAATTGAGTAATTAAATTACTAAATAAAAATAGAATAAATAATAAAAGCTTGTCTGATCCTGGATGGGAACAGGCATGTGAGAAGCCAGTGAAGGGTTTGTTTTCAATTTTATCAAAGACGCCGCAACTTCAAAGAGCTCAAACGGCAACGAGAAAGCCAAGACAGTTGAAGCAAGACTGACGGGAGTTAATTTGGTTAATTTAAGCGCTGCATAAATGCTTTAAATATATAAAAAACATAAAATCCATCTTTATCAATTAAATAGATACATAGACTTGTTCATTATTGCTGGAGAGATTAACACAATAAAATGAAAAAAAAAATCATAGGCAATCATGGGGACTGCCGAAAGAAGTGAAAACACAATAATTTTTAATAACTGTTCTGTCTTGAATATATAAATCAATTATAATCTGAATTATTATTGAAACAAAAATGTTAGAGGTACCGATTATCACCTTTCAAAGTTTGTCAGGCTAGGCAGTGATATATGTAAACAATTAATGTTATCCTTTACATTCTTTTATTTGTTGACATTTTGGCTTCCTTCTAGGATTATAATTCCTAAATCAGTCTTCAGTAAGTTACTCAGATATTTTTGTAATATTATCCCTAAACATTATATTTGTAATAGTAAAATTTGTAAATTTAAATTATTAACATTATTATTGTTTTCATATCTATATTCATTTTCAAGTAGTCTATTTATTAATCAAAACGTATGATGGGCTGAACAAGCTCAATATAAACTAAAAATAATTTAATTTAATAATAATTAGTTATATTCTTTATGCCTTGTATTTGTGTTTACATCGATTTTATTTTCATTTTTAGTATTATTATCACCGTTAAGTAACAATACTTAAATCATTTGTACTTTCAATCATTTTATAATCAAGAAATTTTACTATTACAAATATAATGTTTAGGGGAAACGAAAAGTTCACGTTAATGATGATTTAAGTTATTACGAGCATCAATTGCACAACTATTAAAAGACCTAATAGTTAAATTAATCATCCTTATATCAATGGAATTCTAACAACTAAAATTGATTAGAAGAAATTTTATAGCTCATGTATAGGCCGCTAGGCGTCACCAGTTTCGAGCATGTTCCTGACGCAAATCCACAAATCTCCAATCCAAAAGGCGCAAGACGCGGGCAAATAATTTCTCACTTTAAAAACTAATATTTTACTTGATGTAATATTATTACATTTGTCAATATCAATCAATTAATCTGAAAAAAAACTAATATAAATTGATTCAATTCAAATTATTACATCATAAGAAACAAAGATTTATAATCAGAATGATTAGTGACACGAGTAAATAAAAACATGAGTATCGTTTGATACATCTACTAATTCCTTAATACCAGGTAATTAATTAGAATACGATTAAAAAAGGTAAAGAAATACTATCTAACACTAAATATAGATTCATATTTAGTGATGAGTTAAGTGATGAGCCAATAAAATTATGAATTTTCCTCCTCAATTTTATTTAAACATATACTAAATAAAATCCTGAGCAATCGGAGACTGATTTTTAGTATTTTAGTTGTTTTCAGTGTTTAGTACCGAATATTTTAGTATTGGTAATGGACGTCCTTCAATAGAGATAGATATAATAATAATAATGTCTTTGTTTATTCTGGGTCAAGTCCCTATAGAATAGAATTGTAAGCTATTATGCCTTAGACTGTAAAATAATTACATTTAATTAATTATTATAAGTAATTTAACAAGTGAGAAAGATTTAAAAAAATGAAAAAAAAAAATTTGAATTACCTACAATTACAGTATTTTAAGAACAGATTAGAAGAAAAGAAAGAGAAAAACATTAAAATAAACAACAATTTATTATTGTTATATATATATTATATCATATTATATAAGAGAAACAATTTATGGTCACATATATATCAAATTTATGCCAAGAAAAAAAATGAACAAAAATTAAACAATATTATCAGAGATTTACATTTCATCCATTTTTGTCTTTTTTAATATCTATCTATATGACATTATTAATACATATGTACGTGGTTTAAATTCCACACAGTCATATATATGAATGTACATAAAAAAACTTCATTCATTCATCGAATATAGAGAACATTAAATCAAAACTGATCCCCTATTATTTTCGATTTTTTGGAAATTGTAGGGATAATAGGTGCTGGAATATACGGGATTTGAAGGTTGGAAGATTATTGGAACGACGAATGGGAGAAAGTTTAGAGTTCCAAAGGGAGGACGATCGGATAAGGAAAGCTCTGTCAAAAGCTGCAGTTCGGTGGGATGCTGTATATAGATCTGAGAGCCGAGAACGGGTGTTACGGGAGGGGACTGTGGTTTTGAAAATATATAGGTCCTCATGAGGCTGCTGAACCCGAACAGCCATAATCATTGGATCTAGAATGATTTTTCACTGTCCTTGAACCCGAGTTTACGTCGGTGAAAGGAAATTAATGAATCGGTCCTAAAGGACTGGTTATAGAGCTATGGGCATATACAAATATTGTCGCTGACACTCATATAAAAATACCGCCTATCTGCAACTTTTTATGTAAATGATTTAGTTAACACATTCTACAGGTTAAATTACACACTACGGAAGGCACGTATTAAGGTCAGCAACATAGCAGAGTATGATTTATTGGTAATTCTCTTCAATAGTTCTGAATAAAATTGCCAACTACATTCGGCGCGTTTATTTTTCTCTCCAGTAAAATCGCCCTGAGTGTACATAGGCGGTATTCTTTTGACAGCGACGATATTTATGTATATATATTTATTTTTTTCTATAAATTCTTTTGTAACTTTACGTATCATTTTCAAATCTCCAATTTTGGCAGGGGAATAATTTTTTTATCGAATTAAGAGAAGTTCATTATAAATATTAATAGATGTATAAATATATTTTTTTTAAATGTTAGCGTATTTTTTCAGATGCCATTTAATTAATCAAAAATTAAAATAGAATGAGATTGCTGTAATTATATTTGAATTATACTGTATTCATATCTTCAATGTACTAATTAGTTACGTTGGGTAGATTGATTTTGATAAACTTAATATGTACTTAGTATATTGTAGCCGTGTATATATTGACATACACAACAGGAACAACAATGAACGCCACATTAGCAGAATAATACTGACATAGAGTACACTGATTTCGGCTATTACTGTATACTGGCTGTAATCAGCAGGGCGATTACAGCAGGGCTAAGCAAATGGTTCTGTCGCTATTATCATAGTATCCCTTTCCTACCTCCATTCTGTCCTAGATCTGATTATATAAATATATTTCTCATATTAAAAGAATAATTAGGAGAATATATTATAATAAAATAATTCATTTATGACTTGTCATGGAGTTCAAATCCTGCTTTGGTAAATAATCTATTAAATCTGTTAACATTTGGGGATGGAGCCTGTGGTATCTGGATACTCTCCATGGTTTGTAGTGGTACAGATTTTTGTTAGTTCTTTTTAGCTTATTTATCTTCAAGTATATCTCTTTATCTATCATAGAGTATCACAGAGTATGATTCTTCCTTTAGTTCTGTTATTTTCAGAAACTTGTAATCGTAATACCCAATGACGCTTTGGCTATATTTTAAGAATGAATTATTATTATCATCATAATCAAAGTATATTTTTTGACTGCTAATATCTAAAATAGTCATAAGGAATAAAATCTAAATGCTTTAAATTTTAATTCCTCCAATATTTACTTATATGATTTATTTTTAAGAAATTGTAAGGTTTCGCTCTGTAGGCTCAAGTGAATGATTGAATTCATACTATCTTGGAAAAATTTTACATTATTTTTCTTTTTTGCCTAACCCAACATTATCGGAAAACTGTTCGATCACGAAAATCTGCTCACCTATTCACAAAATATTAGAGAACAAGCTGATAAAAAATCGATAAAATTAAACTCAGAGGCCATGTTCTTTCCCATATATGATATGTAATAACAATGCTTCTTTATTTATTTAAAACCACTTTATGCTACTATGGCTGATCGGACGATGCTATAGCGGGAGCTACAAGTTTTGCCTATCCGACTATAATCAGGATGAGGATTTTTAACGAATACTAGGCACCGCACAGAATCGGACCGACTTTAAGTCCGCCTCCGAAGTAAGCGAAGTAAGACTTTACTCCCTTTAAAACGTCACAATGCCACCTGCAGGGCTGCGAACCCTTGGTTTTGGGCATAAAAGTTTATAACAACAACATTCTTCGTTTGTAAAGATTATCCCTTCACGACTTGGTAGATAAAGACTAGATATATTGTTGATATGTATTTTTCTCTACTGTTGATGTTTCTCTACTACTGATATGTTTTTTTTCGGTTTGTTGAGGTTCAGTCAGTAAAGATCAACCTATCTTTTTGCGATTTTTTTAGAATTTATTATTTTCATTTTTATGCCCCGACATATATATTTTACGTATATATGTTGGTAAATGTGCACTTTTACAGTAAAATGTGAACTCTTACCTTTATGTTTTAAGAAAGGTTGGAATACAAATAAATTAAAAATGTTGTTGCAGTAAAAAAGTATTTATTTCAATAAATATAATACAAAAGGCTTTAAGACAAATATTATTTTAATTAAAAATTGTAAATAACAAACAAAACATACTTTTCTTTGCATATTATATAATATGTCGTAGGTTATGATCACAATATTCATAAACACAATTTTCGTCCTAGTTTTTCAGGAACAATACGATGGGAATCAAAGAAATAATAATAATAACATATTTGTCTTTATTATAACAGTTTATTTTTTTTTAACTATAAAGGAGCATATAGAAATTTCATAATGAAAAAAGTTTTATTTATTTGAGCAAGAATTGCTATTGCGGCACTTCACTTCGTATTTTGTATGCTCACATTTACCAAAACGACATGGTCATTGTGAATTCAATGTACATTTCCCTTCTTTGAAATTGTAAATGTTAGTTTAATGCTCATTACCCAAACGAGGAGGCAAATGTGCACATTACCAGGAAATGTGTACATTTGTCGCAATATCTACTTTTACCGTAACAAACATACATACGTATATGTTGTGTCTTATTCTGCGGGCATTATAATGAGACGAGGCCATTGCAGTTTTACATGCATATACAAATTATTTGTGATACTATTGATTGTTCTCTTGCAAAAGCTGAAGGAACTCTGTCCCTAAAAGATATAGAGCCAGGCTTCTTTCAGCTTGTTCCTCAAAGGCGGTGCTTCAGTTTAAGATATGCTCAGCAGACTCCGAGACGCCGCATCTAATGGCTCAGGGGGTCGATAAATGGACCATTTCTCGATTGGGGACTAAGGTGTAGCGATGGCTAAATACATAAAAATACACTATTTTCATGCTTTATTTCTCCTTACTTAAGAATAATAAATTCTTGTGGGATGTGGAGTTGCTTAGTGGTAGAGGGCTGAGTTGCCATGCCAAAGGCCCAGGGTTCAAATCCCGCTTGCTGACAGACTTTTATTTAATCTGTTAGTGGTCGGAGATGGATCTTATGGGATTTAGGATCCTCAATGTAAACATAATACCTATGTTATAGACCATTTAATTCCAGTCCTTCATTTAAGCTAATTGTTCTTTCTTGATTCTTTAGTTTAATGTCTTAATGTATAACATGCTAATTATTCTTTTAGTAATATTTATGAAATAAAGTAATATTCAGAATGAAGTTTATGCAAAATTTTCATATCTCTTCTATTTTTTCGAAAATAATTGAATAATTGAAATAAGTATGAAATTAGATTAATTTTATTTTAATTGGAAAAAAATGGATTTACAATAATGCCAGGGTTTGAAATCAGTTTTGAACCTCTGATGGTAAGACATTTTTTTCGTACGCTAAGTGGTTTGTTCTCTTTCCATACTGATTACTTGAGTCTTGCTGATACTAGCATAGTTAATGAGGTTGAGATACTTAGAGTCGTTATCGATGGACATTTCTCTTGGTATCTTGAGGAGACAACTTCGCCTCAGCATGATGATGATGAAAATTCAATTTACCACATGATCCAACCCTCAATTAATCATCAATTATTAATTTGATTACAAGTTACAGGTAATCCAAACTGATTCAGATGTAGAGAAGTTAACTTGTGACCGTATCTACCCCCAGAACTTGATCCTTATGATTATCCAGATGCCATAATCATCTTTCTCTAATAGGATAGATGGGAAAGATCCAAAATTAATAATGGACAAAAAATATTTAAAAATGTCATAACATTATATATATTTTATTAGATAGATCGACATATATTGGAGACTAGCTTTTGCCCGCGGCTTCGCTCGCATGGAATTTGGTCTGCCACATAAAGTTTCGTGAAAGAACATTTTAAATAAATAATTTATATATTTTTTTTTTACAATAAGTTACTCTACATCCAATATTTCAGACGTCTAACTTCAAAACTGACGAATTATATACAATCGTTGAACCCCTATTATATTAAAGGAGAAACCCTTGGGGGAGGAATTAGCCGAATTTCTTTCATAAATTATACAAAGAACCTATCTGCAAATTTCAAGATGCTAAGTTCCTGATTTGCCTTTAATTATGTACTATATTGGATTCTCCATAATAGCTAAAAAACTGTCAGGCGGGGGGGGGGACGTGCCCCCCTCCATAAATCCGCGCTTGCTGTAGCCTATGTGCTTTTCTGGTAAACCTATATTACTGTAAAGTTTCATCCAAATCCGCCCAGTAGGTTTTGCGTGAAACAGAGACAAACATACAAACTTTCACATTTATAATATTAGTAAGAATAGTAGGATATCAAAAAAAATAGTTTCACTCATGTTCTTTCTGTTATTTTAACAACTATGATCATGTGATTTGCCTTTAATTATGTACCATAATGGGTTCTCCACAGTACCTAAAAAAATGTCGGGGGGGAGGGCACGTGCCCCCTCATAAATTCGCGCTTGCTATATTTTATGTGTTATTCTGATGTATAACCTATATTACTGTAAAGTTTCATACAAATCCGTTCAGTAGTTTTTGCGTGAAAGAGAGACAAACATACAAACTTTCACATTTATAATATTAGTAAGATATATCTTTATGACACCTTTTCTATGCCAGAAAAGATGTAAAATTTTCTCAATCTGTGCTATTACTGATGTTCACGCTCAGTGATAGGCCCTCGGCCGGGGTACGAACCCGGAACCTTTGTCTTTCCGTGACAGTGCTCTACCAATTGAGACACCAAGGGAAATACAATAGAGTCGTTAACTTAACAACTAATATAATACCCAACAACATTATAGCTTTATTAAGTCTAGGGGATAATTTTAATTATGACCCAAATAATAAAAAAAATCAACATTTTTCAAATGTGAGCGGACATTGAATCTATAATCATAAATTTAGACACTCCCGAAACTCATAGAAATGGACTTAGGAATACTATTAACTCAGTACTTCATTTACTGACTAGCCCTGAGGAAGCTCACAACACGATGAGCGAAAGCTTGGCAAACAAAACCAACACCACACGGTCCATCCCGGAAAAAGAACATATGGACAATACCGCAGACCGTGGAAGCCTACTTGAACAATTATCAGAGAACCAAAAAATAACTATCTTACTACTAAATGGTTAAAAAAAAATGTAACCTCTAATAGATTGTTAAACTATTACTCAAACCACCCTATTGCCCAAATAAAAAATGTAGCTGCTAACCTGATTGGAAGATCTATTAAATTAACAGATGTCGAATTCTTAAAAGAAACAAAAAATAAAAATTCTAAATAGTATTCAAAATTCTATTAAGCAATGTCTTTCCAATTAGTCTTATAAACGAGTTATGGTACACACAATATAAAATAATAAATAATAATAGCATACCAAAGAATATAAATATTAACCTCATTACTAATGAAAATATTAAGGATTCAAAAAAACTTATCCATAGTAATTATAATAAAAAAACTAAACCTAATCAATCAAAATTACAATTTTTTTTTAAATAGGAAAAAAAATTGAAACTGTCATATTGTAGTGACCATATTTAGATAATGTTCAAACCTTTTGTAGGGTCGATATTTTTTTTTTATATTATAGCTTTGTGTATATATATTATCAATATTAATCGTCACCATGTATACAAATTATAATATTATAGTAAAGGTAAAAATTGTCAAAAAAGTGAACTTAAAGGTTATTGAGTATTCCCCTTGTTAGCCATTTTCATTATTACAGTTAGTATTAGAACTATTAATTATAATTCAACATCATAATTATAAGTCTATATGCTCAATAACTATTGAATAATGATATTAAAATACGTTAGTAAGAATAAATATAGACGCTAGGTTCAAATAGTCCATACTATTGATTTTAACAAAACCAGCTGTATTATTGTTCATGCAAGGTTTATTAGGTAGTCCTTTTGTAACCCAATTTAATGATAAACTTAGTAATTGAAATTATTAATTAAAATAGAACTTTTATATAACAAGCTTCTGTACTCTATTACGGTAAGATTTAATATTGAAATACATATGTATAGTAAAAACAAGTGTGATATTTAATATTACTTTGGAATATGTTACTAATTTTATCATGTACCATTATTAATTCTGGTTCATTACCAGTGTATCTAATAACATACTGGAATTAAAAGATTGTAAAAATATACTAATAAGTAACCTTGTAAATATATAGAAGAATTTTTTTTTTTTATAATTATTGGTCAGCCATTTTAATTTTTAAATAATTTTATTTTAAAGAGGAAAGATATGCCCCCGGCATTAAAATTATTTGTAAATACTTGACTAATTTATTATAACATGGGGTGCTTACATACCCCAGATGCACTATTTATTTATGAATAAATGCGTTTACAGAACTTATTTATTTATTTAATTATGAATAGGGCGCAGCAACAAGTCTTCCAAAGAAGAAAGTTGCCAACTTTCTTTGATCTTTACCGACTCTCCGCGGGAAACGAAAATTTAGTGGAAGATTTGTCTCTCCACAAGTGGAAGACAAAAACAGTTGCTGTATTTTGTAAAAACCGGCAACAAGTTGCCGCAACTTGTGGAAGACTTTGGTGTAAACGCGCCTGAAAAAGAACTTTTAGTTTTCCACAATTTGTTGCCAACTTTGGTGTAAACGCACCTTAACCCTCGTTGTTTTTTTTTCTTTTGGGTATCGCTCGGCCCAACAACTGAATATAATGAATTCGGGCCGGAAATGTGTTAAATAGTTCATTTTCAGGCACTGGCCAACTTTTTCTTTTTAATTTTGTTACAATAATTAATTTTTACGTTTGCCATTCCATTCAGCAATCATAAGTAACATTTTTTCAGTCATAAAACGATTTATTTTTTTTATCTATTCTTAAATTGATCGATTATGTTTATTTTTATTAAAATAATGCCCTGAAACATTAGAAAAAGTTGGCATACTGATGATGGAAAAGTTATGCGAACTACACAGTTTTGTTCGATAATCCTTGCCAGGCTGGTAATAAAAAAGTGCCTTTGATAATGTATAGTGTTAGATTTTTTGTCGAATATCTTTTTTTCTTCTTTCTTTTTGTCGCAACACCTTTTTGTGCCTTTCATTGTAGGGGAGCGTTTAGCCATGACTGACATTTTTCCCCGATCGCAGCCAGGTTCCGAGCCTGTCTAATGTTTTTACCTTTTTTCTGTATAAGTTTTCAGTATAGACCAGGTTCCTATTCCTAGTCATCTTCTATCAATAATTATAATTTTTATTATCATGTTATAACGTATACGAGTATATTAATAGTCCTTAAAATGCATTTAATTATTTTGTTGATTACATAATCTACAATCGCTAGTGTTATGTATCATACAAGCCATATCAAATTTCAGAAGTAATAAATTTGAAAAGTAAATAAATGAAATTAAGTAGTCTTTAAAAGTCAGAAATATAGCGTTATATGTCATTTAGCTTATGGGAACATGAAACAATTTACTTATTAACATTTTTTAATTAATAATTATTATTATCTTGTAAAATGATTAAGTATTTAGTAATTTTAAAAGGCCTCTTATTGAATTATTCAGGATGATAGATCAAATTTTTGTCTTACATTTCCTTAGCTTTTTTATCAGTGCAATTGCAGTTGATTATTTACATTTATTATCCGATTATCATTTTTCCTTTATTATCTTGTTACTGATGTCTTACTACTATATTATCCCGTGATCCAATTCGAATTTACTATCTCGAAATGGAATCTACCCATTGAAGAAAGTGATGGAAGAAAGTTATAAGGATGATAATTAAAAAATGAAAGAAAATCTATACATATTATAAAACAAAGTCCTCGGCCGCGTTTTTTCTCGGTAAACTCAATAACTGCTGCACGGATTTCTATGCGGTATTCACCAATAGACAGAGTGATTCATCAGGAAGGTTTAATAATAATGATGTCATTATTTATTCTGGGACAAGTCTAGGTATATAATTTGTCGAGGTTTTGTGTAAATGGTTTGGAATATCGATGGGTTTCACTGAAGACGCTGCTTGCGTAATCCCTTGCAATTATCTAACGGGCAAGATAATAAATTCTTATATAAAGAAATGTTTGGTTTTGTTTTTATTTTTATAATTTCTATATAATAAAGTAGCTGAGATGGGAAGAAAGAAGCCTAACCATCGATATTCACGTTGTCTTTAGTGGCCAGTAGGTGAACAAAAAAATACATTACACAGACAAATTACATTGGCGCAATATTCCTAAGAATGAAGTTCCATTAAACATTAGAAAGAATCCATGATATAATTAAGGGATTATTTAATTATAACAGTTGAAAAACAGGAAAATGCAGACTAGAAATAAATTGTAAACAAGACTAAAGATGTAAATCAGAAAAAGGGAGTTTGAATGATAAAATCTAGGATGTAGAATGTATATATAAATTACACTTATTTTGATAACATAATGGCATCCCTTGTGGGGAACTAACCTACGAAATATGGGTTGGATACATTTGATTTCAATTGCAGTGATAGATTGATTTCAATCTTTACTAATTAGTAAGTTGGCGGATTAATAATCGCTTTCGGCAACAAAATAAATTTGGAATTTTAGGGGATATAAGGCGTAATCATAATTATTTAATATACAAATTTTTGGGTAATAATCCACTATAATTTCTGAAATATAACATTATATTAAGAAAAAATGCAGACCAGAAGAAATTGTGAATAAGACTAAAAAAATTTTTTTAGACTAATTTATTGATATTTAGAACTATAATAGTATCACAACAAGTAAATATGCTAATATGAACAATATGGCATGAAAAAAAAACCAATTATGGAGAAACTACTCAGCGGTAGCACTCCAATAAACTTCTGTAGTAGAAGGTCTCGAGGCCATCTTCTTTTCAGACGCCTCGGAGGGTTATAAGGACTAGTGTAGGAAGCAAGTTGAGTGACTAGCGGATTCAAGGATTTTGGATTGTAAGGATTGGATACGATATGAATTGGATGGTTTAGTAGAGCCCCAAAGTTCAACTCCGTATGTCCAAATAGTTCTGATAACTCTCATGTAAATGAGTCTTTTGTAATTAATTGGGAGCTTAGAGCGTTTGCCCAGTAAATGTTGAAGTAGGCGAAAACGTCGAGCAGTTTCTTTTCTTTTCAGTCTTGTATGAGGATTCCACACGGATAGGCAAAATTTAGAGCTCCCATTGTAGCATCGTCCGATTAGCCATAGCAGCATAAAGTGACGTTAAATGAACAAACAAACAAACAACAACAACTGTTATTTTAATTTATTATTCTCCACTGTTGCTTTTTTCTTCTTTTTTTGCCACTTATTTAAATACCTTTCGACTTTTATTGTGTATGATATGCACCATCAGACACACCTACAGGTGCTATACATTTGTTTCTGTTCTGGTGAAGTTTCGGGATACCTTACGACTTAAGTATTATGTAGTCTTTTGAGAAGTTTGTCCAGATGGAGTCCTAGTTCCTAGTATCTGTTCGACAGGGATCAGTGTAATATTATTAAAGGATACAGTAGGGTAGGAATTCGTAGGTTTACGACGAAGGGTGAAGGTAATTTGCTGGGATCTGTTAGGATTTATTTTAATTCTCCAATTAACTCCTAACCATTCTTGAAGGTTTGAGATATGGAATTGAAGAGAATCGGATGCAACAAATGGATCCTTATTTACTGATAACACACATGTGTCATAAGCGTACGTAGTGAGGACAGTGCTTGGATGGGTTGGGATGTCAGCTGTATATATCGTGTATAGTATGAGACCCTGGATGCTACCTTGAGGAACACCGGCAGACTAGGTAAAGAGGGAAAAATAGGAAAAATTATAGTTCACTTTAAAGGTTCTATTACTGAGATAGGAACTGATAATAAGGAAGTAGAAGGTAAGAATTTACGGAGTTTGTTCAGCAGACCCGGATGACTAAAAATTTAAATCAGAAAAAGGGGGTTTGCATGATAGTATTTAGAATGCAGAAAAAAAATGATAACCTAATATCTAAAATGGCATCCCTTGTGGGAAATGAATCCACAACTTTTGGGTTAGATAAATTTGATTTCAATATCAGTATTGATCTTTACTAATTAATACGTCGGTGAGTACATCATCAGTTTTTGACAATGAACCGAATTTGGAATTTAGGGGACATAAGGCTTAAATTCATGATTAATAAAAATCAATGACTCTGGGCAATTATCTACAATACTTTACAGTGGTGTCACATAATGAGTGAGAAGTCACATACTATTTGAAGGACACGAAGCATTAATCAGATCGATGAATGAAGTAAAAAATTATTTTCCAATCCTCAAAACACAGAATTAATTTTTATTTTCACGAAAACTAAGTGTGAGATTACTCTACTAGACTTGTAATCGACAGCTTTATATTTAAATATTAATTATACCCTCCTGCAGTGTCAAAATAAAAAATAATTATTCTGTGGATGGGAGTAGTGAAGTTGGGAATAGAATTGGGATGAAAGAGCGGGCAGATACCGGATCACGGTGGCTTACCACTTTCATGTAATAAGGTCCCTACATTCAGCATCAAAGGAGGTATCGGGTAGGACTAAATTATAAAATAGAATCATGCCTAGATCCTCCAATGAGATAGTTAAATCTATCTTTGCTCAGATTTTTACATAATGAAATATAGTAAGTTCTGCTAAAGTTTAAACTCAGCTGGCTTTCAAATTCCTAAACTATAATAGTCCACGCTAGTTTCCATGACAACCATTGAAACTATTTGGCCAAAAGATTCCAGCAATTAATAGTTTTATATTCAGTCACTTGACTTATTATAGCCTCATTACTTATTGCTCTTGTTCAAACATTAAAATCATTATTTAATACTACCTACAGTTCATTCTATTTCATAATTCTGGCCCAAAGTAAAACCTCAGTAAAAACAAAATATTTTCTTATTAAAAACATGGGATACCACCCAGTAATCGTGGCAACTGATAGAAGGCCTATCAGGAGTTCAGAGTCAAAAGCAGATAGCTCCGAAATTTCAAAACTTGACTTCCCCCCCCCCCGCTTAGTCAAGAAATTTCATGCTTCCGAAACTTCCGTTTCAGAACCGGAATAAAACCGTGAGGAATAAGGAGGTGAAGTGTCGCTTTAGACAAAACGTCTCGACTAAACCGGCAAAACAAGCTTTGAAATTTCGGAACTATGCACTTTTTAATTCAAACGCCTCGTATATCCTACGCTAAGCAGGTCGTTATTACTCTTTTAAAGAATTTTATTCTATGACTGATAATAATGCATTGATTTCCATTTATGAACAGCTGTTAAAGATCACCTGTGGTCTAGTGGTTAGCGTAACAAACTACTAAGCCCAAGATCGCGGGTTCGTAGACCGGCAGGTGCCCCTAGGATTTTTTTAAGGGAATAAATAATCCTTAGTTACACCGTCCTTCGGAAGGGACGTTAAAAGGGGGCCCCGAGCCTGTACGATGTAAGGTACTCGTTAAAAATCCATATCCTAATTAAACCTGGATAGGCAAAATTTAGAGCTCCCACTGTAGCATCGTCCGATTAGCCATAGCAGCATAAAGTGACGTTAAATGAACAAACAAACAACAACAACTGTTATTTTAATTTATTATTCTCCACTGTTGCTTTTTTCTTCTTTTTTTGCCACTTATTTAAATACCTTTCGACTTTTATTGTGTATAATATGCACCATCAGACACACCTACAGGTGCTATACATTTTTTTCTGTTCTGGTGAAGTTTCGGGATACCTTACGACTTAAGTATTATGTAGTCTTTTGGTTCGGTGTATGTGATGAAATATAATAAATACTGTCTATCTGTAATAAAATAAAGTGTTTTGCATCCTTAAATCTTTTTTGGAATTCATTCTTCTGAACATTTCTCAGTCGAGACGTAAAAAAATACATTTCTTAAGGTGTGTTTAGTATTCAATTAATTTTCTTAGTGTTATAAAAGCTTATTTTAAATACAACTGTGCCGTGATCCAATCATATATTTTATTATCCACTTTTTCAAGAGCGATCCTCTTCATTTAACTATGAGGCTCATAAAATATAAAAGAGTTTTGCCACCGACGAATGACAAGAACATCAGCCCAATCTAGTTAGGTTGTCATTTTTTTTCTTAATCAATCTCGTGATGAGATCCCTCCACGCCGGAGGGGAGAGAGAAATTGTAAATTTAGTCGTTCCAGCCGAGGTACACTTATAAATGATTGAATTTTTTTTTCAAATTTTCTTGATAAGTGATAAATAATACAGTGATTTATATTTAAAACATTAATTTTCCCATTGAATGAGAAGGAAATTTAATTAACAAAAAACCCACTCTCATATAACTTGAAAGGGTGATTTAAAAAAAATAAACTACATACCTGCAGCATGTGCTCAGATTGCGCTAAGCTGATTGCCGAGAAAGTTACCAAAAATTGTCCCGTTAGTTACTGTTCCAGTAAGGTGTAGTACATACACGTATCTGGGAGGATTATTGACTTAGAGCAACGATTTGAAAGTAGAAATTAGGGGCAAGATGGTAGTAGGATCCAGATGTTTCTACGAAAACAAAGTTTTTGTTAATTAAAGCCAGTAGTTTAGTATAAACAAAGTAACAAAGTTTGGCCAGTAGTAGTGTATGGCAGTGAGACTTTGACAAAGGAAACAGAAGAGCTCTTCTGGTTTAGGAGAGAAGAGTCCTGAGAAAATTGTTTGGACCTGTCAGAGAAGAGTACAGATGGAGAATCAGGAGGAATGACGGATTCAAAGAATTATATGAGCCTGATATATTGTGTGCCATTAAGAAGAGTATACTAAGATGGTCAGGGCATGTGCAATAATATGACTACAGGCTTCATAAAATGTTAAATGGTCCACTGGGAGGAAAAAGAACAGAAAAAAGAAGGAAAAGAGCAGGCAAAAGCGTAGGTGGATGAATGATATGGAGGATGATTTGAGAAGGATTGAGACAAAAAACTGGAGGAGCTTCGCTGGAGAAGAATGGTGGCAGAGGCCCATGTCCTGCAAGGACAGTATCGCCCAATGCTAAGTGAGTGAGTTAGTTCTCTTCTATTCTCTTCTATTCTCTCTTCCAGAGCTACTCTCAATTTTTAAACAGTGGTTTAGTACTGAATAACTTTCTTTTAAATTTTACCGGCCATAATTTCTGTTTTAGAATATATTGAGCTACGTAGTATTTGAATAGGGCAAGCCTACTTCAAGGTTAAGGATATAATTCCTTCATTATTATTTTGAAGCGAACATAGTATGTTTATATATTCTCTATCACACTGCTACCATAAAATTTTCATTATCCTTGAGACTAATAAAGTTGTCGTTATCATGGTATTTAGCTATTGTGTATCTATATGGCTCCCTAATTCACACCATTAAAAAAGATTAGGGTAGAAGGACATTTTCTTTTATATTAAATCAGAAATCGCTAAAATATAGTTTCGTTAGTTACCGTAACAGATGGAATATGACATTTCTTATTAATGCCCCGTATATACCCCTCGTATATTCTAAAAGGAATTGTTAATTTCCAAAATTTATTCAAAGAATCTAAATAAGTAAATAATGATATAATGGTTTAAGGTGGCATTTTGGCAACAAACTGGTTTTATCCGGCATTGAATTGCACATTATGTCAACTTCTATTAAGACAAAACCTAAGTTATAGTTTGAAACAATTTATTTAATTCCTGAATAAAATATTGCTATAATAGATAAAATCTCGTGACCAATGTTTGCTCTTGTACGACTAATCACATATTTAAAAAAAACTATATCACTGTAACCCAAGAATGATAGATAGAAATGCGTGCATGGTAGAGACTGTACCGTGTTCTAAGCCAACTTCTATGCAAAGAGCAGTATTTTGGCTGGGATTACGCTCAACTGGGAGCGGAGTGGCCGAGTGGCTGAGTTGGCATGCCGAAGGTCCTGGGTTCAAATCCCGCTCGTTGGCAGACTTGTATTAATTCAGTTAGTGGCTTGAGACGGATGCTAGTGGATCTGAGACCCTCCTGGGAGCTGACCTAGCCTCCATAAAGTGGGTCTCCAAATATGGGGAAAATTTTTGCAGTTGAACGTAATATAGGACAAATCACATTGCATAACCATTATCCAGAAAACAGAACAGTCTCTACTACATACTGAACTCCAGACCCTTCAGGAAGTGCAGTGGTACAGGTTTAATTCGCTCAACCGCTTGGGTTTTTCTCCGCTAAGCACTTACGTTGGAACATTTGTGTTTATGGCGATCAGAGGAACATCCGTCTAGTGGACGGATAGGAATTTGAAACTTCCATCAGTGCGTCAGTTCTCGATTTTTCTCACTCAAACCAAGTTGTTATGATATAATACTTATAATAATATCTAAACTATCGTAATTATTTTGTTTGATAACATCCACATGTTTGATTTGACTTCGAGTAATTTGTTATATTTTGATGGGCACATTTTCAATACACAGTCATTGCACAACTTTTTTAAGCATTCCAGACAAGCTGGTGTTTGACAATTTATGCATTTATATGCTGTTCTTCGATTTTTTTTTGGTAAGGATAAAATCTTTGTAGACAAGTTTTGTTGACGTTGACTGGACAAAGATGCATTCTTAACTGAGACTCTTTTAGTCGCACAGACTCCATAATTGGCTTCCAGTGCTACTAGCGACAACAAGGTAAAGTGTATCCATCTATTAGACGGATGTTCCGATCTAAGTGTTAATGGTATTCACTTTATAGAGGCTGGGTGAGCCCCACGAGGCCCAGCGCATCCTACATGGTCAATCTATGGCTGTTAATAGACTGAATAATTAATCTTCTGAAGTTGGATTTGAACCCGGGACCTACTGCTCAGCATCTCAGCGCTCTATACTTTTTAAGTTATGGAACAAATTAAGTTATCATCAATCAACTGTGGAATAGGAGTGACTGTGCTAGCTTGTCGGTATTATATTTCAAATTATAAATTTTGATTCTAATACCAATATTATCGTTATATTGAACAGGGAATATTATAATAAATCCCATCATAAGCCCTTATATTTTACTGAATAGCTTCTCATAAATAAGAGGTTGTGGTAAAACTTCTCTAGAAGGCCATCCTTCCGGGGAAGTAGGGGCCTAAATTTGATATTGTGATGTTAGCATTACAAATCCTGAGGCTCTTCCTACACCGCTTCCCAGTATATTGGCGTTGAAACGAGTACTAAGGCGAAAACCATGCAAATGAACTGGATGTTATTCAAAGTAATAGAGCTATTGAAAATAATATATTATAATAATATATAATATACTACATTATCTTAATCTGAACTCATCAATGAAAATTTATTCACTTTCTGATTTGAAAAACTTCATACCCGACCTTCAAATATCATGTAAATACTGTAATTCATATCCCTCATATTCATTTTAGGGAGCAGAATGGCTCAGTGGTGATATTGCCATGGCGAAGGTCCTGGGTTCAAATCCTGGTGCTGACAAGATTTCTATTTAATATAATTTGTTAACAGCGGGAGATCCTTCTGGGTGGCTCTATAAATTGAGTACCCAAAATAAGGGGGGGGGGAGATCTGTTTGTTGAGCGTGATCTAGGACAAATCATCTCCCTGCATAAATGTTATCCAAGAAACAGTACACTCGCTGCCATGTATTGAACCCCGTTCACGGGTTGTAGTTGTAGAGGTTTTATACTCATTTTGAAAGGTGTTATTTTTACAAACAAAGTATAGGTAATGAATAAGCATACAAGTAATTGCAACTCTACAGTAGAAATTGCAACTCTATTTAATTTTGGTTTCAGATTTTGACAATAAAGTTTAAAATCAGGGCATTCTTAACTTCATGAAAATATACAGTAACAAGCTAAATAACATAATTAATAAATTAATTATATATTATATTAATTAATTACTAAATAACATAATTGTAATTAAAAAGAAAAACAGTCGTGGTCATAGAAATTGCATCACCTATAATTGTTACCATTTTGATCCTAAATGTGTAAACAAATAGCAGGATTATATTTGTTTACCTACCAGTATTAGAGTGAGATGGAATAAGTGACTCATAGTTTAGTTGTGCCCAGAGTATCCAACATTGAGCACGTATTTCTTTTTATCAATGAGTTTCAAACAAATGTCTAATGAGGAAAAAGTTGAAATAGTGACGTTTGCTGAAGCTGGACTTTCTTCGCGTGAGATAGCAAGATTTGACATCTGATGACTGGAGGAAAGTTATGTTTTCAGATCAGAGTAAATTGAATATCTTCAGTTCTGACGATGCTCCATAAGTAAGACGTCGGCGAAATGATAGATTTGACGAATCTTGTACTGTAAAAGAAGCGGAACACCCGGCAAGTGTGATGGTCTAAGGATGTTTTTCCTACTTTATAATTGGCAAAATAAACTTCGTAGGTGGGTCAGTTAATGCAGAAAAATATTTAAAAAATTGGAAGAGAGTGATTCCCTCAATGAATTCCTATCTTACACACTGCGGAGACTTCATTTTTCAAGATAATTCTGCTCCATGCCATAGAGCCACATCGGTTAATTATTTATTTATTTAAAAATTTATTTATGTATTAGCTGTAAGATACATTATTTTTTATTACCTTTACCTTTGTGTTTTTGGATAGGTACAGCTGTTTCTAACAGAAAATGAGATCCCCACGCTGTCATGGCCAGGCAATAGCACTGATTTAAATCCTATAGAAAATTGGTGGATAATCATGAAAAAATAAATGAATATTGTAAAGCCTATGAAAAAGATGAGCTAAAAAAGGCAATCGAAAATGTGTGGAATAAGGAGATTAGTGACGAAATCATAGAAAAATTTATTGACTCGATGCCAAACTAGTTATCAGGACCAATGGCGGTTGGACAAAATACTAGTTTTCCAAATAAATTCATATGAGTAGGTAAAAAATATTTTTTTTCTTAAATTCCTCGTCAACTAAACATTTTATTTATCATTTTATGAATACTATTTATTTTTTGTATGGGTTTTAACCATTTTCATGCCTAATAACATACTCTTTTCCTTTGCAAAACATTTTTAAATTATAAAAAGGTAAAAAACACATTGGTTTAAGGAGATCCTCTATTATTTTTAAGTGATGCAATTTCTATGTCCACGACTGTATCAAATGATTTTTGTTTCAAGTTCTAGAACTAAAGGGTGTAAATTATAAATGCAAATGAATTAACGTTTAATTATTTATCTTTCAAAACCAAATTAATTCAATAAAAATGAGTAAGAACTCAAAAAGAGACACAAATTATATTTCAAAAGGTAAAGTCTCGAAAAACAAAGCTTCAATTGTGTAAAATACTGGAACGACTACCCAGTGAACCTTTCTCCAATTGTGCCATCATCACGACTTAAAGCATATGAAAAACCACACGAAAAAAAAATTGCAGCACAGCTCATATCAACAATCCAAACAGAGTCATCAAATAGAATCCTTGCTCAAATAACGAACCTTGCTCCAAGTTTCCACAAACAATAGTTCTGAGTTGTCAAGATGATGAAATGACGAAGCATTTACTGGTTAGATTTTATAATTTTAGAAACTGAAGGGCAGGGAACCTTATAAAGCAATTGGCCAGAAATAACCAGTAACATATAATGTCATTTTATTATTTTGCAAGTAGATTCAAAACTTATCGAGTAACTATGATCAGCAAACAATAAATGTAATGGTATTCTATGAGAGGATATTAATAAAAAGGATCTTTATTTACATAAAAAACGCCTCGTCCACATTTAGAAAAGAGAAGGATATTTTTTATAGTCATTAATGATACAGTATTAATTTACCTCAGGATGGCATCCCATTTCATTATTGATATATTATTCCCATCAAAGGATCTTACTTTTCCCTGAGATTATAGTTCGGGTAGTAAAGCCACCATAGCATTATACTGTTGATAAAATTAGAAAAAAATCACAACTTAATGAGGTGATACCGACTTCAGCATCAGCATCAGTAGCATGAAAGGCTAGGGAGTATTATGATACGATGAGACAGCGTGCGACAAAGATATTGTTCAACAGCTGGAAAATCTCGATATCCAAGTCAATCTAACATGGACTGGATATTGTTCTGTAGACTGATCAACCAAGGAAGAAAACAACAATGTCGAGGACTTTACGAATGAGGTTGACATCATTAACAAACTTCGTCCACCTGCATTATAAGACTAGGAAGATCGGTTAAAGCTCAACAACCACTTACACCACTTTCACTGTCATTCCTCCTCAATCTGGGTGTTTAAAATAACATACATAGACCACCACTACTGTAGCAATGCAAGGAATGCAAGAAACCAATCCTCAAAAGATATCAATGAACAATGTGAGAGGAAGGTGGTTAGGACCACGGAAAGAAAAGAAGTCCCGGCACTACACAGCCTCCTCTACCCTGTCCCAGAATTTATTAGAAAGCGGCATATTAAATTCCTGGATTCATTAAAATTCTTATTTAAGCCAATGTTACGGACACCAGCGCTTCCTCTAATGTAGAGGAAGAATAATGATCCAATAAATGAAATAGGCAGACATGTTAGCTCTTAAGGGTCTTAGTTAAGTTATTTGTTCCAAGAAGTAAAGTTTAAAATTAATTATAATGTATTGTTTTGTAAATGTATTATAAACTTTTTATCAATACTTAGCTTATCGCCCCTTCAAAGGATGAATGTCACTGGTCAGAAAACCTGGGCGTAAAGCAAAGCATTCCTATTGTAATGATGGTATTGAAATTTTTTTATTAACTATTAGAAAAATTCTAAAAACTTGAAACTTTTTTTAGGGGACGGAATAGCTCAGTGGTACAGTTGCCTTGGTTCAAATCCCGCTGCGTCCAAGACTTTTATTTAATCTATTATCAGACAGAGATGGATTTCATGGCATCTAAGATTCACCTTGGACGTACCCAGGCTCTATAAAGAGGTTACCCAAAAAAGGGGGTGTCTGTACTGTTTGTCCAAGAAACAGTACAGTCTCTACGATGGTACTGAACCCCATACCCTTCACGGTTGTAGTGGTACAGTGGTTTTATTTTAATTTTTTTTCCAATTTGACTTATGTCATTATTTCCGTAAAACTTCAGGCTGAAACATGATCTCACTTTATAAAAAAAAAATATTGGAAATGGAATATCAGATCTGTCATTACTGAATTAAAAAGCTTCGAACAATACAATTGCTACTGAAGATTCTCTCGAAAATGCTGTATTTTGAGATATGTCGTTGTTCTTTTAAAGGAGCGTTACATAAAGAATAAATTTATTCTTAGAATAAAGCTATGCAATAGAAAAAACAGATGAAAAAAAACAGAACAACAGAAATGTATAAAAGTATGATTTATTCTCTAGGAATCGAATATATATATATATATATATATATATATATATATATATATATATTTTAATTTTGAAGAGAAATTAAAAAAAAATATATGTTTAAAAATATTTAAATAATTAAAAAGAACCATAAATAAAAAAAAAAAATATATATATATATATATAAAATATTGTCTTTATTTATTCTAGGACAAGTCCCTGTAGAATAATAATACAGTTGTTTTAAGCTATTAGTTCTTAGAGTGTAATATAATTACATTTAGTTAATTATTACAAGTAATTTATTAAGTAAGAAAGAATAAAAAATGATGAACAAAAAAAATGCGAATTACCAAATTTATGTGATATGTAATTATATTTATATGTATATCAATATATATATATATATATATATATATATATATATATATATATATATATATATATATATACGAGGGGTGATCAAAAAGTTCCAGGACTGATTTTTTATTAATTTATTTAAAAAATCTATAGGCTATTGGACGTCGTCCCCTTCAAAGTACTCTCCTTGGGAAGCTATACATATATAGCAAGGTCAGGTGAATATGGAGGCTGGGGAATGACCGTCATTCCATTTTTGGTGCAGTAGTCGCGAATGAGCAGTGCGGAATGAACAGGCGCATTGTCATGATGCAGCACCTACTCACCGCTCCGCCACAACTCTGGTCTCTTCCTCCTTATTGCCTCGCGCAAATTTCTCAGGGTTTGAAGATAACGAAAGCGGTTAATGGTCTCACCTCGTGGAAGAAATTCATGGTAAACAACACCCTTCCAATCGAAAAAAACAGTAAGCATGACCTTGACGTTTGATTTGACCTGACGTGCTTTTTTGGGGTTTGGGGAGGATTTTGTCTTCCATTGTGATGACTGGACCTTCGTTTCCACGTCGTAGCCATAAACCCACGTTTCATCTCCAGTAATGACTTGTTTTAAGAAGTTTTCATTGGCATTTGCCATTTCAAGAAGTTCCTGACAAACTTGAACTCTGTGTTCTTTCTGCTGCTCAGTCAACAGTCTCGGAACA
Source organism: Arma custos (assembly GCA_037127475.1). Taxonomy (NCBI): domain Eukaryota; kingdom Metazoa; phylum Arthropoda; class Insecta; order Hemiptera; family Pentatomidae; genus Arma; species Arma custos. Next base: position 70,048,639 of record CM073764.1, on the reverse strand, counting down.
AACTTTGCAGCCACCCTTCTCATCTGCAAATTTTCTGTTAAAATCTGTTGACACGAACCAAATGAAATGTTCAATTCTTCAGCCATCTCACGAATGGTTAGTCGACGATTAGAACGCACGAGACTGTTCAATCTTGCAACATGATCGTCGTCAGTCGAAGTTGATGGGCGCCCTGAACGAGAATCATCTTCACACGATGTCCGGCCTTCCTTGAACCTTTTGTACCACTCATGACACCTTGACCGACTCAGACATTCATCACCGAAAGCCACTTGCAACATTTGAAAAGTTTCAGTAAACATTTTACCCAACTTCACACAAAACTTTACGCAAACGCGTTGCTCTTCCTTTACATTCATTTCACAAAATCGCCGAACACAAAAAACTTTTTTTTACGAAAACAGCAGTAACTTTGCAATGAAGAAGGTTATCAACAAACTGAATAAACAGCTGAGCTCAGGAAGAGTCACGCTAAACAATGCTGCCAACCGCACTGCTCTCCATTGCCGCGCAATCTCAACAGTCCTGGAACTTTTTGATCACCCCTCGTATATATATATATATATATATATATATATATATATATACGAGGGGTGATCAAAAAAAAAATATATATATACATATATATATATATATATATATATATATATATATATATATATAAGTTAAGATAGGACATACACCAGTATAGACACTAATCCTAAACAGTGGATGTCAACATTGTAAATAAGATAAATAGAGGATTTTAACTTGAATAAAGCAGTGTTTAACCAGCCTTCAAGTGAGTTGTTTATTTCCCGACTTTGTCTTTTTTTTTATGTTTTGCTTGGTGAAGTACATAAGTGGTGCCGAAACCCGGGAAAACGTTTTAGCAGTGCAGTAAGAATATTTTCTTTTGTTTTTTTCTCTCCTCTCTTTCAAGGACACTAGAAACTATTGTGATCTCATTACAGTTTTTTTTTTTTTACGTACTTTCATTTTTTTTTTGTTTTTTAAAATTTTAAAAACTAATTGTGCCATTATGAATGGTGAAAGAGAAATCCTTAGGCCTGCAACATTAACTTTGGAGCCTTCACAGGCAGAACCAGTGAATCCCGAGTTCCCGCCGTTACCGTCGACAACCCTAGCGATGGCACGGGCTGACTTAGCTGCGCAGGAGGCAAATAGAATAGCGCAGGAAACAAACGAGCTGGAAAAAATGAAATTAAGAAAGGCAAATGCGCAGGACTTAAGAAGGGAAATATCCGACTTAGAGAAGTTTAATGGTGATATAGGCGAATTGAATCATTTTCTCAAGGGCGGAGATGGCATTATGAACAGTATCCAGTCCCAGGTCTCAACAGGTTGTTTGGAAGAAACAGATGCCAAAAGACTACGGGTAGCCTTAGCACGACGGGTCAGAAGGAGCGTGCTAAATCTGATCCAAGCAGATGAGGATACTGCATGGCAGGTGATAAAAGAAAGGCTAAAAAAAGCGTATGGAGGGGGGTGATGGGCTCCAGAAGAAGACATGCTGCAGATGTTTCGGGAGGTGAAACGTCAAAATCAGACAAATGGTCAGTATGCTGCAGGACTGCTGGTGAGACTAAATAAGATAAATGAGAAGTTACGCGAGGTAATGGATACGGGTGCGGTCGAAACGTGGATGCTGTTTATGACCACAGTCTTGAAGGTGCAGTTAGCTAGGGATACCGGAAAGAAAGACGGGTTACCCAGAGATAAGTCATTCATGGAATGCGCCCAGGAGATGGTGGATGTGAGTGCCCGCGATGAAGAGGATGGAGAAGTTTTCGAACCAGGATGGTGTAAGGTGTCATATCGCCGTAATGATATAGGAAAAAATCGACCAAGACCAGACCGAGAGAGAAGAAGGGATGGAGACTTTAGCAGGAGAGACAGAATACCCAGAGAGAAAAAGCCGTTCGGAGATAGAAGGTATGGGAGAAAGGAGGATAGAAAGTGCCACGAATGTGGGAAGACAGGGCATCTGATGGCCCAGTGCCCACGCACGCGCTGTTTTGAGTGCCACAGCGAGGGACACATGGCGAGACAATGCCCATACATAAGGCGGAGAAACCATGATCGTGGAGAGCCAATGGAGGTAAATGCGCAGAGAATATGGAGAAGAAGCAGAAGGCCATCCGATTCGTCTAGATCTTCCGAGGCTTCAGGATTCGAGACAGAGGGCAGCGAGCATGGTGGCAGAGGGACCCCTGGAGGAAAGAGCAGACAACGGAGTGCAGGGAGGAGAATCGAGGAGGTGAGTAGAGAATGAGAATGGTGTGAGCAGAGAGGCAACCATTTTTGTGTAAATACTATCATAAAGAGGTGTGATCGGTTGCCTATTATCGAGTTTTGCAAGGGGTGGAGGTGTCTGGTGGACACAGGGAGTTCGTGTACTCTAATAGGTAGAGATAGTTTACAAACTATATTTAAAGGAAAGAGTGAACCAGAAATTAGGACGTGCTTATGTAAGTTGGTCACTTTGGGTGGTCCCTGTACGGTGGAGGGGGAAATTGACCTGGCGTTAGGTAAATGGGGGAAAAAGGGTGGAATAGCAACCCTGCATGTGGTAGAGACTATGCCGCGTGAATATGGGGGGATTTTGGGATGTGATGTGCTCGAGAAATTAGGGGCGAAACTACGTAATGTAGAGGGTCAATGGGTGATTAAAATAGGGAGGCGGATATATAAAACGATGGAGAGCGCGAAAAGGGATGTGCGGTGCGTTGGTGCAATCGCCCAGGCCAAGGATTGGAGGATGGGCATAAAGGAGGAATATGCAGATATTTTTTTTCGCGAGGGGGATCCCCTGAGTGTGACGGGGGAAACTTTTCACGAAATTCATTTAAAGTCAGAGAAGAGTACGTACGTGAAGGAGCGGAGGTACCCACAGGTGTTACGGGAACACATTAGGGCGGAGATCGCGGAACTCAAACGTCAAGGAATTATCGTCGATAGTACGTCGCCCTTTAACAGTCCTCTATGGGCGGTCAAGAAGAAACCTGTTGACGGGGATACTAGGGAGCGCTACAGGGTGGTAGTGGATTTCCGACAACTCAACGACAACACGTTGGATGAGAAATACCCTATTCCCAGACTAGAAGACATTTTGGACAGATTGGGCGGAGCAACGGTGTTCAGTACGTTGGATTTGAAATCAGGGTACCACCAGATTCGAATGCATCCCAGGGACCAATGTAAAACAGCGTTCACGTTTGAGAGGGGGCATTACGAATTTACCCGTATGCCGTTTGGTTTGAAAAATGCGCCAATAACTTTTCAGAGACTGATGGACGAGTTCTTGAGGGGCTTAGATGAAAATATGTGCCAGGTCTATATGGACGACCTCTTGGTTTTTAGTAAGACGGAGTTAGGTCATATCGAGGACTTGAGGCGAGTCTTTGACAGAATCCGTCAATTTGGATTGAAATTGTCGGAGGAAAAATCAATATTGGGGCAAAAACAGATCAATTTCCTAGGGCATTCGATATCGGAGGATGGGGTTCGGCCTGACGGTAAGAAGGTGGAAGCCATAGGGAAAATGGCGATGCCGAACGATATCAAGGGAATCAGGAGATTACTCGGAACCCTCAATTACTATCGTAGATTTGTCCCAGAGATGGCCGAACATCTGGTTTCTCTGAATGAATTGTTAAGAAAGGGGCGCACAGTTCAGATTACCCCGGAGATCGAGGAGAACATTAGGAAATGCATGCGTTGGTTGCAAACAGAACCGGTCCTCGCATTTCCGAATTTTTCGAAACCGTTTGCGATCACCACCGACGCTACTGAATATGCACTGGGAGCGGTTTTGTCGCAGGAGTATGATCAGGGAGAACGGCCGGTGGCATACGCAAGCAGGAGGCTTACAGATGCAGAGACTCGGTACAGCGCGTTGGAAAGGGAGTTATTAGGGATTATATGGGCAGTACAACACTTCCGGCCCTATATTTTCGGTAAGAGGTTCAAAGTTCATACCGATCACAGGCCACTTCTGTGGGTGGGGAATTTGAAGGAATCGTCGGCTAGGGTGACGCGTTGGAAGGAGATCCTGAGCCAGTATAATATCGAGATAACATACAAGCCGGGAAAGGATAATGTGGTGGCGGATTGGCTATCTCGTGCCCTACAGGTCAATGCGATCGATTCAGGAGAAGGGGAACCGTCCGGGGGGCTTCAGAGGTTCGTACGTGAATGGACGCCAGATGGGGAAGGAGAGCGAGAAACAGACCGCAACGGGGAATCTCCCGAACAGGAGGATTAACAGGACGAGAGACTGACGGACATTGAGGAGGTGGATGAGGTGATCAATGACAAGACGAGACAGATAATCTGGAAGACACGGACCACAGGGTTACTGAAAATGGAATATTCCAGATATGAGAGACATCATATTGTTACTATCTGGTCTCAACCTGGAGTCAAGGAAGAACAGATATGCCAAGTTCTGAAAGACGCGTCAAAGGTAGGAGTGACCCACTATCTCTATGTAAGGAACGCGACGGTTTGGGAGAAAATCAAGAATTTGTGGCGACTAGAGAAGATAGGTCTGGATAGGTCGTTTGTTAGGTGTCGCCTTATGGTGGATACGATCCGGGATACCGATCACCAAAAAGAGGTCACGTTAGCTTACCACCAGGGGAAAACTAATCATAGGGGGGTTAATGAAACAGTAACAGCATTGAAACGGAGGTACTACTGGGTGGGGATGAGGAAAACGGTCGAAGAGATTGTGAGGGACTGTGCCATTTGCCATGTCGCGAAGTATGATCGCCATCCCCCGATAGGGTTGCAAGTGGAGACGTGTACGCCTATAGCGCCGCTAACGGATCTCCAAATTGACACCTTTACGTGGAGGGGCTTTAAGTGGGTAACTATCGTGGACATATTCAGTAAAATAGCCATGGCCCATCCGGTGAAAGAGAAGTCAGCGGCCGCAGTCGGTGGCGCCCTCCGAACATGATTCCAATGTTACGGGATGCCAGATTCGATTTCCTCGGACAGCGGTAGAGAGTTCGACAATGCCCAACTGCGAAAGGACATGAAAGATTGCGGTGTCGCTTGGCACTGGAATACACCCGGGCATCCCAAAAGTAGGGGAGGGATTGAGCGGCTCCATAGTACTCTGGGCGAACATCTTCGTGTATTCCATGCGGATAAAGGGTTGGAGGCTGATGTGGCGATGCCTCGGGCTGTTGCGGCGTACAACCACTCAATCCACATGGGTACGGGATTCTCCCCTTTCGAGGTCCTCTTTGGTTTACGGGCTCGACGTAGGGACGGGAACGGTACGGTCGTAGATGACACCATGGCGGAACACCTAGTCGCGAACAGAATAAAACTCGACCGAATATGGGAAAAAGCGCGTACAAGAATGGTCTCGGAGAAGAGTAAGAGAGTAGCCAGGGATAATTTTGGTGTGAAGGATATCCTGGGAACTCTTAGGATAGGCCATATTGTTTACAGAAAGATTGTGTCAAATCGCGCAAAGGAGGTGCTCAGGTACGAGGGGCCATTCAAAGTGATTGCGATTAGGGAGCACAATCTGGTCACCATTCAGAGTCTGGCGGAGCCCAGAAAACGTAGAACGGTACATATTGAACAGCTGAAAATTCCAGCTGGGGAAACTAGACTATAAATATGTATGATCACCATTGCTTGTATTTTTTTTTTTAGTATTTTTATTATTTTGTATTTTTAAGTGTTTGCTAAAGTAGGTCAGTAGAGTGATAATGATCTTAAGTTAAAGTGCTAAGTGAGTTCTTGTACATAATGTAAGTTTTCTTTTCTTTCGGTTTTTGTAAGTGATAGCTTTATTGATCTGAGGATATTGTATTTAATTTTCTTTCTGTTATTATTTTTGTATTCTTATGTTATGACTATGTTTTGAGTTTACGAGGGTATTCGTAAACTGGCAGGGGGGAGTTAAGATAGGACATACACCAGTATAGACACTAATCCTAAACAGTGGATGTCAACATTGTAAATAAGATAAATAGAGGATTTTAACTTGAATAAAGCAGTGTTTAACCAGCCTTCAAGTGAGTTGTTTATTTCCCGACTTTGTCTTTTTTTTTATGTTTTGCTTGGTGAAGTACATAAGTTATATATATATATATATATATATATATATATATATATATATATATATATATATATATATATATATATCACAACTATCGCAAAATGAACATTTTATGAAATATCGGAAGGTAACTGATTAATGATCTATTATCAGTTCTTTAAAAAACTTGGCATGAGTATGAGACAAACCTAGTCTCGAAACGTCGCCAAAAGAAATTTAAGAAGTGACAGGATAAGTAGAAACCGATATATACATATACATATACATAAATATATATACATAAATATATATATATATATATATATATATATATATATATATATATATATATTGGTACATGACGCAACTATCGTCTAATGAAGAAGAATATAATCATTCCTTAATAAACCTAGATACAAAGACCGGAGGATATTTCATAGAGAACTTTGAAGAGTTTAAGTAAAATGCCGCTAGGGGTCGGCAGTCTCACCTATCCCTTCCATAGATAAAACAGACACTTCAGTTCAAATATTGCAACAAGTAACATAGCACTTCAGTTCAACCCTTTCAGCGAGTAACATTAGAGACTTCATTTCAATCCTTCGAACAAGCGCTCCATCTCAAGCTATGGAAGAAGATAGACCATCGCGGGGGGAAGCATCACCTCGTCTAGCAAGTACTTTATATCATTATTCTGCAGAATACGTCGATAGCTACATTTTGTTTAGAGCTCTTAAAAGTTAAATTAAATAAATTCAAAGCGCTATATGTATATAGATTTAATCTGTTAATTGGTTATGTTTTAATCATAAAGACATTTGATAATAAGAAATTAATAATTATATTTAATATTGATAAATGTAAATTTTCAAGATCAATTTCTTTGATTTGTTCATTATACTATTGAAATTATTTTATTCATTCTATTATTTTATATTGAGATTAATCTGTTTATTATATAATTTTTCTATTACGATGGATTTGTCCATTATATTGTTTTAAATTGAAATCAATTTGTTTATATTATTGCTTTTAACTGTGGTTAATAATAAATTAATGTTAGTGAAATATATTTTGCCTTATCTATTGATTGCCTGATGTTTATCCATATTTATATTCAAATGATAAAAGGTTTATTAGTAGTTAATAAAAGTAATTAATCAATTCAAGGTAAGATTTTCAATTTAGCTTAAATAATTTATTCCAGTTCTTATCAGTGAATATAAGTAATTAAAATCTGCCCATTTAAACCCGTAAATACCTTAGATAAGCGGAAGTAATGAGTATCAATTAACAAAATAAATTTGTATCACTGGTAGGAATGGAGTAATATATAAATATACAATAGTTGTAAAAGGAATGAAACGCTGTTATCAAAAATGTTAATAATGTAAATACAAATACAATATAAAATGTAAACAAGTATTAGCAAAATCCCGCAGAAGGTGCAAAGGTACATTTAGGAACCCTAAGCTGGTTGCTGATTGTCCATGCGGCCTGTGGTTTAATTAAGATCTCTTCTTTGTGCCCCTGTCACTGGCGGTCAGCGGCCTTAATGTTTTCCTTGTTACTTCGTCAAATTAAAGCACTTTACAATTAGCAGCTGGCGGCATTTCGCATAACCACGTCAATTATGGCGAGGCAAGTATATTGCTACAAACGAAACATAAATGACAGTAATTAAGTATACTACGCTATCAAATAGATTTCATAAAAAGTTTGAATGAAAATTCTATAAAGTCCGTCGAAATTGCCGCTAACGTTATTGGCTTCCATCAGAACTAACAAAACTAATCAAGGAAAATAGGAAAATAAAAAATGATTATGAATATATTACTTAGATAAATATGAGAAAAAATGAAAATAGTAGAAAAGAGCAGGGTTACTTTGGGCATAAAAAAAAATAAAAATCACTAAGCAGCATTGATAAGACAACAGGGAAAATAAGAGGTAAGGCGATTTTTTTCTTGAACGTTGTTAACAGAGGTTTGTGATAGACGATGGTGTTAAAAAAAGGAGAAAAACGAGTTCAAACTGCCCATACGGCTGAAAAAGTTTCTCCATAAATGGGAAAAACCTTGTTCATCCGAACAGTGACTGGGGAAAAATACGGTTAGGTGACTGCCACGATGGCTATAAGCCCCTCAACATATAGTCTTAATATACACTTGTTCGTGCCCTGGTCTCGGGTTTCCTCAAGTATCCAACAACCCCTCTGGTATGTGAGGCCCGTCAGACTAAGAGGCAAGGACTAGGAAACGTTCAGACTAGAAGGCAAGGACCGGGCTTAGAAGTGATGACCCTACTCCGTGTATTACAATCAAGAATGATCGTGTGGATTTAGAGTATGTCAATAGCTGACCGGAGGTTTGGTCGAAGGATGGTCTGTTTTGGCGAAATCAATATAAACCTTCATACTCCTGTCATAACAGACATAATCTATGGATTTAACCGATTTTCACTTTAACGCAATAGTTTGTCGGTGGGAATGGCACTAGTGTTAAAGAAGTTATAGGCAGCTTGTCGCTGTATTTAGGAAACCTTGGTTTAAAAACATAAGGTTAGGTGAACCAATCCAAGCTGCTTGTTCTCTCGCAAATAATTAATATCTTAACCCTAGCAGTACCATGATAGGTCCAAGAGGCCTGTTTACAAAAGTATATCCCCTCTAGACCCCTCTATGAGTTCCGGAGCCTGCTTCCACCACCTATTCCTCGAGGAGATATGCTAATAGTGTTCTGGCCCTTCAACAACGCAAGACTCATCATAGAAAGCTGAATTTCCCCTCTTTTTTTTGTGAAGTACCAGGCTTCAGAGACCTATGATGTACCTGCTACATAATTTTTGTATGGGCCTGGCAGGCCTATAACGTTACTTAACAGTATGCTAGGTCTAAAAAGTCTACAATTTTTTTTTTCTTATAACCAAATCATTTTTATATATAATACATTTTTTTTCTGTTTTTAAGCCTAATGACTGTCCAATTCATAATAAAATAATGTTTGTTCTCAAATTGGGGTCAACTCCTACAAATTCTCCTGCGGCTGCTTATTTCGCCAAAAAAATAATAGAACCCGTTAAAGGGAGTCATCGAAACTTGTCTGGAGACAACTGGTTCACAAGCATTCCTCTCGCCAAAGAACTTTTAGAAGAGTACAATCTCACGTACATTGGAACGATAAAAAAAAAAAAAAAAAACAACCCACAGCTACCAATTAAGTTTACGGATATGAAATACCAAAATCGTCAAGGTGGGTGCTCGTTGATTAGTTTTAGAAATAATCTAACTGCAGTTTCGTATATACCGAAGAAAAACAAACTTGTATCTTTGGTATCAACCCTCTACGATGACAATGCTATCAACGAACACGATTTATAAAGATTACTTTCTCGACTAGACTTCATGATAAAACTCGCTGAAGAATTATCCGAAGCGTGGACGCACAATTGCCGCTGTCGAAAGTATTGAGGAGCAATATATATATAAATCCACATGAGTCCTATTTAGGCCTGAACGATACGAGTGGTTTTGAAATTTATTATAGCCGCATGCATTAATGGTAATACATTGTTTTTGTTGGCAATATGTGGTTTCTTGTTTTATTTAAAGCTTCAGATCTATTACCAAATTATAAAATCTATTGTAAAAGTTTCAATAGGGTTTGATATGTTTATATAACTTTATTCTATCGATCTCTTCGGAAATGAAGGGCAAAATGGGATTTTTAAAAATACATAAGAAGCTTCCTTAGGAACAGATATACTATTTCTGAGTTGAATTTGAAACTCTTAATTTTTTTTTCTTTTACTTTTTATAAATTTAAAATGATGCCAATCTTGGCTGTTCTTAAATAGTGTAAAATAACAACGTACCATAGTACATAGATAACATTAGATAATTACTAAAAATATTTTTTAAAAAAAATCGTAAACTAATAGTTTGTTAGGTCTCGAATAATATTACATAAATAATTCAAATATAAAATGTTTTATAAAATAATCAGAACTATCTACGAGTACGCATAAAAAAAAATATATATATAAAAAATAAAAAATAATATATCTTGATTAATAATAATAGACCTTATATATATATATATATATATCTGTGTGTGTGTGTGTGGAAGAAAATGGTCCAGGTGGAGGTAAAAAAATTTCCCTTAAGTAGGAAAAAATGTTTCAGCCAACGTTTCGACCCACATTGCAAGTCTTCTTCAGGTCTGTCGAGGGGCAGCGGGGTGCCTGGTGTAAAGTGACGGGGTTATCTGAAGAAGACCTGCAGTGTGGGTCGAAACGTTGGATTCTTACCGCCACCCGGACCATTTTCTTTCACAAAAACAATATAAATTGCAATATTTTCCACAATATACTTTTATACAGACTCATTAGTCCTCCAACTTCAGACGATTAGTCTGCCTAAACCCCTCAAAACAAACTAAATTATATTATCACAAAACAAAGACAAAACAAAAATTACTGTTTTTTTTTGCATTATTAATGGTTTGTAGTATTTTTAATATTTGTTCTTTTTCTCGGTTTCTACGGGAGAATGCATACACCGGACATAAGTCAAGGCTTGGAAAATTAGAAGGGAAAAGAATAGAAAAGTAACATTATTCTGGGACTAAGTCCCTTAAGAATAACAAACATGGACAGAAACATAATGTATATCTGGCCAGAAGGCTACTTGATACAAATCATAATGCGCATTAAAAGTGACAGAAAGCAATAATAATTTAAAATATATATATGTATAAACACTAAAATAAACAGTACGAATATTAATTAATTTTCTTAAAACAAAATTTACCCTAAGCCCTCAAAACAAACTAAATTATATTATCACAAAACAAAGTCATCAATATGGTATGAAAAAACAGTACAGCCCATACCATATACCAAAGACCCTGAATGGTCTGAAGTCGTACATTTTCGTAAATCCTCATTATATTTTAGGAGTAATAACTCAAAACTTTTACGTGTGTATCGCCCATCTCTCTCTTATACTGTACACTGTACATTATAAGATATCCTACAAACTCTTTTTTCCCTTTTAACAATCCTCAAAATCCCTGGGGCTATGAAAAAAAAAGTCGATTCCAGAGGGATCCTAAACGTAAAATTACTTTGTACAACATGTACAGACCATTTATATGTATGTGCACAGTGACTACTGCAAGCTGAAGGCTATACTATCATATATTCTATCCCCATCGCTGTATTATGTAGGTTACAGCAATGGGGAAAGTATTGAGGAAGCAGGGATAACTATGTCTGAACTGAAAAGAAGAACGTGTCACTATAAGATCGATGTGGCACGATTCCTCAGCACTCGATACGGAAAATATGTCTTTAAACTCTTCAGACATCGTACCATAATGATATCTGCTATACGTTTCATGGGCCAGGACTAGAGATGGATTGGTAAAAAATGGGTAAATATATGTTTAAAAAACAAGTTTTATATCGATATTTTAGACCTATATTTTGTGTTACATCACCGTGAAAGTTAAGATACATATTAGTATCGTAAAGTCGATTGTTTTTTATATTAAAACAAATTTTAAAAAATAGTTTGCATTATTTTTCGCCATGTTGTTATTATTGGTTTGTATTATTTTTTAATTCCATTTATTAAATATTTGCTAATTTAATATAATATATATTAATATTACATTATTTGTATGATTATTTTTGTATTATTACTTTTTACATTATTTTTGTTATTCCATTATAACTGCATTACTTATATGATTTTTAATAGTTTGCATTATTTTTATTATTACTTTTTGCATTATTTTGATTATTACTGTTTTTTTTGCATTATTAATGGTTTGTAGTATTTTTAATATTTGTTCTTTTTCTCGGTTTCTACGTGAGAATGCATACACCGGACATAAGTCAAGGCTTGGAAAATTAGAAGGGAAAAGAATAGAAAAGTAACATTATTCTGGGACTAAGTCCCTTAAGAATAACAAACATGGACAGAAACATAATGTATATCTGGCCAGAAGGCTACTTGATACAAATCATAATGCGCATTAAAAGTGACAGAAAGCAATAATAATTTAAAATATGTATATATGTATAAACACTAAAATAAACAGTGCGAATATTAATTAATTTTCTTAAAACAAAATTAAAACACCGAAATAACTCAATAAATTATTCAATATATTTCATTTTAGCCAAATGACTAACCTGCTTGGAGAGTATCTTTTTGGTAAGCCAGAAGATGTAGGAAAAAAAAGGATTTAAATGACGATAGTGAGGGAGCATGATGGATGCTAGGAGAGTTGAGTTCCACACTGTGATGGAACGGGCAAGGAAGGAACATTGGAATGCTTTGGTTCTGTGGGAACAAATATAGAGATCAGAAAGGTGATCTTGTTTTATGGTGCTGGACTGAGGATTTGAATTGGAGGAATCTATAGATATATGAAGGGTGCTGAGAGTAAATGTATTGGTATAAGAATGAACCTAGGAAATATTGCCTTCGGAAGGTAGGGAAAAGCCACTTTAACTCATCATAAAGGGGGGAAACGGGCGATCGCCTCGGAATACCAAGGATGAATCTTAGAGAGCAATTCATTATTCGCTTTAATCTATCTTCAAGCATTTTAGAAAGGCCTCCATATACCACGCGACAGTAGTCAAAGTGGAGGAAGATTAGAGGTGATACGAGGAGCTTACGGGATGATTGTGTAAGGAGACACCGAGAACGATGGTATAACTTCAGGGAACTAATTAAACGTCTGGCGATTTATACAGTAGAATAGAATAGAAAACAAACTTTATTCTGGGACCAAGTCCCTTTAGAATAACAATCATGAACAAAAAAAAATAAACATAATAAACATTTGGCCAGAAGGCTATATAATCATTTAAAAGTGACAAAAACATAATAAAATAAAAATAGAAATGAAATAACTAAATAGTACAAAACTTGACAGGATTTTGACTAATGTCGTAAATAAATATATTATTACCAACAAAATAATTATAAATAAAATAATTAATACCAAAATTACTAAATTAAATAAATGAATGGGATAGCATACATGCAATAAAGTATTTACATAGTCTATATCTTCTTTGTGGAAAATAAACAGTACACGTAGGCAACGAAATCTATTATTCAATACTAATTTATTCAAGCAGATGATTGGCCTGCTTAGAGAACATCTTTTTGAGAAGCCAGATAAAGTTTTAAAAGGAAATATTGTCTACGAATGGAAGGGAAGAGCCATCATAGTGATGTGACACCCGGGATCGCCTCGGAGTACCTAGGACAAATCTTAGTGCGCAGTTCATTATTCGCTTTAAGCAGCCCTAGAGCATTTTCGATAGGCCCTCGCATACCACACTACAGTAGTCAAAGTGGGGGGAAGGTTAGGGATACGAGAAGCTTACGGGTAGATTGGGTAAGGTGATGCCGAGATCGATGGAATAATTTCAGGGTACTAATTAACCGTCGGGATATTTGGGTGATATGGGGTTTACAGGAAAGATTTTGGTCAATAATAATGCTTAGGCTTTTGACAGAAGAGTTGAAACTGATGGGGTGGTCGTTTAAGATTAGTGTTGGGCGGGTGAGGATAGCTGTAAGGGAAGAATTGGAACCTAGAACAATGGCCTGAGTTTTCATTGCGTTCAATTTCAGTTTTTTCAGCTTTGCTCAGGCACTGATCCTTTCTAGGTCTCCCTGAATACTGGTGAACGCCGTTAATAGCTCAGAAGGAGGAAAGGAAAAATAGATTTGTAAGTGATCAGCATATAGATGGTAGGAACAATAGTAGACCGATTTAGGATGACAATTGATGTAGCAGTTGAAATGAAGAGGAGAGACGCTTGAGCTGTGCCACTCCTGAGGACAGGTGGAGGAAAGTGGTAAGAGATTGATTAGGCATGGAAACTGCTAGAGATCTCTCAGAGAGGAAAGATTGAAAACGTCGAATAGAAAAATAGTGTTAGAAAAAGGGAATGATTTGAGTTTAGTGAAAATGATAGGATGGTCCAAGCAATCAAAAGCTATAGAAAAATCAAGTAGGATAAGCACAGTTAGTTTTTTGTCGTCATTAGAAATGTATGTCATTGGTGAATCTGGTAAGTGCAGACTGTGTGGAGAAACCGGGGCAGAAACCTGATTGAAGTGGATCAAGGAGTTTGGAATATTCGAGGAAATTTGACATTTGTGACTGGTCTATTCTTTCTAGAGGTTTGGAAAGATTGGAGAGAATGAAGAGGGGGGGGTTAGTCTTTGAGAGATACAGGCTTAGAGGTTTTGTTTATAGGATGGACTACAACTTTTTTCCAAGAAGTCGGGAATACTGTGTTTTGTACTGAAAAATTATATATATGAAGAGAAGGACAGGTAGAATATCGATAAGCTATAATTTTATCATATTGATGATAATTGTTGATCTATGATAATTTAATGTTGAAGAAATTGGTCCGGGTAGAGTATTAATATATATAGAGTATTAATACCATATCCTTGCCGTTTTTTTTGTTTTGTTTTTATATGTATTTTAGTCCAATATAGCCTGATTGTATTATCACTTACTTTACTTAAAACATACCTACTTTTATACAATTGATATTTTACACTTATATAAACTCTCTTCTTACATTCTCTTATGCAATTAATATTCTTTACACTAGTATAAAGTATTTTCTACCCATCAATATTAATACTGTATTTTCTAAAATATTTTTTATTTTCATTTTTATTTTATTTTATATAATTCGTTTCTAGATTTTTATAATTTTACAATTTTTATTTCTTCTTTTTTATTACCTATAATTTTTAGTGCGTAATTCTTATCACTTTCTAATTTACCCATATCATTTCACATTCCTATTCAGTTTTTATTTTTTATCTGTAATACCTTAATTTTTTAACTGTCAACACTTTCTGTTTTGTTATTATTTTCTTCATGTTTTATTATTATTTTCTACATTTTAACCTTCATAATTACCTTACTGTACATCTTTATCATTTTTTTTTGCCTGTATTCACCTTCTTTTAGTTTATCTATATTTAAAATGATTTAATATATTCGTACCGTTTTCTTAAATTGTCTGTATATAGCCCTGAAGAAGACCTACTGCGTAGGTCGAAACGTTGGCTATCAATAAAGATCTTCTGAAATTACTTGAGAATTTCATTCAGTGACCTCTACCCGGACCAATTTCTTCAACATATAATTTTATCAGTTTGACGGGGATCTCGTCATAGCCTGTAGACCTGGAATAGGATTTCAAAGAAGAGGAAATAATGTCAGTGGATGAAATATCTGAGAAGTAACAGTTATCGGGTTGAACGATAGTGTTAGAGATGACATGGACCTGACCTACGGTAAAACTGTTACTTTATGAAGCTCATATAATTCCTCTGCCAGTTCCTTATATTTTTATGATTTTTGCATTATTTTTGTTATTACCATTTTTGCGTGATTGCTATTGGCTTGCATTATGTTATAATTATTACTATTAATATTCAGTATTTTATGATTATTATTAATTTATTATTATTATTACTTTTTTATTATCGTTACTTGAATTGCTTTTACAAAATCATTACCACTGCATTATTGTGCATTGCATATTATACTATTGTTTGTTAGCACTTTTATATTATTATTGCTATTATTAGTTTTCATTATTTTTAATTATTTCTATTAATATTACATTGTTTTATGATTATTATATTTTTTATTATTATTTTTTCCATTATTTTTATTATTTCATTATAACTGCATTATTATTATTATTTTTAAATATTACTCCACATTATTTTTGTTTGCACATCAGAACTATGTAAAATGAAAAAATTATCAACTATTCGTATAATTGCAAAACCTTCATTTGTAATTTTCTACCAGATGGGAATGATTTTTTTGCTAGTTTTATTTGTTAATCACACAGTTATGTTCGTTTATGAATAGTTAATTAATAAATATACATGTCCATTTTTCGAAAATATTTATTTCACTATATGTTAAAATAAAATGGCATTTTCACGAAATAATTAATTGCCAATAGTACATTTCGATCCTCTATCAAAGCTATGAGAAGCCATATTAGCTTTTAGTAAACTGAAAAGGTTGGGTTTGATTTGTTTTGCATAAGCAAGTAAAACAATTTCCTAGTTAAATCGTTCCCAAGTGTGGATCTTATCACAATCATAAGATATATAATCGTATTAATTACGATACTCTGTTAAATATTAAAACAGGATTAGAAAATTTCAAGTTGAAATTCAACATATACTTAAAGTAACAAATTTCGATAAAAAGAAATAGCAAAAGTAAATACGCCATTTTTTACCATCAATATACTATACCGAAGAGGAATTTTTAATTGACTACCAATATTTTTTGTTTCTATATGAAGAATATTTTACATATATGTATTTTTAAATTTTAATCGAATATTTTAACATTAATTAATTTAAATTATCTTGAATGATAATAGTTGATCTTAAATAAATGAAGAACAAAATGGTCCGGGTGCTGGTAAAAAAAATTATCTTAAGTAAGGAGAACTGTTTATCGGAAAGCCAATGTTTCGACCCACATTGGCGGTCTTAATTTGTCTGTATTTTGGACATTTAGCCCTGAAGATATATTATCTAAGAGGCCCTTTCTTTATGTTTTATCCCTCAGGTACTTTGATGCAGTACAAAGTAAAATTCGATTTTTTTTTTCAATGTGATAATTGAGGATACCCAGTCTTCCTAGTGACAGGACATTCCTCATTTTTCCATTGGTAAAATTGTTGAAACCATTGTGTGTACATTATACTTTTTCTCAACTGAAGATATTTTAAGGCAACCGGAAGCTTGTATTATTTATTGTGGA
The DNA here is from genome assembly GCA_037127475.1 of Arma custos. Classification (NCBI taxonomy): domain Eukaryota; kingdom Metazoa; phylum Arthropoda; class Insecta; order Hemiptera; family Pentatomidae; genus Arma; species Arma custos. Next base: position 70,031,707 of record CM073764.1, on the reverse strand, counting down.
ATTTTGTCTTTAGTTTCTTGCTGAAATGGAGAGGGACCATTTGACCGAAGTATTAAATCAAAATAAGTCTACGTAGGTCCGTGCAAGATGATATTTTAGACAGTAAATTCCATTAATGACCCTAAACAATGTTTAGAAATAATGTAGCTATTGTATTTAAACCTAACCATGCTATAAAAATAGTATATTTAATTATGGAAGAAATAGTTGGGGGTGCAGTCAATCAAAACACCTTTAGTTAATAAATTACGCTTATTTAGGTGTTTTGATATATTTAATTATGTGAAGTCGGATTTAGACTGAATAACGAAAGGTAGAATATTAAACCTGCCACCTAAAAGGTGTGCACAATTTTCTTACCCTGCCTGCGACTGTTCTCCTAATTGAATCTGTAGTAAGACGCTGTGGAAAGGCAAACGTAGGCTGTGTTATTTTAGCATAGCTTAATACATAGATATATGCGTTTTTCATGTATACAATTATAATAAAAAATTTATTTTAGTCAGTAAATCTTCCGTGACTGCCAAATACGGTGATATAGCATACTAATTAGTTAAACTATTTTTTGATAATAGTTGATTTATTTAATTACTCCATGTGCTATTGTGTGTTAAAGTAAAGAAGAATAAACTTTTGACTTATATTAACTAACACTGTAACTCTCCCAAATTAAAAAAAAAAAATGTTTAATAGTTAAAAAAGTAGAGTAAGAAAAAAGTAGAGTAAGAAAAACAATAATCTAAAATCAATCTGTGAGGGTAAAAAAGTAGAAACTTCTTCCAATTGTAAAGATAAAGAAACATAAATATACATGTTTCAGTAACCTTTATGTTGTTGCTCCGATTTTGACGGTTCTTATTTAGTTTATTCGAGAATTAAATTGTTTCTTAATGGTTAAGCAAATATTATTACAAGACACATACTTCATAAGTTATAAATAAATATTTAATTTCAAACATTTATTTAATAAAATTTACAAATGTATAATGGTATAAAAATAATTAATTTTGTATATATTTGTAGGGCGGATAGGGTGCCCAGTATAGGCATCAAAATTCAAAACTACAAAATTATAAAAAAATCTATTGACCAGTTTAAGGATAATCGTTGCACACACAGACCAATGTCTAAATAATTTTATGGACTTTTTTTTTTTGGAAAAACGATTAATGCTCATCAAAATTTTTATCCAAAGTCGGTTGCAATCAGAAAAATAAAACAGTTTTTAAGTAATCTATACATATATATGCATAGATATATATTAATAAAATTATTTTAATCAAATAAATATATATATATATATATATATATATATATATATATATATACATATAAACATAATTTTTTTATTATATTCATATGAATATATAACTCAGAACAAATCTGCTGCCTCATCATTATATGGCATGGAGGTATTTCGTCTTTTTCAGTATTTTCAGTAAAGCCTAAACTGGAATATTATAATTTCTTAAAAGATTTTCAAAGGAGGCAATATCTGCTTAGTACTAAGACTTTATAAGAACTGTTATAGAAGAACCCTTTGAGAAGAGCCCAGTCCATATTTCAATTTGAGATAAAGAATTTCAGGTAGCAATAAAACTCCTAAAATCTCGTTTATACAAACTTGTGATTTGTTTATTATTATTACTTTATAATCTATTCTTATTTTTAACACAATTGTCGATGAAAATATATTATTTTTTCCAATATCAATCATAGGTATTAAATTACTGATTCTTGAAACTAGGATCACAATTATATATTTTTTTAATAAAGATTCTCTCCTGACAGTATCATCATTCCTAAACAATTGACAAAGAAATGGTTGAATGGAAGTATCTTGTACTATAGTTATTCGCTATTATTTTGTAACGCAATTATTAAAGAAAATATATTATTTTTTATAGCATATATATATATATATATATATATATATATATATATATATATATATATATGTGTGTATATATATATATATATATATATATATATACATAAATTGTAACTGTAGTAATTGTAACTATAATTCTTGAAACTATGATCGCAACTATTTTGATTTTTCCTAAAACAATTTTTTATAATACAACAACGCAAAGATACTCTCCTGACAGAATAATTATTCCTTAGCAATTGGTAAGGAAATGGTTGGTTGACTGGATATATTTTCTGGAATTGTTATTCATTCTTATTTTTTAAATCGGTTATCAACAAAAATATAGTATTTTTTATTAAAAATACATAACAATCGTAACTATAATAATTACTCTCTCTTGAAAATAAGGTCACAGTTTTTATTTTTTTTAATTTACTGAAATATATGGTAACAATGCAAAGCTCTTCTCATTCTAACAAACATTCCAAAATATTTCTTATTCATTCTTATGTTTAACGTTATTGTCTATGAAAATAAATTACTTTTTAAAATATATATTATAAGCGTAGCAATAATATAATTATAACTCTTCAAATATAATTATACCTCTTAAAATCTCAATTATTTTATTAAACAGTTTTTAAAAATATAGCAACGCTAAGATTATCTCCTATCAATGTCATCATTTCTAAAAAAATGATCAGGAAATGGTTGATTGGGAGTTTATCTTGATTTACTCAGTTTTGTTTAACTCTCAGACCTAGCGATGGAAAAAAAATATTCCGAAAAGTTGACACAAAATAAAATAAGTTGTATCAATTTGAGTAAAATTTGTTGATCAACAGAATTTATTTTTAAATCATTTAAATTCTAAAAATAGAAAATTATGTATGTCATTATTCTGACTACTTAAAATAGTCCCGTCAGGAAACTGTCAAATTATTTATCACGAGGTACTATAATTTTTATGAGCTATCAGAAAGAGTCAATATTTCTCCTTCTTTAAAATCTTTAGTATAGCCCACAATTAACTCTATCAGTCAAATCATTTATAATCTGTAGAGTAATTTATAAAGAAGAGCAAGACAACTTTCCGCTCGTAATACAGTATGTAAACTTCAATTCATCTTAGTCTCTCTTTACAGTTACTTTTCCATTCATAATATTTTAATGGTTTATTCACTTAAAAAGCTTGGTGAAGAAGTCCAAAGTTAGAGGTTGGTTTATTCTTTTATTTCGGCGGATATTTAATCTGTAAAATATTACAACTGAAAGCACATAATGGCAGTAAGTTACGAAAATAAATTTTTTCACGTGGATTGGTGTTTTCTCGTTGTCCGGTTTTAAGAGGGAAAATATATTGATATTAAAAAGTGTCCTCAAAACTAGACAGAAAGTAATTAAATATTTTATTTCATTTTTATAATCATATCATGTTATAAAATTGAAAGGAAAATACCTTTACCAATACAAGCCATGAAAAGTTTTGGGTTCAGTACATGGTAGAGACAGTGCTGTTTCTTGGACAGGGCCTGAACAGAGAGGTAATATTTCCGAAATCACGTTCAATCGCCAGGTTTTCTCCTCCCCTTTTTATCCATATATTTTGAAAAAATTATTGATAAAATTTTTTTTTTTAGTAATTAATTTTAAAAAATCCTATCTGTTTGTTAGTTTTTTACACTCACTAATGGAGGCGCTGGCGTAACGAATCTTCTACTCTCGCACGTACTATCCTTAACCACTCATATAATTAATCAGGCGACATACAATAGTTGTTTAGCGGCTCTTTTTGATTGAAGTATAGGTGAAGGCTTCTGGAGGTCTAAATCGATTGATCCTCAAAAGAAGACCTTTAAAGACTCTTAAGGAATCAGTATATACCCTCCGCTCTTAGTATCCACGATGGGAGATGAGTTATATTCCAGGATGTGGAAGCGCATAACTTATTTTCTGTAAGGACATAATTTTTTTTTTTATTTTGGCACGAAATTCGAAGATTAATGTGACATTAACCTCTTGAGAATCAGAGAATGTACCACTTTTGAACGCGTTTAGTTCACGTAAGTTACGCCAAACGTTTGGTGGCACATAAATCTACCAATTTTTAAAACTAAAACGCTTTTGTCGAAACCAGAGAATTCGGAACTCCAGTATAAGGTTGATTACTCTATAACAGTTAATTTTTTTTAAATTTTATTAATGATACGAAAAATCGTATAATTTTTGAATTATCAAAAGTAGTTCCCCGACACCACAATGAGTAACAGTGTTTCTGTTTGATAGTGACGTCATATTTATTTTTTGAAATAAAGTTTAAAAAATTACAGCAATCAAATATAGGTTTGTAGTCGGTTAGCAAAGTATGAATTAAATGATGTGCCGTTTAATTCTTCCTACTAACATTTCTATCTCAATTATCACAGATACGATAACGACATCATCGACATCATATAATCAACAATTATAAAATATACAATGACAAGTATAAAATAACTTAGAATAGAAACTATATATCTAAGATATTAATTTTTTTATACGCCATTTAATTTTTTTAATACAACTTCCAGAAAAAATACATTAAACAATGAAAAAATATGAAAAACTAATATTTAAGGAAGACATATTAAATAGTAAAAATATGCATATAAAAACATAAACTCGCCAATACCTTAGGGAAGAAAAGCTGTTACGGTAAGAAAATTCAAAATGTACTAGCGCTATTAAAATAATTAATTTATTCTTAAATAGGCACTGATAATGGTAGTTTTTTTAATTATATTTTTTTAGAGTACTAACTATAACTATAAGTAATATTAACGAGCTAAGCTAAGCTGCATATTATACCTATAAAATATCACTAAACTCTTCGATGGTGTTTCCTGAAAAAGAAGTCTTTTTAAACCTACACCTAATGGGAAATCGGAAGGAACTTCGTTAAGTTCCTCTTATTCTTTTTTTCTTTTCTCAATTTCCTGGACAAGGGCAACATCTACTGACGACCCATTGTCAGTCACGCTGGTATTTACTTGTCTTGAACAAAGTCGTAAAAACATATCAAATAACACATAACATCTTGAATTAATAAATCACTACAAATAAATAAAACAGCGGACACAGAAACATGAATATTCTAAATACTAAATCATTGAACACCACCACCACACAATACTTCAAATCATAATCTATCTCGTTCTATTGTGTTCATCAATAAAAATTCTAAGTTTTAAAAGACTGAGGAATCCACAAAAACGCTTGATAATTGAAAAACTAATTCCAGAGCATATAAAAATTTGAGTGGAAAATATAAAAAAAATTAGAGTATTATATTTATTTTTATCCATGTTAGATAATTGAGATTAGACGATTAGATGATATCATTCAGAAAATACAAGAGAGCTCTAAACTGGACAAAACAAATATTAAAACTTGTATTTGTTCGAAAGTTTAAGCCGGTTGAAGCAAAAAGTTTGTTGGTTTTTTTTTTACTTGTTTGTTGGACTCTACTGTGTGTTCGGGGATGTTCCACTAGAGTAGTTAATAAAAAATGCTGTCTATATAATGACAACCCTTGTAGACGACCGTGTTGTGATTAAATAAAAATATTTTACGTAATTATCATGCAGGTTATTTTTTAACGAAATTTGTCAAGGAAAGGAAAAAAAAGAAAGAAAAAACAGCCTGAGAATGATGGGCTTAATGGCCTCTCCCTTTAACCCTCGTCCTGAATAAACTCAAATAAAAAATATTCCATAATTCAAATCCAGCTCAATAACATAATAATCTCTTAGGATTCTGTATTAATTTATTTCTTCCCATGACAATAAAGGAGCTAAATCATTCAGATCTTATAATATTCGTGAATTTTAGCAATGTGATAACTATGACTAGTTTATATCTGCAAACCCTAAGGACAAGTGGTTAAGTTGAATTTTGTCCCAATAGAGTTAACTTTATTGAGGGAAGCGGAGGAAAAAAATGTAATGTAATTTTTTTTTATATTTGAGGCGTTTGTATCAAAACTAGTTCGATCCCATTTTTATCAAAGAAATTTTGTTAATGTGTGTTGAAAGTTTAAAAGGTATTCTAAAAGTGTGTATACCCGTATGGATCCAAAGCGGTTCCATCCTATACAAAATTGGCCATAAAGTAGGTGCTGTGCAACAAATTCAGTTCGAACCAAGCTTACTCAGTTTGCAGAATAGTTGAAGATTCTAATGCAAGCGAAAATGAAGAATTTTAACTGAAAATAATTTTATTTTTCTTGCTATTATATAATAATAATAATCCCTAGATTACTGTTACTAGTTAAAATCACTGGCGGGGTTATTGAAAACAAGACCTCCTTGATGAATAACTATTTCAAAGCTAGATAGCAAATAAGGCAAATAACTAACTAAGGTCACCTGTGGTCTAGTGGTTAGCGTAACAAACTACTAAACCCAAGATCGCGGGTTCGTAGCCCGGCAGGTGGCCCTAGGATTTTTTAAGGGAGTAACAAATCCTTAGTTACGCCGTCCTTCAAAAGGGACGTTAAACGGGAGTCCCGAGCCTACGATGTCAGGTACTCGTTAAAAATCCCTATCCTAATTAAACCTGGATAGGCAAAATTTAGAGCTCCCACTGTAGCATTGTCCGATTAGCCATAGCAGCATAAAGTGACGTTAAATGAACAAACACACAAACAGGCAAAAAACTATTTCATAGCTGTTTTTTTTTCATTATTATATTCTTTATTTATGTATTATTTTATTAATTCTTTTTTTATGTGTTATATAAAAAGCTCTAATGCTTCGTTGTAGAACTTAGCTGTTTTGTACTGTCCTTTGTACGAAAAGAGATATTTTAGTTGTTTTGTTCTTTTGTTATACTCCTTCTAACGAAGGACCATAACTGGTTGTGCAATGTGTCACAAAGATTTTCATTTGTATTCTGTAAGACACTTGAAGCTTCTGTTTTAGGTCCCTTTTTTCCTTAAAATTCGGAACTCTTGTCAATTTTTTCAACGTTGAGAGTCGTTATCTAAACGCTCCAGGGCACATTATTGAGTTAATCGCTAAGATGAATATTCATTCCTACGCTCAACCTTAATGGAAACACTTTAAAAAAATTCTTTTGTCGAAAGTATATAAAAAAAATCCAATTATTTAATCATTACTATAGTTTAATTAAATTATTCATGAATGAATTAATCATTAAATCAAATCTCTACTGACTATGATTAATCAACTACGTAATTTTTTTTTGTTTTTAGTATAACGTTTTTTCATTCCTAGATCTAAAGTCATCCTAAAATTTATTTTAATAATTCAAGACTCGAAAAGCTGATATTCTCTTTAGAGGAATAAAGGAAGGCACCCAACTACTCATTCTTCATAAACTATTTAATCCCAACTTCACTTTGAAATCACAAATTTATGTTCATCTTTTGTAGTAATGTTGATTTATATATGCAGTATTAATAGATATAGTTTATTATATTTGAACATCACGAATCATATTATAAACATCACCGAAAAATATTTAAAATGTTTATATTTTTTCGAATATTTTGAACTCTATTAGTTACAAATCATTAATAGATTCTTGCAAAATGATTTCGACCGCCAAACATCAGAATCAGTCGAGACGTTACGTTACGTTGTCACAACTAAACTCAGCGGACAGACTAAACATAAAGAAATGTAAATACTTTTATAAAAACACATATGGCACTACTGCAGGTTCAGAAACATGATAGGTGTAATATTGTTTCTAGGGCGATGGTGGGATGTAATTTATCCGAGCTCACGCTCAACCACCAGTTTTCTCCCAATTAAAGAAACCCACTTCAGATGAGTGAGCCCCAGGTTGGTCTGCACATCCCCTAGTGTCTATTTATGGCTTTTATCTCTTTTTCTTCACCTCTTAGTGCCTTTCAGCGTGGCGCACCTAGCCAGGCTTGCCAATCCTCCCGATTAACGGTATTTTTTTTCATTCCATCCAACATTTTGCTCCTGGATTTCCCTATTCGTGCTATCTGATCAATAAAAATCATTCTGGGGCGTCCTCTTAGTCTCCTCCCAAATGGACGGTACTCCATTGTCTTGAGAGGGTCCCCATGCCATTCCATTCTACAGACGTGCCTCTAATACGTTAATTTCTTTTGCGGTCCCTTTTAATTTTTCCAGCTGTTCTTCGCAGGTACTTCATTTCCGCAGTGATAATTAGACTGGTGAGTCGGTCAGTTAACACTCAACCCTCTGAACCATACAAGGGAACAGGAAGGTAAACTGTCTTGAAAATTAGAAATTTTACCTCTCTCTTTCCTACCACTGTTACATATTTGGTGGTAGACAGCGTTTGCGATCCTGTGCGAAATTTCACTGTCCACTTTCCCCGAACTTTGCATCACAGGTCCCAGGTAAATGTAGTCCGACACAACTTTCATCTCTTCACCGCAGGAAATATTGTTTTTTTTATTTATTTATTGATATTTATAACTATATTACAATAATACAACATGTAAATAGGCTAAGTGATACACAATAACGTGAGATAATGACAAGTAGAGAAACTACCCACTGGTAGTACTCAAATCACACGTTCAACTAAGAAGGTCACGTGCCACCACAGGAAATATGAATTTCGTTTTGGGTCCTACCCAATTGCAAGATTTTACTTTTACCTATATTAATCTTCATGCCTTTCCTTGCAAGCTCTTCATTCCATTCTGTGACCGCTTGTTGTAATTTTTCCTGTGACTCTTGAAATCAGCACTATATCATCCTCATAGATAAGAGTCTGTATAACAACACGTCTAAGGTACCATTGTCATAAATCCGATGTGTCGATGTGTTCTCCGGATACATTTAGAGGCAATTTCATCCATTTATAGGATAAATAGTAATAGGCTCAGGCAGTCTCCTTGTTTTACTCCGTTTTCTATTTTAAATACTTCAAACTCCACTTCATTCAGCCTAATAATCCCCTTTGGTTCGGAGTAAAAACAACTCAGCGTCATCCATACCCTGCTCCCTTATAAGTATTTCAAGTTTAAATTCATTCAAAACATTCTCGGTACCACACTGAAACACTTGAGCAACCAGACTCAAATTCATAATTTTGATAGTCATTTCCAATGCATTTTACTGAGCTTGTTATGAGTATAGTTGACTTCGTTTCAGAAAACTATCAAATGAATTCGGTATAGCAAGGAATTTAAGATTAAGATGATTGCGGATTCTAATGTAGCTTTTAATTTCAGTTCATCATCATTCTCTTGTCAATTCTTTATGTAACAAGTGACAATTGGATCTTTTTTAAAAATATTTTAATTTAAAATTAAATAGTTTAAAGGATTTTGATCTTATGAAGGTGTACATGTTGTTATGATAGAAGGAGTCTCTTTTGAAATAAATCTAATTATGTTAACATCTATATTTGGGATATAGTATATGAAGTTACATATTTCGAAGAACCCCTTGAGAGAGGTAGAACGATTCGATGAAATTTAGTTTACTTGGAATATTCTGTCAGTGAGGTAGATATTTAGGAATACATAATTACCGTTTAGCAGTAAAGCTTCGGTAGTGTTAAACAGCACCAGAATATATGCTTGGTTTATATAATATCTTAAACTATCGTTCACAATATACAAATAAATTTTTATTTAATTTATTTACATGTTTTTATTTATTCGCATAAGTTTAGGTTTCATTATATTTTTATATTATTCCATGTTGAATACGAAAAATTATTATATTGATTAACAGTGAAGGTTTATATTTTTACATTATTTAAGTTTTAAAGGGTCCCTGAACTAACAATCAATTATATCCATTAAGAGCAATAATAAAATTCAAGTGATTCCTCTAGTTCTTCAGGTCCATTTCCACATACCGCTCTGGAAGATTGATGAAGACATCTACACAAACTTTTTCCTAAAGAACAAAAACTCTGTTTCATAATCAACATTATTTCCTCGTTTAATAAATATGGAACAAAAACTTTTATTTTCTGAATGTGAAACTTATACTGCTCTCTCAATTATTAAAATTTTTGTGTAATATTCAACAATAAATCATTGATATTTAAATAGGAAGAAAAGATTTTAAGAGTACAGGTTGTGTTCGCTTCGCCTAATCCGTCCGTTTATAATTTTCTAAATCAAATTTTACTAAGTGTTGAGGAGAGCGACACCATAAAGAAAAAAAATCAATCTGGCGTAAATCTCTTACCTCGTATCAACTAATGCTGGTTAAATTTCGAGCTCATAATAAATGAAAAATAAATGTTAATAAAAAAAACAACAACAGATGTATGTTAAAATAAAATAAAACTATTATTAATTGGAAACACGGCAAAAAAAGAACAAAATAATAACTTGACAAATAAATTTAATGAAAAGAGAGATAACAACTATTTTGTTTTCCTGGAAAAAAAAACTTTCCCTATACATAAGTAAAGATATTATACATAGAATGGTTTGGTGTGGTTATTGGGTACCCAAATACCTGTTGACGGTGCTAAGAGTCATTCACAAAAGGTGCAGCTGGCAGCTGGAACAATTCAGTCGGCGACTGTGAAGCAACAAAAATGTGGCACCTGTAAGATCGATCGGCGATCGATGTCCACTTGCGGTCTCCTCTGCATCAAGAGACGAACTGGATTACTGACGAGGTGGGGGTTCCGTGTTGTCCATTGATAATACGAAAATAGTAAACAATCGCGGAACTCAAACTGTTTTCTTTTAAAGGTTGAAATAATTAATACATATTATGTACATTTAAACATCAGAAAACAAAACAATATTCTCCCATTTCATTAACAACAATAAAATTTTAACTAATAATTCAGCTAACGAAAACATGAATCTTTGCTATCATTCAATAGCGAACATAAAAAAAAATAAAGAAACAAAGGAAATAAAAAACGGCTCAAACACTAAACATATATGAATTTTATTGAAATTTTTAATGTTTGTTAATACAATTCATACGAGATACGTAAGTAAAAAAGCCGAGTAAGTGATTTAGATCATTATGTGATATTACTAATAATAAGGCATAGCGAATCCGAAGGCTCGAAGCCGATAGCACCGATCTCTGTTTACAAAAGCCTGTCCACGGAGCACCACCCAAACCCAAATCCACCAAATCACTCTTAACGCAATCCTCCCACCTACGCCTCGATCTATCCGTCAGGCGCTTCCCAGTCAGTATAGCGTTGCAAGGTTCGCTATTCCGTGTTATGTAACTTCTATATTCCCCAGTGATATCATTATTTTTGGACATAATATTCTACGTAGGACCTCATTTTCGAATATCTGACGCCGTTATTCATCGTTTAGCATTAGTGGCCAAGTTTCACATCCGTAAAGAAGAGTTGGTAGAATAATGGTTTTATAAATTCTGATTTTTAGATTTCGGGACAAAAGACACGAGCTTAGTATCGTGCATTCATTTCCTCTTGAATTTCGATTTTTCTAGTTAACATACATCCTAAGTACTTAAACTTCTCCATATGTAACAAACTTTACCATTCGTGTACTCCTATTATTATTATGTTAAGTTAGAAAAATAAATATTTGGGAGAAGGTTCATAGTGGGAGAAGAAGTGGAATTAATGATTTGGAATCAGGAGCTGATGAACGGTTTTTAAAAAATTAGTTAGTTAATTCTTATCTTTGTCAGGCAGCGATGTTGTCCTGTTTCCTAGTTCAAAATCTAAACGCATAGATTCGCTTTGATTGCCTTGTTCGTCCAAGAGGTCTATGGAAGAAGCCGGACTTTTCTGCAAACCCTTAAAGTGATGGCAAATCCAGGACGAAAGCCAGCAATTGTTGAGCGGTACATGGGTGTAAAGGATGTAAATAAATATATAAGTTGCAATCTATGTTTAAAGTAATACATCGATAGAAAAAGCTAACAAACTTAAAATTGTATCGATAATTTGAACTAATATCTCTGCAGTAATAAGAGACTTGAAGAGAAAAAAAAACAAAAATAAGTGTTGACAGAGTAGCCTTTGGCTCTGAAAAGTTATTCCGAAAACCAACTATCATCTCTCTGAAAATAACAAGAGCCAGCAGCCGAAGAAGAAGGATCTCCTGAAGACTACCACCCTCGAGTTGCCGTGGTCCATGCATATCACTTGGGACTAACCTCGGCAGCCACCCATTGGGTAAGGGTAGCGTTGCACTGGCAAACGACCAACTTAGTGCGCTCTTGTGTTAGTTGTTTTGGTGCGTTCATTACGGTCCGTCCCGTGAGTTAACTTGTGACTTTTTTCAATATGGTGCGCAGAAAAGTAGCTCCTACCTCAACGACCTCAGCTGCAGGGGGAGCCTCAACTTGCCGCACAAGAGGGCAACATTTAAGAAATTCTGAGGAGAGAGATGCCGAACCTACTTCAGTACCAGCAGTACCAACAGAGAACCGGTTCAGTCCTCTGGAAGAAATAGTCACCGATGAAAAAAAAGCCACAACACCAGTCCAAACGAAAAGACCTTACATACCGCCAATAGTGATGTCAAATAAATATACTATCGGGAACGGGAAAGCTTTTATGGATAAAACCGGGATTCACGAATATCTACTCAAGCAAACGTATAAAGGTATTCAAATACAGATGCCATCGCTGCAAGAACGTGAAAAAGTGTTGAAGGGATTTAAGACACTTGATATACCTCATCACTCATACGCAATTAAAACGAAAAAGACTTTAAAAAAATTCGTTATCAAGAATTTGGATATATCAACCCCGGAAAAAGACATAGAAGAAGCTTTTAAGCACCTCCAAGTAACAGACGTACGTAGATTTCAACGAACAGATGATAAAGGGAGGAAGACACCACTAAACCTGGTCATTATTACAGTTCCAACAAACATCACCATTGATGACATCAGAAAAGTGCGGCATGTAAATAGGTGCATCTTCACAGCAACCACCTATATACCAAAAAGAGACGGCCCAATACAATGCTTCAAATGTCAACAATTCGGGCACACACGAAACTATTGTGGTTACAACGAGAAATGCGTGCGCTGCGGAGAACAACACGACATTAAAAGCTGTCCACGCACAGGAACCCGAAAATGTGCAAATTGCAATGAAGAGCATGTCGCATCCTATAAGCAATGTACGGTGAGACAGAAATTATTAAAATTGGCTGAAGAAAGGAAAAAGGAGAAGGCAACAGCCAATCAGAAGAGAGAAGCCCCTCCCACCACCAGACAATACAAGACGACCAGCGCAGGGACCTCCTACTCCTCCCTCCTCCAACCCCTCACTCATGACGACACTGAGACCCCTCAGACATCACCGCCAACCACTCATTCTGAGGGCAACACTCCAGCGATCACAATGGACCAACTAATACAGATGGTATACAACCTCACCAACCAGGTCGCAGCCCTAGTTCAACTGGTAGCAGCCCAACATCAACCATGAATTCGCTGTCTATCATAAACTTCAACTGCTGCGGACTCCTGAACAAGAAGGAGGAAATAGAAGCTCTTCTGGCTGCAACACAACCGACTGTGGCCGTCTTCACTGACACCAGGCTTCAAGGTAACCCACCACGTCTTCGAGGCTACTCGTTAGTAACCGATGACATACACGACCCGCGCGGTGGCGTGATGATTGCGGTGAAGTATGGGACCCAGTGGAAGAAAATCAAAGAACCCATGGCCACTCTTGACAGAAAAATCAGCCACGCGACGGTCCAGGTTCTGATGAAACAACCTACATATATCACTGGTTTCTACAGAAGACCGTTTGGATCTCTAAAGGAGTTCAAATCTTACCTTGAGGCCTGCGCAGTAAGGCCCAATCACTGGCTTGTGGGAGATTTCAACGCCAAACATACGGCATGGCGCAACACCAAGAACAATAAGGCTGGCACGATACTAACCAAAACAAGATACTGCATAGTACACCCGGACACACACACCTTCAGACACGTTGGAAACGGAGGCACTTCTACCTTGGACCTTCTTCTCACCAAACAACCTCACCGTATCACAAGCTGCTCAGCATTAAACTTCCTCTCATCCGATCACCGCCCAGTACTGTACACTTTAAACGGAAATAAAGAAGAACCGGTGAGGGAAAAATTCAGATACCAAGAGGCTGATTGGAAGAAATACAAAGAAGAAGTGTACAACAGCCTCCCAACCATTCCACAACTGACCACCACGGAACAGGTAGACAATTATTTGGAAACCTTCATAGTGCTATATTGGCTTTACTGCCCAAGCTATGATCTCAGGGAAAAGTCAGATCCTTTGATCTGAATATAATTAAATACTAAAATGGGATGCCACCCTGAGATCGTTATACTTATTATGTAATAATTTTATATTCTTAATAATTAAGAGACTTATATAGTCTTCTCCAAAGGTTATCGTGGTTGACTGACCAGGAGTTGTTTATTAAATAAGAATATTTATAGGAAAGGAACATTATATTTTATTTGTGCTGATCATGGTTACAGACTTATAAATCTTAAAAACAACTTACAATGAAAACGGGAAGCTATAGGTGACTTATGATATATGGGGCTTCATTCTCCATCCTCCTCCTTACGTCTTGACTTGGCTGCTGCGTACCGACGACTGCCCTCTCTCTTCCAAGTAAAGTAATGAACCCTAAGGACCATTATACTCTACCTGGCCTAGGCCCCTTATTGTCACCTATAGCATTACCCATCGTCCAAAAACAAAAAAAAATATATACTTATTTTATTTTCAATTAAATAATGTTTAAAAATGTGCAATCTCCAAATACATTATTTCAAAACATAAACATATACAAGCATAAACAGGATACATACAAAACAACAAAAGAAGAAAAACCACAAGAGCAGTTTTACAATGCATACTAAAAATAACCGATTGCGATTACAACACCATTATTTCTCACTTCCTGAATATATATACAAACAATTTAATTTAAACTTCAAATACTCTTATTACATTTCATTCAGTTCTACTATTATTACCATTTATACAATTACTACATGGGTTTGAAAATATATTTTTGCTGAAACAATTCATACAAAATTCAACTAAAGCTCACTAGTGTTTATTCACCTGGTATTCTAGAACATTTCACAATATATCATTAAATAGGGGTCTTTGTCGGGAGGTCGGTACCGAAGGTACACACCTGCTTTACCTGGTATTCGAGAACATTTTAACAAAATATCATTATTCTATATTGGCTTGACTCTCTAAATTCTGACTGTCGGCGTTTCTATGGGCGCCTAAAGTACACATTCAGGTATTAACAATAAAGGCGCAGGTGTCACAAACAAGGTTTGTTTACATGCCCATAAATTCCACAATTATTTTGGGTCAAAGTACAAGTACAGCCATTCGAAAATTAGTATGAATTTTATTGGCTTCCATGATCAGCACACATAGCAATTTTAATAAAATAATTGACTACGAAAATATTATTGGAACATATAAAAAAAAAGTTATTATTTATATTTGAATATATGAAAAGTGTGTTTAAAAGTAATTAAAGAATAATCTTACGCAGTTAGTCCAGTTCTAGTCCTTTTATTTAAACAATATTTCAGCCAGCCCTAATGATGTTAACCCTTCTTCTTGACTTTACCTCTAAGGTAGTTACGAACATCCGCTGTCCTTTTCCTAAATAATTTATTCTGTGCTTCCATGTTATTCTTTATATTTACTTCATTCGTTTTAAAACCTAGAATATTTGCTTTCTTATTAATTTTTACACCCCGATAATTGGTTATCCCTTTTATTTTATAAAAGATATAGGGTAAACTTGTTGCAGATAATTGTCTTCGTTTAAAACACAAAGTGGGGCCTACGTGGCACACTTTTACCTTCCTTCTTTGGTTATTTTCTTGAGTCTTAGTTAGTTGTGGTGACTTAAACTTTAAGACATCAGAGTTCAATGTTTGTTTGTTCTCAGTAGCCTTCAGTGTCACATTTTTAATTTGATCTACTTTCATAGTCAAAGTCACTTCCTTATTTAATAAGTCAAAACTATCTTTCGAAACTATGTTTGTGATTTTTTCAAATTTCGGTCTTTTAGCCGGGGTTGCTTCAGCATCAACAAGTTTCCTCTTCTTACTACTATCACTAAGATCACAAGGATTATTAACTGAACCCAAAAAGGAGCAATTTTCCTTACCTCTTTGTAATTTTATGTTAGACATTTTTCCTAGAACAATTTCTTTCTTCTTGTTAAATTCTTCTTTCTTCTTTACTAGTTTCTGTTCTACCGTTTCTCTTTGATATCTTTTGTTTGCGCTGTCCCTTTCTTCCCTTAGTTTTACTAGATCTTTATGGAGCTGTTTTTCTATGTTAAATATTTCTTTTATCTTATTTCTTTCGTTTGCCATGTAGACTCCACTCTCATGATTAGGATGCTTATAACCAGCCAAATCATTTACTTTCTTCGGCAATACTTCAATATCAAGTTTTTGTTCACTCGTTTTTCTTTGATATCTTTTGTTTGCGCTGTCCCTTTCTTCCCTTAGTTTTACTAGATCTTTATGGAGCTGTTTTTCTATGTTAAATATTTCTTGTATCTTATTTCTTTCTTTTGCCATGTAAACTCCCCTCTCATGATTATAATTAAATACTAAAATGGGATGCCACCCTGAGATCGTTATACTTATTATGTAATAATTTTATATTATTAATAATTAAGAGACTTATATAGTCTTCTCCAAAGGTTATCGTGGTTGACTGACCAGGAGTTGTTTATTAAATAAGAATATTTATACGAAAGGAACATTATATTTTATTTGTGCTGATCATGGTTACAGACTTATAAATCTTAAAAACAACTTACAATGAAAACGGGAAGCTATAGGTGACTTATGATATATGGGGCTTCATTCTCCATCCTCCTCCTTACGTCTTGACTTGGCTGCTGCGTACCGACGACTGCCCCCTCTCTTCCAAGTAAAGTAATGAACCCTAAGGACCATTATACTCTAACCTGGCCTAGGCCCCTTATTGTCACCTATAGCAATAGAAACCATCAAACAAGCAGCGACAGCATCCATTCCGAAATATAGGCCGGCACCACCACACCTCCGACCACCGCCACCACACATCCTAGCCCTTATAAAAAATCGCCACACTTTAAAAAATAAATGGTACAGAACCAAGGATAAAAACATAAAAATAGCAGTCAACGCCATCACTACCCAGATCAAAAACCTTCTACGACAATGGAAGACATCGATCTGGCATGATCAGCTCGGAGCAACGCATGGGGACGTACGCAAATTTTGGAAACTCACCAAAAGCGCTACGATGAAGTCCTCGACTATCAGATTACATGATGGCGACCGCCTCCTTACACCAGAGGAACAGGCAGAACTCCTAGCGGATCACCTAAATAGTGACATACTGTCCAGAACTGATACCAGTACACCTCCAACTATGGACAGGGCAACCGCTCACCCGGTCATGAAGAAGTACAGACAATTCTTCTGAAGCAACTACCACGGAAAGGAATAGCACACCTCACGCATCTGTACAACTCATGCCTCCGACTGAGATACTTTCCTCAACAATGGAAACACGCCATCTTGTTCCCGCTACTAAAGCCGGCCAAAACAGGGGATAAAGCGGAACACTACAGGCCCATTAGTCTTCTACCGCACCTCGCAAAAACCTTCGAGAAAATTATCCTAAATTATCTTAAAGATTTCTGTGAAGAAAACTCTGTTATAACGAACAGACCGGCTTTCAAGCACACCTCAGCACTGAACACCACCTAATGAAAATCCAGACGGAAGTATGCAGAGACCTCAACAGAAATGCAGCAACAGCTATGATCTCAATAGACTGTACAAAGGCATTCGACTCCGTGTCTCATGGAATTCTTTGCCAGAAGCTTCTGGATCTCGAGTGCCCGGAACAGCTCTATAGCATCATAGCCTCATTTCTAAACCACCGGAGTCTGGCCGTACGCGTACGGGACAAACTATCGAGAAACATACCACTCACCTGCGGAGTTCCACAAGGAGCGGTACTATCCCCGACCCTTTTCTCCATCTATACTGCTGATATAGTGGGTAAAAACTACAAACGAGCAACTGTCGCCGCATACGCGGACGATATAGCCATCTATAGCAGCAGTATGAGCGCAAAATGGGCATTAAAACAAGCCGAAAGTACGTGTCAAGAAATAGTAGAAAAATTGAGACACCTCAACATCCAGGTAAACCCGGCGAAGACGGACTGTGTAGTGTTTGCCCTCCAAAAAGGGAAAAAAGGCCGTTTACCAAAAACTCTACAAGTGGCTAATACCACTATCAGCCCATCTAACTCCATAGTTTACCTCGGAATCAAACTAGATCGCCACATGACACTGTCAACCCACTGCTATTCAAAAATCCGCATGGTAAGAAGAAGAACCTATGACTTCATCACCTACTACTATCTTCAGCCTTATCACTGCGTTTAAAAATCAAAATTTACAAGAGCATCCTAAGGCCTGCACTTCTATACGGAGCCCCGCTATTCACCCACCTCAGAGTCGGAACGCAGCGCCAATTACAACTGTTTCAGGACACTATACTCCGAAAAATTGTTCGGTTTACATCGCTGAGAAAGCTAAAACCGGAACAATTACACGATCTCTTCAACATACCCACAACAACTGAATTCATAAAGCGAAGACACATAAAATTCTTCGACTCCCTCAAATGCACAACTAACGAAATATTTAAAACTCTGACACCTGCTTCAGCTCCAATAAGGTGGCAACAAGTAATGGAAGAAACTCGTAAGATTGATGAAAGTAGTATGTAAGATTGTAATTATAAAAATAAACACAAAAATTAAGTGTGTCCCGGCACTTAAACAAATAAGAAATACAACTAAAACAACAAAAATTCCAACCACCTCAACTCCTTAAAATGTAGTCATACTACAGTAGAAGGAGAAGAACTCAGAAAAATAAATGTGCCCATAAGAGAGCACAAAACCCAGTTGCACAATAAAAAAAAACATATTTAGGGGTTATGAAAAAAAAAAAATAAAAAAAAAATAAATAAATAAAAAAAATAAAGTAACACTACTCATAGTCATAGAAGTTTGAAATTATACAATATATACCACATGATATTTATTTTTTGTTACCAAATATTTTAAAAAATTGATACTTCTGCAATATTTATGAATCTTTACAGACCGTTTTAAGACCATAATGTGTTTCCATTGACCGTTCGGTCAAGGATCTAGTGAACTGTTCAGCTCCATCAAAATATTACACAATCTCTCTGGTATTCTATTAATTATCCCAATTATGTATAGTACATTGTATAACCCCAGCATATTAATATTGCTATTTATTTTTATTATGCTTCTAATTATTTTCTTCTTTCAATCTCTAATTCTTTTTTTCTCCTTTCTTACTCACCTTACTTGCATGCCCAGTTATAAAAAAATACAGGACTATTAATTACCGACGTGCCGAACATCCTTGCCTGTTCATTTAGAATACTTTTTTTCATTCCAGAGCTGCTGATACCTCTGGTGCGCCTTAAGTACAACTGTTAGAGACTAGAAATATCGATATTGTTAAGAGTTATCGCCCATTCCTACATGTATAACTAAATTGTGTTGTAATAGTTATTTGAATGTTCAAAAATTAATCAGTTATAGATAACTTATATTAATGCTTTGTCTAAAGGAGCCAGGTCGCTCTGGGTTCAAATCCCGCTCGTTGGCAGACATTTATTTAATATGTTAGCGACTGGAAATGGATCCTAGGTGATGTAGAACGCTCCTGGAAGTCGCAGAGCCTCCATTAAGCGGGTACCCAAAGTAAGGAGGGGAGAGTAAGGGCGGTTAAGCGTAATTGAGGACAAATCCCTCCTTACACAACCGTTGTCGATGAAACAGTACAGTCTTGACTACGTACTGAGCCCCGGACCTAGCATGGTACAGCATTAAAAATTGTATGTTAGACAATGCATTGGTAAGGTAGTTATTAAGTAGTCAATAAGATATTTGGAGTTGTAAAAAGGAAAATATAATTTCTACATTTTCGAATGAATTTTTATTGAATTCGATACACAGCTAGTCTAATTGAAGATTAAAGGGGGAATGCGAGGTTACTCGCATTTCCTAAGGGCCGGTTGCACCAACCTAGTTTAAACTGGGATTTCCGATATCTCAGTTTAAATCGATTATTACGCGTTGCACAAAGTAGGTTTAAACTCGAATCTAGGTTTAAACCTTACCGGCCACACATGGCCGTTTAAACCTCGTTTACATTAAACTCGTGTAAGGTTATATTCTCACATTTCAAACTTCACTTCTTGTCGCCCTTGGCTTTGTTTTTATATTTTCTTAACTGGCTTTGTTTTGTTTTTAATTTTGGCTTTGTTTTCAATTTTTGTTATTTATTTATTTTTCAAGAAATGGATTTTGTTGGCAATATAGACATTGACGATTTGACAGATGACGAAGAGTTTCTTCAATTAGTTGCTCATTCATTGATGAGTACAAAAGTATTTCGTGCTCGACAGAATCATTTTCTCCAATGGTCGAATCAAGAATTTTTTGACAGATTTAGACTTTCAAAAAGCACGGTTCAAGTTGTTTTGGACTTAATTAGACCCTCAGTTTCGAACATCACTGGAAGAAACCACGCTGTTAGTCCAGAGCTGATGCTGCTAACTACTTTGAGGTGAGTGCCTACATTTAATAATTTTATTTTTTAAAATTAGAAAATTTTATTGCCTGCATAAATCAACCCCTATTAACCAAAAATCCCGGATGCGGAATTTCTAACCAACCCCACTCTCTTTTCTATTGTATATATGTATATATACCTCATATAGTTATAATATAGTAATGTGTGATTTTTTTTTTAGATTTTATGCAACAGGGTCATTTTTAAATGTTTGTGGTGACTTCAGTGGGCTCCACAAATCAACAGTATCCAGGATAGTGAGAAAAGTTTCAAGAGTCATAGCTTCTTTGAAACCCCAGTTCATTTATATGCCAAGAAATGAGGATGAGGAAAGGAAAATCCGAAGAAAAATGTTCAGTCTCAGTAGTTTCCCGAAATGCGTAGGAGCTGTAGACTGCACACATATCAAACTGCTCTCACCAGGTGAGAACCATGTACTTTGACTTGCTTTTCTTTAGCAAACTATTCTATTATTTTACATCCTTCCAAAACACATTATTTTTAATCATTGAATTCTAAAATCAGCAATTTAGTCAACAATCACTAACCAATAAATTCATTGTTTTGTAGGTGGTCATGAATCAGAGATTTTTCGGAACAGAAAAGGTTTTTTTTCTTTAAACGTGCAAACAGTGAGTGATGCGGATCTGAAGATTCAAAACATTGTTGCTCGATGGCCGGGAAGCACCCATGATGCCACGATATTTAGGAGTTGCAGCCTGAAAACAAGATTTGAGTCTGGACAATTAGCAGATGGCGTTTTGGTGGGAGATAGAGGATACCCTTTAAAGAGGTATCTGTTAACGCCATTACCGAATCCTACAACAAGAGCTGAGCAGCTCTACAACGAATCGTTGATTCGTACCAGGAACGTTGTGGAGAGAAGCTATGGAGTTTGGAAACGTCGTTTCCCTGTATTGGCTCAGGGGTTGAGGGTGAAACTGGAAACTGTGGAAGCTATTGTGGTGGCAACTGCAGTGCTACACAACATTGCCTGTGATAATAATGAAATGGTCCCAGAGGCAGATGAAGAGACAGCATTTGATATTCAGCAACAACAGTTTCCAAATAATGTTGAAGCTTTAAATGAAAATGAGACAGCAGCTCGACAGCCTTTTATAAATTATTTTGAAAATTTAATACCGGAATTGTAAATATGACAGTATTCACTGAAGGAAATAAATTTATTGTTTGTTATTTGTTGTTTTTACATTCAAAACCTTTATTAAAATATTATTTAATAAACCATGTCTCTGGTAGAAATATATACAGGCTTAATAACAACTGGTAATTAGTTTATGTGAAAGTTCAAGATAATATTCTCGTTTTCAACTTTTGAAAAAATTAATTTGAAAATGAAACTATCTAATCTGTTTTTGCATAGAATTATTCTCATGTGAAAAGCTAGAACTATTTACCATATTTTTTATTTTCCATTTTAAAATATTGTAATCCCATTAAAATTGCGGGTAATTCTCAGATTATAGACAAGTTTGAGCATCCAAATAAAAATAAAAAATAAACATTCGGGGAAATTTTCCTTTTGAAAATTATTTGCACTTATATATATATTACAATAGCTAACAGCAAATTAGAATACTGTAAATTTAGAAGTGATAAGAAACAAACAGATCACATATTAACATTCCTCGTTAGACAAAATTAATTTTTTTTTAAACAGAACTACATTGCACAAACACATTCAATGTAAACTTCAAAATGAATTGTGTATATAAAGCAAAAATGAGAATAAGTGGAAAAAAGTGAAATGCACACAATATTTCAATTTTTAGATGTTTTATTAAAAAGAAAAAGTTTCAACAAATCTCAATCTCAAGTCAGGTAAAATAAATTTCCACTTAATACAAAACCAAACTTTTTGTTTGTTTTTGTATTAAATAAGCTGAAGTCATTTATTGGAATTAAAATTGATTGAAGAAAAACATGAGGCTGAACTGGCTCTTAAACGAGAGATGGCTGAAAAAGAATTTATTTTAAAATCAGAAATGATGAGACAAGAGCATTTGCTTCGTTTAGAACTGATAAAGAGTTCTAAAAGTTCTTAATTGTTGACTTCAGCTTATTTAATACAAAAACAAACAAAAAGTTTGGTTTAATTGGTCAACAATTAAGAACTTTTAGAACTCTTTATCAGTTCTAAACGAAGCAAATGCTCTTGTCTCATCATTTCTGATTTTAAAATAAATTCTTTTTCAGCCATCTCTCGTTTAAGAGCCAGTTCAGCCTCATGTTTTTCTTGCATCAATTTTAATTCCAATAAATGCTTTTCTTCTCTCTGCCTCATCATTGTCTTAAATTCCTCGATATTTTGGGAATTTTTTTGTTCTGAGATTCTAACCTTCTCTTGTGCCCATTGGGTAATCTTATCTCGGATTTGTGGTCTGTGTGCCCCTGAAAGACAAAAAAAAAAAATGCATTACCTTATTGAATTCACTTATTATATAAATTGATGAGGTAGCCTCTCAAGTAAACGAATATCAATTTCAATTTAATTTTGAATTACCTTATGTTTAACAAAGTTAGAATATGAATCGGGTCAGTCCAAACCAAGTGGTCCAGCACTGGTTGCTTGACCACCTCAGACAAATTTCAAACTTTGTGACCTAAAACCCTCATGTTGAAGAAAACAAAATTTTTCTGAGGTGGTCAAGCAATATTTTTTTTTTTTTTTTTACCACTTCATATGGATTGTTCCCTAATCATGATCTATTAAGATTATATACTAATATTGCCAAATACACATAAAATAGTTATTAAATAAAATTGGAAACTGTTC
This sequence comes from Arma custos, assembly GCA_037127475.1. NCBI lineage: Eukaryota > Metazoa > Arthropoda > Insecta > Hemiptera > Pentatomidae > Arma > Arma custos. Next base: position 70,008,347 of record CM073764.1, on the reverse strand, counting down.
ACATACGTTGCCTCAATGGGGTAGATTTAGGCTCTCTCAATTGGGATGGGTTGTATGAGGTCCAATCCGATTCTAGAAGAAAAAAAGTTGATAATAATACAGGAAAACTGGAATAATTAGAGATAAATGAATTCTAAAGTACTAACGGTTTTTTATGTTGTCGAATCCATTATCAAGCTTCATTTTCTTCGGTTGTATTTCCCTTTCTTCCTCAATTAATCTATCCTCACCTAACGTAAAAACAATGTTTCAGAAAATATATAAATAAAAATAATACCCACAAATGAATATATAACATACTTGTGATCACAATCTCTTTTGCACTTCCTGTCTCCTTTGGTTTTAAAATTGATGCCTCCTCATTGGCATTCATGTCAACTGGAAATTAGATAATTTTTTTTTTTTAAGAATGTAAATTTATTTAACGAATTATAAAGTTTTTGTTATAGTAAAAACTTTACTTATTATATAAAAACTTACTAATTGGTATAGCATCATCATCGAATTCATGGGGTAGCCCAGTAATCTGGGTACCAAGGATTTCGACAACATCCAACTCGATGTCTGTCAGTTTTTCTGGTGGCAAGGCTGGCCCACCTCCTGTACCCAACAAATATTTTTTATTGTCAGCAAATTTTCTTTTAGTGGTTTTCTTAATATTTTCATATTTGTTTTTTAAATTTAAATAATTTCTAATTTCCACATTTTGCTGGCAGTTAAATTCTGCAGAAATCTTTTTCCAACACTCAGACTTCTCCTTAGATGACACTGCATCTGTTTTTTTATTTTCAATGATGGCAGGTATTTTTTAACGAGCTGGAGAAGCAAATCCTCTTCCTTAGCAGAAAAATTTGGAGTTCTTTTGCTCATTCTGTAACAAATAAAATGATTACACTCGCTGATGAGATAACAACAAAGATATTTTGATAGAGAAGAATTGGTTGACTGTAACTTCTAATATAAGGAAGAAATAGTTGGGGGTGCAGTCAATAAAATTGTATTGACTGCACCCCCAACTATTTCTTCCTTATATTAGAAGTTACAGTCAACCAATTCTTCTATAACATGAATCAAAAGATATTTTGAGTTGTCTCTCCATTTACTTTTGTAAAACAGCAAGCACTTTCAAACCACAGATTTGGCAATCAGAGGTAAAGTTTGTCTCTGATTACCAAACGTAAATGATGGTGAGTGATCGACAAGTGTCTTTGGCCTGAAGAGCATCAGAAATGTGATTGAAAGCACTTGCCGTTTTTAAAAAACAAATGGAGAGACAACAAGTTACTGTGTTTCATTATTAATAATTACTGGCACTTTGTTTGGTTATCAATAATTGGTTTATGTAGATGAAATTTGAAACGAATAGATGACGATTTCATAATAAATCAAGTGATTCAGTTTTTAATTGTTAATCTTTATGTTAACTCAACACATAGTTAAAATGACTTACCTTAATATCGTTCTTTCTCAGTTTAAATTTGAAGATTTACTTCTGAACTGGATAAAAACTGTAGTATTAACTGTTGAAAATGGCACAAAACAACAAACCTAAGCGTAACCTCCCTTTTAAACGCAGTTTAAAGTAAACTGTACTCCAACAACGGGTGTTGAGAGAACTAGAGTTTAACTGTTAATCTAAGATTAAACTGAGATCGTCTAATCTCAGTTTAAACCGGTGTTGGTGCAACCGGCCCTAAATGTTTAGGAAAAACAAATTTATCGCGGAATCGGTATCATTTTTAAAAAATTAAATTCCACGTGGATTGCTGGTCCTGTCATCTGGCAATGCAGAGAATGTTTGAAAGCTTAGCGTTCTACTACCCAACAGGTACTATTAGGTTGAACTAGTTTTTCCAATTTATGGCATATTTTTCAGTTTTTTCGAGACGTTTAAACTAGCTTTTTTCTTGTTTTCACCGCATGGTCGCCATAATAAAAATCTATCATAAACGCTTATACCAAATTTGAGAAAAAAAATCGAGTTACCTCATATTATCTCTATTGGAATGCTATCTCTGCAGTGCATAAAGACTCAATTTATTTCGTAAATAGTTCAGCTTCAGAGTCCATAAACAAAGAACCTAGATAGGACTATAGTGCTTATAACACTTCTTATCTTTATTCCAATCATGGTTCCTTTTAAACCATAAAACTTCGAGTAGCCCAGTGTAGTTTTGATCTCCTTCAAGCATTGCCATGTTTGTTTTGCTCTTCGTGTTTGACAAAGGAAGGCACGTGTCGAGGTGGTCTCCATGCATGATAGAGTGGGCCAGTCTGTCCTTTACCCCTGTTCTATTCAATTGAACCTTCAAATAGTCATGGCCTGTGAGTGTTCTGAAACAGACCACTGCGTCCATTCTTATTAGATCGTGTGGGAGTGTACGTTGAGTTACCGGTCAATGGCTTTAAGCAAATAGTTTAATAAAATAGATTTATAATAAGGGAGTTCCTTCAATGCTTTCGTGTTGTCAGCAATGTAAACTATGTATACCATATATATATTATAGGATTAGGGAGATAGGAGGTAGGAAGTAGGATACTAGAGAATAGAAATGTAGTTATTTGTAATAGTTTGTAAGAGGGTAGTCTCTAAGTTAGATGTATTACTTAGGCTATAAGTAACAATGATAGTCAAATAAGTAACTTAGTTAGTTCATAAGGCTGCGTTTACACCAAAGTCATCCACAAGTTGCGGCAACTTGTTTCCGGTTTTAAGAAAATACAGCAACTGTTTTTGTCTTCCACTTGTGGACAACTAAAAGTGGAAGATTTGTTGCTGCGCGGGAATCTAGCAACTTGTGGAAAACAAGTCGATTACTGTTCCCCCTCCACGCCCCCTATTCATAATTAAATAGTGCTGTAAACGCATTTATTCATAAATAAATAGTGCATCTGGGGTATGTAAGAACCAAATTAATTATAATAAATTAGTCAAGTATTTACAAATAATTTGTTCTAAATATTTACAAGGTTTCTTATTAGTATATATTTACAATATTTTACTTACAGTATGTTATTAGTTACCTTTTCTAAATATGGTCACCGCAATATGACAGTTTCAAAAGAAAGGTGTGCCTTTTTATTACCAGTGCGGCTTCTTTGTTCTCAATAACCTGGGCACCTAGCAAAAGTGTGGTCTTCGCAAAAATATTTCGCAACCTGTACAGCGGGTTCGTTTTATCTATATTACTATTTGGGGCCCAAACAGTGCTCCTTGAAGAGGCGAATACCGCCGGGTTCGTTTGAACTGGTAATAAATTGCCAAGAGGCGGGCCCTTGTACCTGTTCTAAACACTTATCTTTAACAAAAGTTTTAGGGCATCCATTGGTACAAGCAAAAATATTTAAATTATCAATAACCAAAATTAAGGTATATGTGTATGTGTGTATGTGGGTTTATATATATATTTATATATCCAATATATATATGTGTGTGTGTGTAATGTAATGTCTGTAGTGTGTGTACAACGTTATAAACTATGTTTGAACTATTAATTTGTGCAATGTTTATATAAATATTATAAATTTTATATTGTATTATATTTTAAATTGTATATAGAAATATATATAACGTTTTATTTTAGTATGAATAACTTTATATCAGTATTTATCCTTATATTACCTGTTTAATACGTTAATATGTCTCTGCTATATGTAATATGTTTCTATTATTAATATCCATTGTATCTATTATATGTTTAATATGTTAATATGCTTCTACTATATGTAATATGTTTCTATTATTATTATCAATTGTTTCTATTATATGTTTAATATGTTAATATGCTTCTACTATATGTAATATGTTTCTTTTATTATTATCTATTGTTTCTATTTTATGTTTAATATGTTTCTACTATATGTAATATGTTTCTATTATTATTATTATCTATTGTTTCTATTTCTATTATTATTATTATCTTTTGTTTCTATTATATGTTTAATATGTTTCTACGATATGTAATATGTTACTATTATTATTGTCTATTGTTTCTATTAAGTAGTTGTAATTATCTAGATAATGTAAATATGTATATTTTCTAGTGGTTAGGGCAATAATAACCATTTGTAGTTGTTTGCCCTTAAAAAATAAAACAACAACAACAATAACCAAAATTTCATATACGCAGAATGCAAATTGGTGTACTTAAAAATATGTATAGATAACCAAATCATACCTAACCATTTATTGTCTCACATTATTAATCTGGAAAATTTTTTAATAAAAATTATTTAAATAACACTAAACATGTTAAACCTAGATAAAAAACAAGCTTATTGGCTAATCAGAACAAATAAGAAAAAATTGTAAGCTCACTTAGATAAAAGTAATAATGTAGATAATAATTCATATGCACAAATCTATAACATATGCAAAAAATGGAGTAACATATTAAAAGATATAAAATATTAACAATAATAAATTCAGAAACCCATATAAAAACAATGAAATATCAAGTAAGCATTGTACAACAATCTTTTCTAACAATTTGAGAAATATTTTTATTTTTAAAGAGAAAAGATAGGCCCTCGGCCGGGATACGAACCCGGAACCTTTGTCTTTCCGTGACAGCGCTCTATCAATTGAGCCACCAAGGCAAATACAATAGAGTCGTTAACTTAACAACTAATATAATACCCAACAACATTATAACTTTATTAAGTCTAGGGGATAATTTTAATTATGACCCAAATAATATAAAAAATCAACATTTTTCAAATGTTAGCGGACATTGAATCTATAATCATGAATTTAGATACTCCCGAAACCCATAGAAATGGAGTTAGGAATACTATTAATAAAAACATCTTAAATTATTTGGACAAAGAAAAAAATAAACCTAATAACACAATAAATAAATTTAATAAAATTGTAAACAATGATCTTAAAAATACAAAAAATAATTTTAAAAATAACAAAGATATATGCATTATTAAATTTGATAAAACTAAACAATTGGTTATTATGACAAAAAATAATTATCAACAAAAGGTTTTAGACATAATTAATGATAAACAGACTTACAAAAGTATCAGAAATAACCCCATGATAGAACTGAACAATAAAGTTAACAAATATATGTATAAATTAATAAAATATAAATTTATTGATAAAAATTACAAAAATAAATTTTCAAATAACTATTTTAATACCCCTAGAATACATGGCTTAATTAAGATGCATAAAAAGAATTATCCCCTCAGACCAATAGTTGATATATATAATATAATTTTTACACTGGAAATGGAAACCGAAAACTCAATTATTTTTATAGATATTACAATTATCAGGGAAGATCTATTAAATTAACAGATGTGAAATTCTTAAAAGAAACAAAAAATAAAAAATTCTAAATAGTATTCAAAATTCTATTAAGCAATGCCTTTCCAATTAGTCTTATCAACAAGTTATGGTACACACAATAAAAAATAATAAATAATAATGATAATAATAGCATACCAAAGAATATAAATTTTAACCTCATTACTAATGAAAATATTAAGGATTCAAAAAAACTTATCCATAGTAATTATAATAAAAAACTAAATCTAATTAATCAAAATTAATTTTTTTTTAAAATAGGAAGACAAATTGAAACTGTCATATTGTAGTGACCATATTTAGATAATGTTCAAACCTTTTGTAGGGTCGATATTTTTTTTTTATATTATATTTATTTGTGTATATATATTATCAATATTAATCGTCACCATGTATACAAATTATAATATTATAGTAAAGGTAAAAATTGTCAAAAAAGTGAACTTAAAGGTTATTGAGTATTCCCCTTGTTAGCCATTTTCATTATTACAGTTAGTATTAGAACTATTAATTATAATTCAACATCATAATTATAAGTCTATATGCTCAATAACTATTGAATAATGATATTAAAATACGTTAGTAAGAATAAATATAGACGCTAGGTTCAAATAGTCCATACTATTGATTTACAGTTGCTGTATTTTGTAAAAACCGGCAACAAGTTGTCGCAACTTGTGGAAGACTTTGGTGTAAACGCGTCTGAAGAAGACTTTTAGTTGACAACTTTTAGTTTTCCACAATTTGTTGCCAACTTTTAAGGTGCGTTTACACCAAAGTTGGCAACTAAAAGTTGACAACTAAAAGTTGACAACACATTATGGAAAACTAAAAGTTGTCAACTAAAAGTTCTTCTTCAGACGCGTTTACACCAAAGTCTTCCACAAGTTTTCCACAAGTTGCGGCAACTTGTTGCCGGTTTTAAGAAAGTACAGCAACAGTTTTTGTCTTCCACTTGTGGAGAGACAAATCTTCCACTAAATTTTCGTTTCCCGCGGAGAGTCGGTAAAGATCAAAGAAAGTTGGCAACTAAAAGTGGAGAACTGTTCCCCCTCCACGCGTCCTATCCATAATTAAATAGTGCTGTAAACGCATTTATTCATAAATAAATAGTGCATCTGGGGTATATAAGCACCAAAAGAATTATAATAAATTAGTCAAGTATTTACAAATAATTTTAATGCCGGGGGCATATCTTTCCTCTTTAAAATAAAATTATTTAAAAATTAAAATACCTGACCAATAATTATAAAAAAAAAAAATTCTTCTATATATTTACAAGGTTACTTAGTAGTATATTTTTACAATCTTTTAATTCCAGTATGTTATTAGATACACTGGTAATGAACCAGAATTAATAATGGTACGTGATAAAATTAGTAACATATTCCAAAGTAATATTAAATGTCACACTTGTTTTTACTATACATATGTATTTCAATATTAAATCTTACCGTAATGGAGTACAGAAGCTTGTTATTTAAATGTTCTATTTTAATTAATAATTTCAATTACTATGTTTATCATTAAATTGGGTTACAAGAGGACTAACTAATAAACCTTCCATGAACAATAATACCGCTGGTTTTGTTAAAATCAATAGTATGGACTATTTGGCCCTAGCGTCTATATTTATTCTTACTAACGTATTTTAATATCATTATTCAATAGTTATTGAGCATATAGACTTATAATTGTGATGTTGAATTATAATTAATAGTTCTAATACTAACTGTAATAATGAAAATGGCTAACAAGGGGAATACCCAATAACCTTTAAGTTCACATTTATGACAATTTTTACCTTTACTATAATATTATCATTTCTATACATGGTGACGATTAATATTGATAATATATACACCAATAGCTATAATAAAAAAAAATATCGACCCTACAAAAGGTTTGAACATTATCTAAATATGGTCACTACAATATGGCAGTTTCAATTTTTTTTTTCCTATTTTAAAAAAAATTGTAATTTTGATTGATTAGGTTTAGTTTTTTTATTATAATTACTATGGATAAGTTTTTTTGAATCCTTAATATTTTCATTAGTAACGAGGTTAATATTTATATTCTTTGGTATGCTATTATGATTTATTATTTTATATTGTGTGTACCATAACTGGTTTATAAGACTAATTGGAAAGGCAATTGCTTAATAGAATTTTCAATACTATTTAGAATTTTTTATTTTTTGTTTCTTTTAAGAATTTGACATCTGTTAATTTAATAGATCTTCCAATCAGATTAGAAGCTACATTTTTTATTTGGGCAATAGGGTGGTTTGAGTATTGGTTTAACATTCTATTAGAGGATACATCTTTTTTGAACTATTTAGTAGTAAGATAGTTATTTTTTGGTTCTCTGATAATTGTAATATCTAAAATATTAATTGAGTTTTCGGTTTCCATTTCCAGTGTAAAAATTATATTTTTATTTTGTTCGTTTAGGATTTTGTTGAATTTTTCTAAAATATTATAATTAGTAATAACCAACAGATCATCTATATACTTTGCTATAAAAATTGGAGGGTTGTTCAATTTTAGTAAACTTTCTTTAATAATGTGATTAATTACTACTCCAGAAATATTCACTGAAAGTCTGCCTCCCATCGGTAAACCCCTTTATTTGTTAATAAAATTTATTTTGAAAAGTGAAATATCCATTTTCAGTATATAGCTTAATTCCTTCAATGAATATTGTTTTACTTTTAATGCTAGTAAGAGGTTCTTTTCTTTCCCAATTGTCGTTAATTAATTTATTTGCTAATTTTAATGTAATGTTAGGGAACATGGAGACAATGTCTAAACTGGCAATTAATTGGTCGGGTTGTAAATTAATATGCTTTAATTTATTGTTCAATTATATTGCGTTTTTGATATCAAACTCGTTATCATTGTTTAAATTGTCTAAGGCCCCATTTAGAAATTTGGCTAGATTATCCGTTGGGTGATTAGTTCCTTCAACTATTGGTCTGAGGGGATAATTCTTTTTATGCATCTTAATTAAGCCATGTATTCTAGGGGTATTAAAATAGTTATTTGAAAGTTTATTTTTGTAATTTTTATCAATAAATTTATATTTTATTAATTTATATATATATATTTGAAAACTTTATTGTTCAGTTCTATCATGGGGTTATTTCTGATACTTTTGTAAGTCTGTTTATCATTAATTATGTCTAAAATCTTTTGTTGATAATTTATTTTTTGTCATAATAACCAATTGTTTAGTTTTATCAGATTTAATAATGCATATATCTTTGTTATTTTTAAAATAATTTTTTGTATTTTTAAGATCATTGTTTATAATTTTATTAAATTTATTTATTGTGTTATTAGGTTTATTTTTTTCTTTGTTCAAATAATTTAAGATGTTTTTATTAATAGTATTCCTAAGTCCATTTCTATGGGTTTCGGGAGTGTCTAAATTTATGATTATAGATTCAATGTCCGCTAACATTTGAAAAATGTTGATTTTTTTTATTATTTGGGTCATAATTAAAATTATCCCCTAGACTTAATAAAGTTATAATGTTGTTGGGTATTATATTAGTTGTTAAGTTAACGACTCTATTGTATTTGCCTTGGTGGCTCAATTGGTAGAGCGCTGTCACGGAAAGACAAAGGTTCCGGGTTCCTATCTTTTCTCTTTAAAAATAAAAATATTTCTCAAATTGTTAGAAAAGATTGTTGTACAATGCTTATTTGCTATTTCATTGTTATTATATGGGTTTCTGAATGTTGATTTGCTAGGTTTATTTGCTTTAAATTTTATATTTATTATTTTGATATCTTTTAATATGTTACTCCATTTTTAGCATATGTTATAGATTTGTGCATATGAATTATTATCTACATTATTAATTTTATCTAAGTGAGATTGCAATTTTTTTTATTTGTTCTGATTAGCCAATAAGCTTGTTTTTTTATCTAGGTTTAATATTTTATTTCCTAGAATATTGAAGAAATTATTTTGTTTAGTGTTATTTAAATAATTTTTATTAAAAAATTTTCCAGATTAATAATGACAGTAAATGGTTAGGTATGATTTGGTTATCTATACATATCTTTAAGTACAACAATTTGCATTCTGCGTATTTGAAATTTTGGTTATTGATAATTTGAATATTTTTGCTTGTACCAATGGATGCCCTAAAACTTTTGTTAAAGATAAGTGTTTAGAACAGGTACAAGGGCCCGCCTCTTGGCAATTTATTACTAGTTCAAACGAACCCGGCGGTATTCCCCTCATCAAGGAGCACTGTTTGTGCCCAAATGGTAATATAGATAAAACGAACTCGCTGTACAGAGTGCCAAATATTTTTGCGAAGGCCACACTTTTGCTAGGTGCCCAGGTTATTGAGAACAAAGAAGCCGCACTGGTAATAAAAGGCATACCCTTATTTTGAAACTGTCATACCAGGTCTGCAAGTTTAAAATGTCGTTTATTTCTTAAAATATAATTTAATTTAAAAAAAAAAGTATAATATATTTTATTCAAAGTACTGGCCCTCGCTTTCTACACATTTTGTCCATCTCTCGGGCAATTTATGGATACCATTCCAAAAGAATGCTTCATCTTTATTTGAAATCCATTCATCGAGCCATTTTCTTACATCCTCCAAATTGTTAATGTGTTGCTCAGCCAATGAGTGTCCCATCGATGAGAATAGGTGATAATCAGAAGGCGCCAGGTCAGGTGAATACGGCGGGTGGGGTAGGAGTTCCCAACCAAGCGAAGAAATCGTTTCCTTAGTCAATCTGGCTGAATGTGCAGGAGCGTTATCATGCTGAAGAATGACTTTGGCGTGCCTGTGAGCCCATTCTGGGCGTTTTTCGATCAATGCGTGACTCAAATTGATCATTTGTTGTCGGTAGCGGTCGGTATTGACTGTTTCACCGGGTTTGAGAAGCTCGTAGTAGACTACTCCCTTCTGATCCCACCACACACACAGCATTGTCTTCTTCCCAAAACGATCCGGTCTTGCACTCGATGTGGATGGTTGTCCTGGCGTTACCCATGATTTTATTCGTTTGGGATTCTGAAAATAAATCCATTTTTCATCGCCAGTTACAACTCGATGCAAAAAACCCTTTCTTTCGTGGCGTAAAAGCAGCATTTCGCACACAATTTTTCGTTTTTCCATCTGTCGTTCGTCCATTTCATGTGGAACCCATTTTCCAACCTTTTGAATTTTTCCCATAGCTCTCAGGCGATCGGAAATGGCTTGTCTAGTGACATTCAACTGTTCTGCCATCATTTGTTGGGTTTGGGTATTGTCTTCGTCTAATAAAGATTGCAATTCGACGTCCTCAAACTTTTTTGGTCGATTTTCTCGTTTTTTATCAGTAACATCAAAATCACCACGTTTGAAACTTTGAAACCAACGTTCACATGTCTTGACGGTTGGAGCAAGATCGCCATAAGTCTCAACAAGAATTCGATGACATTCAGATGCCTTTTTCTTTTGATTGAATAAGAAAATCATGACATGCCGCAAATGCTCTTTATTTGGCTTAAAATTAGACATTTTTAACACCAAAGAAAGGTATGATACGTCCACGTAAACGACTTAAAAACAACTGACTTTTGTAAACAAATGACTAACAAACAAAATAGCGTTTAGAGATAAGCAAATCCTTCAATAGGCTAAGAGCGCATTCTATTGGAATTAAAACGACATTTTAAACTTGCAGACCTGGTATTTAGAAAATGTATCTAATAACATACTGTAAGTAAAATATTGTAAATATATACTAATAAGAAACCTTGTAAATAATGAACAAATTATTTGTAAATACTTAACTAATTTATTATAATTAATTTGGTTCTTACATACCCCAGATGCACTATTTATTTATGAATAAATGCGTTTACAGCAGTATTTAATTATGAATAGGGCGCGTGGAGGGGGGACAGTTCTCGACTTGTTTTCCATAAGTTGCTAGATACCCGCGCAGCAACAAATCTTCCACTTTTAGTTGTCCACAAGTGGAAGACAAAAACTGTTGCTGTACTTTCTTAAAACCGGCAACAAGTTGCCGCAACTTGTGGAAAACTTGTGGAAGACTTTGGTGTAAACGCAGCCTTAGTTGTCATCTTTTAGTTGCCAACTTTGGTGTAAACGCACCTTAAGAATGTCACTTTTATCTTTTGTATATCCCACGATACCGTCTCAGGTAGCTCGACAATGTGGAGGGTGACCTGAAGGCGATGGGTATGCCTGGGGGCGCCTTGCGGGGGACAGGGGCGAATTGGAAAAAATAATAGAGGTCGAGTAAAATAAATAAAGGTTCTCCTAGGACTTTAGAGCCCAGTAATAAATAAAGAATAATAATAAATACAAATAAACCACAATGATATTATTAATCTCTGTAACTTTCTATATAAAGCTATATCTGTATTAGAATAGCTCTGACCCATTTTAACATATGTGATTGATTACCCACAAAATAATACAAGATCGCGGATTCGTAGCCCGGCAGGTGGCTCTAGGACTTTTTTTAGGGAGTAAAAATTCTTAGTTACGCCGTCCTTCGGGAGAGACGTTAAACGGGGGTCCCGAGCCTGTACCTTGTCAGGTACTCGTTAAAAATCCCTATTCTAATTAAACCTGGATAGGCAAAATTTAGAGCTCCCGCTATAGCATCGTTCGATCAGCCATAGCAGCATAAAGTGACGTTAAATACAAACAACAAGAAAACAAAATAATACCTTTCAGTTATATAAGTTCTCATTTACTTACAAACAAGCTTTATAACTAGAATATTCCATATTTTGATGTAGTATTGACTCATGTCCAAATTTTTTATTTTATCTTCATTACAATATTTAGTATTATAATTATGCTGATGATGCATGTGCATTATCAGTCAACACCAATCCATTTATTGCATCCCAAAGCCTCCAATCCCATATCACTGATCTTGAGGAATGGTGTCAAAACTGGAAGTTAAAATAAATTCTCAAAAATCGCATCAAATCACTTTTACCTTACGTCGTAAGCCAATGACTTCCTGCCCTTCAGTGCCCTTTAATAATATCTCTCTGGTGCCTTTAGAACAGATCCGATACTTAGGGTTGCACCTTGACAAACGATTAACCTGGAATCCTCATACAAGACTGAAAAGACAAGAAACCGCACGACGTTTCAGGCTACTTCAACACTTACTAGACATACGCTCTAAGCTCCCAATTAACTACAAAAGACTCATCTGCATGACCATCATACGACCTATTTGGACTTACGGAATAGAGCTTTGGGGCTCCACTAAGCCATCGAATTCCTCTCGTTTCCAATCCTTACAATCCAAAATCCTACGTAAAATCCTCAATGCTCCTTATTTTGTTAAGAATAAAGTCATCCATAACGACCTTAATGTCCCTTTTGTTGCTGATTTGGCCCGAACCCGGTATCTATCCTTTCATAACAATCTTCATTACCACTCAAGCCCTCTAGTTTCAAACCTTGCTTCCCCTTCAATTCCCGACAATCCTCTGAGGCGTCTGAAAAGAAGATGGCCACGTGACCTTAGCTGAACTTTGATTTCAGTACTACCAGTCGGTAGTTTCTCTACTTGTCATTATCATGTCATTATGTATCACTTAGCCTATTTACTTGTTGTATTATTGTAATACAGTTGTAGATATCAATAAATAAATTTTTAAAAAAATTATTATAATTATCTACTTTTTTTTCTGTATGTTTACTATTTTGGTACTTGTATACACTATTATTTTTGTAACTTCTATCCAAACTCTCTGTATTTTACTAATGTGAAAATCAGAAATAAATAATATCTCAATAAATATATATTTCTCTTATAAATCGTCCACCATTGATAACTATTGTTTGAAAGATTCGTACTCTTTCTGGTATCTTCGTTTTCATTATCTTAATTGTCCTTCGTGTAGTTTGATCTTTTCGAGGCAGCAAAAAATCTCCCTTTTGTTATTACAACAGCCGCATCATTCCCTGGAAAAACACAAAAACTCGGTATCCGCAGTATTGTGTTATTCATGCTATTTGAATGCACTGAGAATCCGGGGCTTGCAAGTATAGCTAATAATAAACAACCTTTTCCATCTGTATGCTGCTTGCAGATTCATAAGTATAATAATGCATCTAACTTCCATGGTCAATAATGTTTCTAAAGCTAGGAAAATAACTTGTAAAACTTATTGAAGATAATCAGTAATATTATTCATATTTAATAGAATCTCTCAGTGTGTCTCTGTTTTAGTTCGCTGAGTTGCCGTGCCGTAGAGTTGAAGATCCCGTAATAGCCGGGGATGTATCCTTTAGGATCCTGGTGCTCACCAAGCCATTCTAAAGTGGGTACCCAAAATAGAGATATATATATGGCGGTTGAGCGTAATCTAGGACCTATCAGATCCCTGCACATCCATTGTTCAAGAAATAATATAGTCTCTACCACGTCATGAACGAAAAACCCTTCGCAGTTTTAGTGGTACTTTTTTTTTTCAATTATACTACATTGGAAGTATGATCAAACTAGGAAAATAGGAAAACAAGAATCTAGGAAAATTCAACGCCTCTGCTGATAGAGTAATTTATTAAGTTATATGTGAAGGGAAATATGATGGGTTCTTGATCAGGAAATACTATATTTTGTAAATATTGTGATTATTAAATTGCTTATTAAGTTCATAGCCCGGGAAGACAAAAGATTACTTCTTGGGTCTAACAAGGTGCATTCACTCTTATTCCTCTCACTTCTCCTATCCGTATATTAATATGTTAGCTCTAGAAGTAAGAGATTTTATGTTAGCTATCTTTAAATCAGCTAGACTTGTAATGTGATTTGTAATTATTTTTAACAATATAGTATTTAAGTCTTTCATTCGACTTCGATAACTATTAGCTTCAACCGAGCGATTGTTCTTCTTTTCATTTATTGGCACAGACTAGGTAAGATAAGATATCGAGTCAAGTCCCTACTTTTTCCTTTCTTATATTCTTCGCAGCCATTGTCCCATGTATGTACCGAGTAATTAATTCCATCTGCCCCAAGGAAGATGAGGAACTTGATCGATACTTGGTTTCCTAACCACAAGAGGACAAAAACCGATGAGTCGGTCCTCAAGTTCCAAGTAACTGCATCAAGGGGCAAGCCTCTTTGGTAATTAGCTTCGCAAAACCTTGTTAGAAACCCTTATTCATCTGACCAGGAATATTCTTTAGGCTGTAAACATCATACTGTTACACAATCTAGTAAATAAATACGATTCCATACACCAATATTTAATTACAATTTACAACTACAAGGAGGATTGAGGATTTAACGAAGGATTTTTGATTGCAAGGATTGGGATACGAGAGGAATTCGATGGCTTAGTGGATCCCCAAAGCTCTAATCCCGAAGTCCAAATAGGTCGTATGATGGTCATGTAGATGAGTCTTTTTTAGTTAATTTGAAGCTTACAGCGTTTGTCTAGTAGGTGATGAAGTAGCCTGAAACATCGAGCGGTTTTTTGTCTTTTCAGTCTTGTATGTGGATTCCAGGTTATTCGTTTGTCGAGAAGCAACCCTGTGTTGAGGTGAACCAGAGTTGCCACCTTGGTTACATAACGATTTGATAAAAATTCATTGGCTATTCTATAAATATGAAGTAAAGAAGCCAGAGTTATTACGACGAAGAAAAAAAAAAACCTAAAACGCATGTGGATTTTCGATTAATTATTTAATAAGGTAAGGTCTGTGCATTTTCTAAGCCAACGGTTTTGCCGGCAGGCGTTTAGGCCGAGATGATGCTCAATCGCCATTTTTTTCCTTTAACAGTGTTAAACCACGTTATAGAAACTGAGTGAGCCCCAGGAAGGTCTTAGATCCTACAGGATTGATCCACGGCCGATAACAGAATAAATAATTTATCTGTTAATGCTGGTTTCGAAAATCAGTGGCATTTACATTAGTTGAGTAATCAAATCGGTTGATGACAAAAAAATTAAGTGCATAATTATTGGTTAATGGTAATAACATCACAGTAGATATAAGGAAAATGGTACTTTCAAACTAAGAACCTTCTTCGAATCCCCTCTTCAGAAGTCATCACATTACTTAGAGTAAAAATTTTAGATTATATTATCTCAACATTCATTCTGATCTGCCCTGTTTTGTTGCTCCTTGTGTAAAAGGAAAATTCTACGCTGAATCTATGGTACAGTGCAAGTAGGCGAGAACTGATAACCAAGAAGTAAAGCTGACAAAAGAACCGTACATTATGCTAGTTATCCTCATAGGGAATGTTAGAGGGGCTGGACATGTTGCCAGTGTGAATGAAGAAAGTGTTCCAAAAAGATTATGACTAATCCACTGTTTGGATCGAGAAGCATCGGAGACCAAAACTGTGATGGAGAGACGGAGTCCCGTAGTAATATGCTTGGCGTGCGGAATTGGATCGCGGTTGCACAAGAAAGAGAGAGATGCCGAAGCTGCTTGAGGAGGCCCTGAGACAATAACTGGATTGTTGCGCTACTGATGATGATGATGAATAATTCTCTTTGCTATGCTTGCTAATAGCATTGATAAAGTATTATTATTTTACAAATAATAGTGCGGTTTGCGGTATTATTTGTCTACCTCAAACTCGCTTGAATGTAACTCAAAAAAATGCTGTATTTTCATTCAGAAACAATATTGATAAATCCTTCTAAGATCAACTGCAATAAATAATAGATTTTTATTACAAAGGAATATCTACCTTCTTTTAAACAAAAACATATTTATATTTAAGTATTTGTATTATATATGAAGAAGTGCTAGAGAAATTGAAATGATACTAAATTAAATGATACCAGAGGGCCCAATAGACGAAGCACCTAATTGTTATGACGGTGCTATTATTAATAACAAACAATCATAACCGAAACACATTAAATTACTTAAAACAAACCTTATAAACCTCAAGTTTAATATATTTTGCTTTATTACTCAACTTTTCTGTCTGCATTGAGCAACGAAATTTAATGATGTTTCCAACTAAAATTTTAATGGCTTTTAAAACCACAATCACTGACGTTATGAACAAAATATTAGTGGCATTTTATGAATAGTTAAGCTAATATCATGATTTAGATATCCTTTTCAGTAAAGCAAGATTTCAATAGTTTAATTGCTGAATTAGTGTCAGAGGGAGAGGGAAGATTGCAAATAATAACTTTTTTTTTAGTACATTGTATTTTTACTGTAATTTTTTATTTTTTAACTGGCATGGTTGCATTATGATACCTATACTAAAAGAAGAAAATATGACCATAATGAGATTGAAGGCTTTAGGCAGCTTAAGATAGTATGTCTTGAGTTTCAAGAGAATGTCTGTCTTTAATACTATCTAAAATACAACACTTAAAAGATGATAAAATATCTACCAATACAAATTTTATCAGTTAGATCACACTCTGTAAATATTGATACACAACATTATTTTTTGTTACACTATTGCACGAAATTCATGGCACAGTTAACAGTTGTTTTCCATCTTAAATTGTGAAACGACGACCCATGATATCGCTAACGCCAAAGTTTGTTAATGAGATGTCACCATGAATAATGGCTACACCGCTGATTTCTAACCGTGATATGAAAAGTTTATAAAGCGTTAAAGCGATCTATCAGAATTAGCTGCTGTCGGAAACGCTTAATCCGAAAAGAGATTTAACAAAATTAATGAAAGTATGTACAGTTATACGAATGTCTTATCCGATATTAAAGTAACTATCAATGATATAACCTGTTCGTGTAAAGGTTCCTCTTACAGTCTCGTCAGTAACATGGTATTGTTAATAAAGTCAAATTATCCCTTATTAGTAACTTTCACTAATAAATAATTATATGTTACCCCCTTAATCGTGTCTCTCATTCTATTGACTGATTGTCAGAAACATGATGGACTGTAATGAAGAATAGAATTTTAAATTAAATTCATCACTTTTTACTCACTACAAGCATTTACAACATCTCTATTATTTAAGAAAAAATTTTTAAGATGCAATATTGTATCGGTGTTTCCAAGCAACTGATAAAGGAATTACTTTTTTTTATCGTTGTCAATTATTTAAATTATAAATTAATTTAAAAAATTGACAATTCACAATTCCACTGTTCCTGACTTCTTTAAGTAGTTGCATCAAAGCCTTGCAATGTTATTAATAATGAGGGAAATTTAAGATAAGAAGAACCACTTCTTATTCCAATATTCTAATTTTAGGACTGTTATTCCAATACAGAGAATACATCGAAATAATATTAAGAAACGTTTCTTATAAACTATCATTTTTTAAAATTAAAAATACACGTCTAGAATAAAATAAAAAATCATTATTTGATTTAAAGCACAATACTCAATATCTCAGAACAATACTAAATGGATACTCATAATTTAAAAGATTCACTAGTGGGGTATAAAATAAGTACTAAACTGAACTTCACTTAGAACAATAACATCAGAGTACTACTAGTAAAACGTTAAGTATCTCCTGAGATACAATTAAATTAATAGGTGTATAACTTGTAAAATCCACCCAGGCGGACAAGAGAAACCCTTCTAGTACATAGTTAAAATAAATAGATCCTTATCTCATAACAATATAAAAGTTTGTATTAGTCTGGTATAAACAATATAGTGTGAACAAGGGAACCGGAAAACTCCTGAAAACTAGAAGCAACATAGTCGTGAAGTTTCATTGAAAATTGTTCTGAAGTTGGAGAGATTGAGAGGGATCTCAAATTAACTGCGCTAGACTTCCATGCAGTAGTTTGACCGATCACTTCACTTCCTCTGAACAGTTGGCGGGGTAATATAAACAAATGTTTAAATTCAGCATTGTTAAAAACTATTGGCATGTGTTATACCATTTTTTCGAATCTTAGTTTCATTATTAAATATTTTTATCCCATCAAATCACATTTACCCTCCAATGAGTTCCTGCCCTCCTGTATCATTTAATCCATCCCACTGATTCCTGTAGAACAGGTCCGGTACTTAGGACTACACCTTGACAAACGCCAACTTGGAATCCTCATACTAGACTGAAACGACAAGAAACAGTTCGCCGTTTCAGATTACTTCAACATTTCCTAGATAAACGCTCTAAACTCCCAAGTAATTACAAAATACTCTCTAATAGATGGCAATAATTAGACCTATCTGGACTTAAGGAATAGCTGGATGCGGAATAGAAGAATGGATCCAATCTGGACTTTCCGGCTCCACTAAGCCATCGATTTCCTCTCTTATTCAATCCTTGCAATCCAAAATCCTTCCTAAAATGCTCAAAGCTCCTTACTTTGTTACGAACAAAGTAATCCACAATGGCCTTAATTTGTTGCTTATTTGGCCTGAAACCGACTCCAGTCTTTTCATGAAAAGCTTTATTTCCACTCAAACCCACTAGTTTCAAACCTAGCTACTTCTTCAATTCCTGATAATCCTCCGAAGCGACTGAACAAAAGATGACCTCGTGAACTTCAAAGTTGAATTTGTTATTTGAGAACTACCACCGGCAGTTTCTCTACTTTCCTGTATCCATGTACCATTCCTGCCATTATAGTTACTTGTTGTATTGTAATAAACAGTTGTAAACATCAATTAATATTTTTAATTAGTTTAATAAAAAAAAAATAATAGAAAACCAAACATAAATAAAGAAGAAAACAGCTAAGAATATCACAGAGTATAATAACATTTGATTTGCAGATTTATGGAACAGTCAAAAAGTAACAAAGAAGGTAAACTTCCAATATTTCAATAAAAAATAGCCGAACCAAGATTTTATAGTTAACCTTCGTATCACATCAAATCAGAAGTATATAACTAACTGGTTATTTATAAGTGGTTAAGTCGAATTGTCTTCAAAATGAGCTCCTTGTACTTGAAGCAGAACCGTTTTATTTTCTTAATTAGGGGCTAAGCCAGGCATTGGTATGAGATAGAATTATTGTAGTATATGATAGAATTATACCACTCAATTTTAAGCCAAAAACTCTATCATAATGGAACTATTTCGCATCCTTCAATACAATGAACTCATGCTGTACTAAATTCGAAATAATGCCTTATTCATGATGCAGTTATATGGATTAAACAAGCTAATTACTAGTAATGTATTTCATTAATTTATCGCATTGGGTCTAAGAACCCACTGTACAGACAGAGATTGAAACATCCATTTTAGGTAACGAAAATGGCTTCCAAAAGAACAATAGTTACAATTATCTTTTGCCAAATAGAAATAAATTGCTCAAGAATGTATCCAAGCCGATAGTGGGAAGATAACCTCAGACCATCCTCACTAATTGGTTCAGTTGGGTTTGTGATGGGGATTAATTTGGGTCAGCTCTGCGATGGCTTTGGCTTCTAGCCAACTGGATTGCTGAACTCCGTTGTCTCTTTAAGACAATTCCATTAACAAGCTAAACTATCGTTTAAGCGTTATGGTTTCATCATAAATCCCTCAAATATCTTTTAAAATAATTACCATCTGCTGTGAGTCATTTTCCCGTCTTCGAACCAGGCTGGTTTGGTCTTTTCTTTAAAATAGGAAAAAATTCGATGGTGTTAATCGTATGGGTTTCACTTTTAGCAATTGGCCACAAAATCCAACGCTCCTTTTCTTCATAACATCGGATAATTTTTGAGCATGAGTACACAGAAAGATATTATCCCTTCGCCTGTATTCACCTTTATCATTATGTATTCATTGAAAGAGCTTTGATTAATTTAAAAATTATGACTGGAAATTTTTTTATTCGCTAAAATCATCATCGCTATGACCCACAGTAAAAGTGGCTGACGAGGATCGTTATTCACTGACACGAGCTAACTTTCTTCTTCCCAAATCTCTTAGTACCGTCTTAATTAGTAATAATCCGGAGGAGTAATGCTAATTAAAATCAGTTCGTGAACGGTCTAACCAACTCCAATGACAGGCAACCATTAAATTAATAGTGGTTGTCTCAACTTCAAAGTTTCTTGCGTCCAATTAACTTGACTGGCCTAATTCTATCTAATAGTATTGACAATTAAAACCAAAAAATTGTATTGTATTAAGATTCGGTATTCTTTGTAACTTCTTAAGTTCTAACTTTATCAACTTATTCACACGAATATGCCAACAATTTCAATTACCTAAGCTTTGGTATTTTTTCTTTCCATGGCACTACAAACCGTGATAGGTCTTGTATACAGTCTTGTTTAACTTCCGCTATTGGGCTCTAGCTTATGCACCCGTTCTCCAGTCAACTCTGCTCCCAAGGAGGCTCCTAGGATCAGTTTGTCTCTACTAATGCGATGCACAAGTTCACTGAAGACTTTTCTCTGAAGCTCCCGATTATTCCTACATCTCTACAAATCTCCTTCCTTCACAGGGCTCAGTAATCTTCTTAGGATCTTCTTCTCAATTACAAGGAGAGGAACTGATAAGAGGAATATTAGTTGTCTGTAAGCACTAAGCTATGGTCATTACAAAAAAAAAATAGGAAATAACTGTACTACTACAACTCATAAAGGGTTCAGCAAATGGTAGATACTGTACTGTATCGAGGATGATTGTGCAGGTAGATAGATGATTTGTCCGACACCATGCTCAACAGCTATGTTTTGAACCCTATTAAGGGAGCCAGAGTGGTAACCAAACTTTCCATTAAAAAATGCCATCCCTAATTTATTCTAAAATCTTTTATATATAAATAAGGATTCAACTAATGCTCCCGTCAGACTTTTGGTAGAGATAAAGAACTCATGTGTAATGCTTCCATTCTCAATACTGATTCAAAACTTCAGTCATTTTTACAAATTAGCTATTTTCATAGCAGTTAAGACTGATTTTTTTTCAAATTCCATACAAATATTTCAGTATATCTAAAAAAAAATTAATCCACTTAATTTGTTTTAACTGCTCAAATGGTTTTAAAAAAAATCGGATAGTTCCAAAAATTCTTGACATTAAATTATATTTTTAAATTATAATTTTAACAAAATATAGGGTTGGCAACTAAGTCATTGCCGATTTCAAATAAGAAGGCAAATTCAGAATTTTTGTTTAAAAATATAACTTTATTCAATTAGATATTGCCCGTTCTTGTCGATGACCTTTTTCCATCGTTCTGGCAGCGTAAAAATTCCCCGTTCGTAAAATGTCTGGTCTTTGCTATTAAAAAACTGAATTAGGTGTGATCTGACATCATCCGCGTTGTTAAAAATTTTACCATTTAAAGAGTTTTGCAAGGAACGAAACAAATGGTAATCCGAAGGCGCAAGATCAGAGCTATATGGTGGGTGTGACAAAACATCCCAACCCAGTTCCAATAATTTTTGCCGAGTAACCAAAGATGTGTGGGGCCTTGCGTTATCATGATGGAAAACAACACCCTTCCGATTTGATAATACCGGCCGCTTTTCTTCAATTGCATCCTTCAGTTTGTCGAGTTGTTCAACATACACATTTGAATTTATCGTTTGATTCTGCGGCATGAGTTCAAAATACAAAATTCCTTTGTGATCCCACCAGACTGACAGCATAATCTTTTTTTGGTGAATATCTGCTTTTGATGCTGTTTGGGCTGGTTGATCTTGCTTCACCCACGATCTCTTGCGAGTAACATTGTTATAAACTATCCACTTTTCGTCGCCAGTAACTAGGTTCTTCAGAAATGGATCATTTTCATTGCGTTTCAGTAGCGAATCACAGATGCTAATCCGTTGCGTCAAATGAATTTCCTTTAGCTGGTGAGGGATCCATAAATCAAGTTTCTTGACATAACCAAGCGTTTTTAATTTTTTTTCAATGCATGTATGCGACACATTGAGCTTCTCTGCAATGTCTCGTGTTGTGCTGTGACGATCTGAATCGATAATGGCCTTGATATGGGTTTCATCCACTTCGACTGGGCGGCCAGATCGTTGTGCATTTTTCAGTGAAAAATCACCGGAACGAAATCTTTCAAACCAATTTCGACACTGCCTTTCTTTTAAGGCTTTATCTCCATATACGGCACCTAACTTCTTTTGTGCTTGCGATTCATTCTTGCCTTTTCGGAAGAAATACAATAAAATGTGTCGGAAATGCACGTCCTGTTCTTCCATTTTTAAATTGGGATAAAAACAAAACTAAAGAACTAATCAAAAAAATTTTTTTACTAATTAAACGTAGAAGTCCATACAGTAAGAAAAAAATATAGGTTAGATGCTCTGGCCACGTTAACAAAACAAAAGAAAGTGTAGAGTGAATCTATCGACAAAAACGGCAATGACTTAGTTGCCAACCCTATAGAAAATATGCATCGACGAAGATAGTATTTTTTTAAAAAATTGATAATAACTAAAAATTTAATTATAAATATGTTGGTTAATACAGAAATGTCAATGAAAAAAGACAATCAAAAGGGATTTCTCAATGCCTCAATACCGACTAAATTAACATACAAATGGTCAATTCTCTACCTCAATTAAAAGGTACCAGTGAGCTTCATAGCTGGCAATGAATTCATAATCATTATCTTGAAGTAACAGATTTTTTTATTGACTCTTTTATGGATTTTTTCTACATGAGATTGGTCTAATATCTTATTCGATCCGAAATTGCCCTGGATAAACTAAAATTTATCTTCTACAATTATTTTTATGTACATACAAACCATTTCACAGGACTCAAGAATTTTTAAAATAATCTATTTTTTTTTTAATTCTAGTGCAATTTGCAAAACCCAACATAGGGGGCGTAAAGACATATCACGGGGGAGGGACGCGAGACCAATTGAAATTATAAATAATTCTTATTTAATTGTAGTTATTTTTTCTCACATTCTCTTTTTTCCTTCACGGGACTTGTCCTTCCTGGACGTCTTTCATATGACGGAAGGCTTTCATATGAACAGGGAGAGGCGTGGTACAACAAAGATTGGGAACCCCTGTTCTAGAGCCTGGGCAGCTAGATGTTAATGATGTCAGAGCAATAGAATAATAATAACCAAAACCATGTTGGATCTTTAGATATAAATATTAATAAATTTTATAAATTTGTAAAACAATTCAGTCAATTGACCTACTGAAAATTTAGTAATCATGTCACCTTAAGGTAAGAGAGAGAGAGAGAATAACACTCGGCACCTCAACCCTGTTTTGTTATCACGTTTTCTGTTTAGTGAAGATCTCTCTCCCTTTCAACCTGCCAGGTAGGGCCGTGTTCTGGAATGAGGGGGTTCTGCCGCTGCCTTGAATAAGTGAGTTAGTGTGTTCCTCCTATTTGTTACCAGATCGTTTGTAGTTGCTCTTCATTGTCTCTTTGTTTTCAAGTAAGCTAGAGAAACTTAGAGTAAAGTTTAAATATAAAAATCATATAAAACATTTTTGAATCGAAACTAAACTCCACGACCTCAGAAATAACATTGCTTATTGTTATATACATCTTCATCTGTATGAAACGGAATTATTGAACTACATTTTCGAACACTTCCAAACATCTCATTAAATTGAATCTTTTCACGCTTCTCAATGACCGATAACGATACAATAATTTACTAATTTGGTCTCATAAACCTGACCAAGATCTTCAGTATTAGCAATTTATTCATATACCAAGAAACGATAGTATCCTTTGCCAAGTACTAAGGCATTTATTAATGCATTCATGGATTGGTATCTCTTCCGCGGTGTGATACTTCCATTTCAGTTACAAGTTTTAATTATTTATTCGTTTCCTTTTTAATATACTTAATAAACTAAAGCACTAGTTATCGTGAGCGTTGCTATGGAAAAGATAATTATGTAGTAATTATGGGTAATGAGTAGATTTCGGTAATCATTTCATCTGGAAATAAAAGTTTCAATTAACATTTCAATAATGTGGTACAGAGAAAGAGCGAAGTATAGGTTACATTTGTTGTAACTTTCATTTATAGATGAAAAGATTACCGTAGTATAAACATTTTTCGTAATTACATTCTATATTCCTTCCTAAAGCTCATGATAACATGCATTTTTGAAAAATATTAAAAGGAAAACGAATGAGAAGTTAAAAATTGTCGTGACCCAACGCGAAGCGACAGCCTGCGGAATAATTACCCTAGGATTGATCATTGAAACAAATATATCACTACCGGCAGGATAAGCTAAAAAAAAAAAAATATTTGTAGCTATCCGAAGTAAAACGTAGAAAAAGGATATTAATTTTTAAAATCTATGGACCAAGCGTGTATAGCCAGCCGAACTAAATAGTAGTTCAAATAACTAACACGCTAATAACTAAAATAACATGCTAAAAGCTAAAAAAAAATCGCTTTTTAACATAGGAAAAAACTAAAGAGTAGAAAATAATTTTCAATAAGTTTAAAATATGTTGTAAATATTTTATTCAATATACCAATAGTATAAAAATAAATATGTTTTTGCTCTAAGAGCAATGTTTGGTTTGCGAGCAGTAAGTCGCTCAGGTAGAAGGGTCACACCCACATCGTCAAGAGATGAGAAAAGAAGGGGTCGAGGACTCTCTTTTTAGAGGAACTCTCTGAACACATCTCGGGCAGGAAGGAGGGATCTCTGAGAAGATCCCGAGAGGAAGCAGCAAAGACGGGGAGACGGAGCCGGCGAACGATGCTGGGCGCAGAAGATCCCGAGGTAGCCAGGTCGCAGACCTACCTATGGGCCTAATCTACACCTGTTTCACAGATAAGTGAAATTTAAATCCTGTTATGTATTTTATGGCAATCCTCTATTACAACTGAATCATTTATTAATTGTACTTCTCAATGTATATATTAAATCAAAGCAGAAATATTTGGGATTGCAGTCAATAAAAACACCTTAATAAGTGTAACTTATTAAGGTGTTTTTATTGACTGCACCCCCAACTATTTCTTCCTTACATTAGAAGTTACAGTCAACCAATTCTTCTCTAAAATATATATTAAATCATTAATCTTGTTTAAAATCGTATTAATAAAGTATATTTATGTTAATTCTTTTGGTGCATACTTAACCCAGATGTACCGTGCATTTAAGAATAACATATTGAAGATTTAATTAATTAGCAAATTGGTAAAGACAGACCTCTGTAAAAGAACCCAATTAATATTAAAGTTAGAAATAATAATTTGAGTAACTATCTTATATGATTACTCTGGCCTCCCAAAATCAATTATAATATTTAAAATATATTTAAGCATATATAACATAGCAGTATATTAGTAAAAGTTTATGAAAGCATCTCACTCTTTTTGCCGTAAAGTGAATGCTTTCGTACATTACTCTGTTCTTAATATAAAATTATTAAACATTACTTTATACTATTTAGTTTTGATTCCTATTAAAACGTGTTTTTTAAACTACTATTTATAATGTGTGTATCCGAAAAAGAAAACTCACCTTAACCGCATAGAAGTTGATTATTTAAATTTTTCGGAGTGATCTTATCACTTGTGTTTTTCTCTTGTTTTTTGTCCTATCTTTTCTTTCCAGATGCCTGAACAGTATGAGCTTATATGTTTTTTTTATTTATTTTTCCATTGTTCGTTCTTACTATCTGTACTTCTTTCTGGCTCTGGTTATTTTCCGACGTAATTTAAACAGGCTC
This sequence comes from Arma custos, assembly GCA_037127475.1. Lineage (NCBI taxonomy): Eukaryota > Metazoa > Arthropoda > Insecta > Hemiptera > Pentatomidae > Arma > Arma custos. The sequence goes on along the minus strand of CM073764.1, from coordinate 69,982,426 downwards.
GGTTAAGCAAAAGATTTTAATTTTCTTCATTTATCTTCTGTCTTTTCTCATGTTCTTGCGAACCACTAATTGGTTTTCCGTTTTTACTGAATACCCGTTACTTCCTTCATTTTATCCTGTCTCAAACGCCGAGTGTTTATCAATTGTTGGGATCTCTGAGTCTAAGGATTCCTTTCATTTCTTAGTTCTATTTTGAATTCATCTTTTACTTCAAGATTATTCAAGTTGCCGTCTACAGAGCCAATATTTATTGTTTTATTCTCCCTTATCTTGTGGGTTTTCTTCAACGTCTGACAACGTTTCATTCTACTAACAGTGTGGTTACGGTCACCTGTGGTCTAGTGGTTAGCGTAAGAAACTACTAAACCCAAGATCGCAGGTTCGTAGCCCGGCAAGTGTCCCTAGGATTTTTTTAAGGGATTAAAAAATCCTTAGTTACACCGTCCTTCGGAAGGGACGTTAAACGGGACCCCCGAGCCTGTACGATGTCAGGTACTCGTTAAAAATCCCTATCCTAATTAAACCTGGATAAGCAAAATTTAGAGCTCCCACTGTAGCATCGTCCGATTAGCCATAGCAGCATGAAGTAACGTTAAATGAACAAACAACAACAGTGTGGTCCGCAATTTACTCCGTCTCTTGTATCGAGCTCTAATGTTTGTAAATAATCATCACTTAATGAATTTTGTTTTTAGTACATTTGAGGCTTACCCAATCGCTTATGCTTGGAAACATGGTTTTGCTGATCACTTAGTTTAAGGCTGCGGCAAGAGTTATGCATCACATAATACTGTTTTTTCACGTGGGCTCATTGGCCTCCATTGGGATTTTGGACGTACCTTAGCATTGATGTTTCTATCATTAATTTATGTTATATTTTTTAGTTAGTGAATTTAGTTAGAGTAGATGTAAGATGTATATCTCCTACATGGCTGTTGATGGTGTGTACCTTTTTACTCCATCCACCTTTTTACTGCTACACAATATTGTTATATATATATATATATATATATATATATATATATATATATATATATATATATATATATATATAAATTGTGTTTTTCTTTATTGTTTTCAAAATTAGCGAGTACGTTTTATTAAGTGTATCAATTTTTTTTCTTTCTTTTAATTTTTTTTAGAAATGGAGACGGGAGTTATCAGTGTAAATAGACTCTAGGTATAAACAAAGTAGTAAAACAACGATCTTTCATAGTTATATTTTAATTAACTAATTAATAATTATTAATTACACAGCACCATGATAATAAAAAAAATTAATATCATATTATAAAAGAGTAAATAAACGCTTCTATAACGAATATACCTATAACATGTTAAGAAACAGCACTCAATGCCTTTCAAATTTCAATTTAAGGGTTTCGATTTACTCAACACACTGTAACCGTGCATTAAAACTATTTTCTCTCGTATCTTATATTTATATCAGCTGTTGTTTCAAGAAGGCTGTGATGCTATCGCAGCATATACAAAATTAAGAAAACGTTCATATATTAGGGGTGCAGTTTTCTTTACACACACACACACACACACACACACACACACACATATATATATATATATATATATATATATATATATATATATATATATATAAGATTATCATAAAAGGCCTTGTATAGTCTACTGTTTACAAAACCATATCGTAGTATTAATGTTTTAAAAATTTCGAGGAACACCATGAATAAGTTGACTAGAGTGATTAAAGAAAGCATGCACGGTCATGGTCCGAGAGGGGAATACAAAAAGAACGAGGGAAATGGAAAAAGTATCTAAAAGAAATTTTTAATATGTTATTTTTTTTTAATATTGAAAATAATTTTTACCTATTCAATTAAAATTTAAAAACATAAATTATGTTTTGGATTGTTTTCAATTCACTAGTCAATGGCTGACATTTTTATTTATATAGTAATTTATTGTTTAATTGATCATATTAACACGTTCACTATAGAGGACGTGAGACATCGAATTCCAATCAAAATAATATCACTTTTATGTCATACTCACTGAAGGTATTAACTGAAAATAAAAATACGTCATGATTTTTTTTTCTAAAATATGGTAAAAAGTAAAAATTAAAAAAAAGACTATAACAAGCAGAACATAAAGGACTTATATGACCGGTCATTCTATACTGCCAAGAGTTAATCATTTTTAAATTTATTTCTTCTGCCAGAGGCATTCCTTTTTGAAGTTATGAATGAGCTTCTTTGAGTATGAATATAAAAGAACAAAAGTCAGTAGCAAATATTTTAAACTACGACTAATGGTAGCTTTTGTGTCTAGGATTATTTTTTGGTTTTAGACAAGACTAGTTTGAATTATAACCATAAGGAATATATATACACCCCCAACTTCCATCCTCCATTAGATCTTCCAGTCAACTATTTTCCTCTCTCTAATATAATTTTTTTTCATTATTGACTCAGTTTAGACTTATCGTTCAAATACCAAATATATAAATACGAATATCATTTAAGATCTATGTTACTCAAATTAAATTATAAAGACTAATACATATCCATACTCTGTACGTAGTTTATATTTATATATATATATATATATATATATATATATATATATATATATGTAAATAATATATTTATATATAGACCATGTTTATATCATTATATATATATTTATTTATTTATTGTTCTTTTTGATTATTTAAGTTTGTTGTTTTTTAAGAGAAAAGATTAAGTCTTGGCCGGGATCGAACCCGGGTCGCCCGCGTCTCTAGCGCGGTGCTCTAACCTCTGAGCTAACAAGGCTCAAATATATATATATATATATATATATATATATATATATATATATATATATATATATATATGATTTGTATAGTGTAAAAATCGATATAAATTACTAACTGTATCTAATTTCCTCGTTCTAATCAACTACCATCTCTCTAATCAAAGCCATTACGGAATACAATAGTGTGGTTTGAATATATTATAACAAAAACTAGAGGGGTACCCTACGGCGAATCTACTTCCATTTTACAAATTATATATGTTTTTCAAAATTGAAATTCAATTTTTGATTCACCATCTTTATTGTTTTCTTCGGTGATCACTAAATTTTTTTTTATATTATAGAAAAAATTAACCAGTATATATTACAATCACTTATGTTTTTGTTTGATGAATGTTTCATCATAACCATCCATATTGGATGTCCGATGCCTTTTTTATTCGCATTCCCTCATTGAGTGGAGTATTTACTGTGTGATGTAAAACCGACTTGATTTATTGTTTTTAATGCCTATATTTTGTTTTAAATATCTCTAAATTATTGTAATATTTTGAGAACAGAATCCCGCGGAAGAGATGAGAATGAGAGGAAATTTTCGGGTGAGGAGAAAATGAATTCTGGGAATAAGAAGTGTGGTGTGTCCGTTACGGTCCGTCCCGCTTTACTAGGTACTGTATAATAAAATAATACATTTTTTTGATTCGAAGCCTCATGACGCAATGGCGGACTGCTCAGTGGCATGAAAAGCTTCGGTCCACACATGGTGACCATAGAAAGTTCTGGAAGCTGCTTAGGACGAGCACTAGAAAGAGGAACTACACAAGGCTTCAGGATGGAGACAAGATACTAACAGACCAGGAGCAGGCTGTTAAGTTTGCATATCACTACGGTGACGTAATAGCAAAACGGACCATAGACACGTCCGAATTACCGACAGAAGAGATCGGCAACAATTATATGTTTGTATCTCCGAAGCAGCTGAAGGCGATACTCCGTCGTTCGCGAGGTAGTAAAGCTCCAGGCTCCGACGGGATACAGACTGTATTGTTGAAACATCTACCGCGGAGAGGCTTAGCTCATCTGACAAACCTCTACAACTCCTGTCTCAGGCTGAGATACTTCCCTGAGGCATGGAAAAGAGCTACCCTCTTCCCGCTCCTGAAGCCTGCGAGAACCGGAAATCAGCCAGCCGACTACCGACCTATTAGCCTGCTTCCGCACATGGGCAAAGTTTTTGAGAAAATTATTCTTAATTATCTCAAAACCTATTGCTCGGAAGTAGCACTAATCCCACCGGAACAGACTGGCTTCCAAGCCGGACTGTGCCCGGACCACCATCTGGCGAAGATACACGCGGAAGTCAGCGAGAACACCGCTAAGAACACGGCAACCGCTATGATATCTATAGACTGCACGGAGGCGTTCGACTCAGTGTCCCATAGTCTTCTATGCAAGACACTGCAGGACAACGAGTTTCCCGAGCAGCTCTATACTATAATACGGTCCTTTCTGACGCGACGTTCAACTAAGGTTCGAGTCGGCGAAGAGCTGTTCAATCCCTTTGATCTCACTTGTGGTGTGCCCCAGGGCTCTGTGTTATCACCAGTTCTCTTTTCGATCTACACGGCGGAAACTGTTGGAGCGAGGTACAGCAAGGCCACTGTCGCGGCTTACGCCGACGATATAGCAATTTACAGTAGCTCACTGAACGCTAAGATAGCTCTACGACAGGCAGAGGCGGCCTGTAAGAAGATAACTGACAAGCTGCAGAGATTAAATATTACAGTCAATCCCAAGAAGACCGACTGTGTTGTATTTTCATTTCAGAAAAACAAGCGCCCTCTACCGACGGTCTATAGAGTGGGGGACAGCGAGAACCATCCGGCCAATCAGATAGTGTATCTGGGCGTCACCCTAGACAGCCACCTGACGTTGTCCCAGCACTGCATGAGAAAGATCAGACAGACTAGGATAAAGTCCTACAGGTTGAACCACCTGCTTACTTCACCGAATTTATCATTACGCCTCAAACTAATGATATACAAGGGGGTCCTCAGACCTGTCCTTCTCTACGGAGCACCAATGCTCAATAACATATCTCCGACTACCACGAAGAGACTCCAGCAGTTTCAAAACACCATATTAAGGCGTATAGTACGACATACTACACTACAGCGCTCAAAGACAGACATAATTCATGACACTCTGGGACTACCGACGGTGGCAGATTTTATAACACGGAGGCATATCAAATTCTTTGATAGCCTCCAACACTGCACTAACCCGCTATTCAGCACATTGAGACCAGCGAGCCGGCCACAGCGCTGGCAACAGTATGTAAGTTCCCTCAGTATCGACTGAGGTGCATTATCATTACTCTTAGTTTTAGTTTAGTTTTAAGTCTTAGTTTTAGTTTTTATCATTTTTCAAACAACCAGTGAGCCCCATCACTAGATATCCGATCCTAGTTATACCCCATGACCTCAATCCTTAAACATCCTCAAAACCATCTTAAAATGCACCCGGTGCAGGAAAAGAGTTGTATATATGTACATATATAAATTTATTAATATACGTTAGTATGTAAGTCTGTTTCAGCTGATCACCATTCCAGGGGCTTGGGAAAAAAAAAAAAAATAAAAAAAATAATACATTTTTACACATAGTAAAAAAAAATACATTGTCACTTTTTTTTTTAGATTGTAACATTATTTGTAAATATATTGGAGGGAAAGAAAAAAAACTAGTTTTTATATAATTAGGAGGAAAACTCTTTTCAGTAAGACCAAAATGCTATACAAGCATTTTTATTTAGCGGTTTATTAATAAAAAAAAAAGTCTTGTTTTGTTTTTAATCAATGTATTAAAATATACATTTTTAAAACAATTTTGCTTATACTACACCAAGTTCTATTTAATACTCATTCTTGATAATAAATTAATTATAATATTAACATTTTATTGAAAGTTATTTTAAAGAATAAATAATAAGTCACTTATTTTTGCTAAATTTTTTAACTATTACGAAACCACCGCCATTATTTTATAAATACATATATGAAGTATTCTTTTAAGATTCGCTTGAATTTATCCGCTCGCCACAATATATTTAATATGCCTATATTTCAACCACCAATGGTTTTTTATAAAAAGTATTTTTCACTAAACTGAACAGACTGCGATACATAAATATTCCTGAAGGTTAATCGAAAATGGTTCTCTAGCTTCGTAAAACGATGAGTCGTAAAAGTGTTTTTCCTCACCGAAAGGATATTATTTTGAAATAGGATTAATGCAGTGTTTTTACTCTACAATGAAAGATATTTTAAAGATAGTCGTTCAAGTTAAAATTTTCTGGAACTGATTAGTTGAAGTGTGGGTATAATAAAGGGGGGTATATATCATATTAATCACGCTCTTTAACATTTAATTTAAGTAACAAACGAAATAAAATATTAGGGAAGAAATTAGTTGACTGGAACTTCTAATGTAAGGATAGAGATAGTTGGGGGTGCAGTCAATAAAAACACCATAATAAATGCATTCTTATTTATTGTGTGCCGACGTTTCGACCTACATTGTAGGTCATCTTCAGGGCTGTGAGAGAAAACAGACAAAACATAATAACTATAAAATTACATTACAGTACCAACAAAATGATAATATAACATGATATAATATGAATAAAAATTATCTAAGAATAAATGTACAGAAAGGTGATGATGCAAATAAAATACAAAGAGAAAAACAAAAAAACAAAAATTGGTAAACAGAATGAAAAATAAAATACAAAATGAAAAATTATATACATAATAAGGTGAGATGTAAGAGAGAGATATACAAGTATGTAAAACCTAGTTTAATACAGATAAAATATAGCATGTATTCTTATGTTGACTCTCTAGGAGTTTATTTTTATACTTTAACATCAACAGAATGCATGTTATATTTTATTTGTATTAAACTAGGTTTTACATACTTTTATATTTCTCTCTTATATCTCACCTTGTTATGTCTATATTTTTTCATTTTGTATTTCATTTTTCATTTTGTTTACCAATTTTTGTTTTTCTCTTTGTATTTTATTTGCATTATCACCTTTCTGTACATTTATTCTTAGATAATTTTTATTCCTATTATTCCTTCACTATTTTGTTCTATTTGTCTGTTACTCTACGTTATTATATCATCATATTCTTGGTACTGTAATGTAATAGTTATTTTGTTTTGTCTGTTTTCTCTCACAGACAAAAAGAAACAATTGGGTGTTTTAATTGACTGCACCCCCAACTATCTCTATCCTTACATGAAATAAAATATTATTTTATCATAAGGAAGTGAATCAATTGCGAAATTCTGCAGTCAGTGTAATAGTCTCTACCGTATATTCAAGTACTAATGGTTGTGTATGTCGCGTCACCGTTTCTGCAATTGAGATTAAAAAAAAGTGTAAACAAGAAATACAGATATAAGATCGTCTTAATTTTAAATAATTAAAAGAAACAAATTGTAAAATAATAACAGTCTGGAAAAAAATGAAATATACTTTATCATTAGAGGAACTTTCAGTATATTACAATAAGCACAATTAAAAAACACAAAATATTATTTATTATAAAAATATATTGTTTTAATTTGCAATGAAAACAGTGTAAGTATTAGTTAATAATGTCCTAAATTTATTTTTTAAATAACGTTTTGAGTATATTCATTACAAACGATGATCAATCAACTTCACAACTTAAATAAGTCCTATTATTTCAATTCAAATCTTTCTGTTTATATGAATGACATTGTTAACATGAAGGGAAAAATAACGGGTTACAAAGAACTGCTAAAATTTTCTTATAACTTGGCTCAAGACTTATGCATTATGTACAGTGCTGCGAACGAAGCATTTCCGTTTAAATATCAACTAGGTGGTAGGTATATACATTTTAAAACACTAAAAAATACACTAAAAAAAACATAGGTGTATTTTTTATTGGAAAATAATAAAAATGTATTTTTCTTAATAAATTGGTAAGATATATTCGATAATATTGTAAAATTGTATTATTAAAATTAAATCCAAAAAAGTATTTCGATATTTAATAAATAAAATATATCTTATATTAATATCATATTTCATGTGTCATCCAACTTAAACACATTTTTAATAAAATGAATTGATTTTTGCTTTATTTAATTTTATCATCTTATTTATTAATGGAATAAGGTACAATTATAAATAAATGTATTTTGTATAAATGTGTATAATTTGTTTATGAATTTTCAATTTGTTTGTATCATTAAGTAAATATGCAATGTAAATTAATATAAATATGCATATGTATTTATAAATGTTAAGTACATCTTTTTATAGGGTTAGTTAGTCAGATAATAACTAGATTTATGAATTTTATAATTTATTTATTTTATATATTTCTTGTAACAATTAGAAACAGTGCTGATGTCAAAGCTGCATATCCGTTTTAACATAAGCAGGAAATAGGTTTATACATTTTAGAACTCTATAAAATCTGTGATCGAATTTACTTCGATAAATTCGATCATATTGTAAAATTTTATTATTTAAGCAGAATCCAGCAAAGAACTTCAACTTTAATAAGTAAAATTATATTTCTTATATTAATATCATATTTTATGTTTCTTAAATAATACGAGATATATTGATATAATAATATACCTAATATCCAGATACCATAATATATATTGATAATTTGTTTATGAATTTTTAATTTTTAGTCATTTTTTTTATCAATAAGTAAATAAATTAATATAAATATACATATGTCTTTATAAATTCTATGTCCATCCCTTGGGTTAGTGGGTCAATTAATATTTTTTTATTTTATTTTATTATATAAAAATGTACGTTTATTATTAATTATTATAGTGAGAACTACCTGCTAGGTATGCTGGTATGGTATGGTGAAAAGTTACTCACCTTTATCCAGTTGATCCTGCATGGCGGGGACCAGAGATAGGACTGAAGAAGGCCCTACTGGAAGCCACCCCCACCGCCCCCACTCACCCCATAGCCGTCTTACGCACTGTAGTACCTCCACCTTCTGTTCCATCCCTTGTCTCCCGGTGGTTCATTCATACGATTTTCGCCAGATTTCATTATATTTATTGCATTTAAAATATATTTAGTCTAATATTATTGTTTTTTAAAAGTGCCTAATGTTATATTATTATTTTTTTAAATATTTAGTCTGTTATAATTGTTTTTAAAATATATTTAATCTGAAGTTATTGTTTTTATAGTATTGATATTTCTAATGTTATTATTACATTAATATTATGTTTAAATATTTGTCATTTATTTATTATATTTGTTATTCTTTAAATATATCTTTACCTTATTTTATTTTTTATTTATTTTTTTTATTATTATTATTTAAATATACCTCATATTATTACTTATAAAATATATTTAGTCTACCGGAAAATGCACCTACTTGGACATATAGACAAGTCTGAAGGTGAAACAAGGTGATGCTTAAAAAATTAATTTATGTTCAGAACTTTTCAAACGATACTCACAGTTCCGAGTTCATTGCTTTCTGCATTTGTTCCAGAATGTTACAATTTAAGTCCTAATATTTTATTCTAATATTATATTCTTATTTTTAATATTATTTATTAGATATGTTTAATCTTATTTCAAATATTAATTTTAAATGTATTTAGTCATATATCATTATTTTTAATATTCATTTTAAATATATTTATACTTAAATTTTAATATTATCATTTTTTTATATAATTATTAATTGATTAATAGTTACTCAATTTCTGTAATTAAATTGAAGGATTTGTTTAAGATTTCATAAATTATTAAGACTTTTTCACACACACACACACACACATATATATATATATATATATATATATATATATATATATATATATATATATATATATATATATATCAATATTTCAATATTTCAATATTTTCAAGATTTCATATATATATATTATACACTTAATCATGGATTATTATTTTTTAAATATATTTCATCTGATAGTATTATTTTTAATGTTATCATTATTTTAATATCATTATCATATAATACATTTAATCTTATATTATTCTTTTTTATTATATTTACTCTTACTCTATAATTTTTAATATTATTATACAATATAATTATTATTACATTCCGAGGTCAGGATCCCGTGGATAGATTGATAAGAGATAGGGAAAGTGGAATACTTCGGGTTTGGATAAAAATAATTGTGATTTATGCTGGAAGAAAAAATTTTTCGAATAACAAGTGTGGTGTCTCCGTTACCGTCGGTCCCGTTTGAAACTTTAAAAAAAAAAAGGAAAACTTTTATGTTTTACAATAATTCTATACATGCACATTTTATTTAATAATCCGTTTATTAGTACAAAATTAATTACGCTTTGTTTTTAAATTATATATTAAAATATGCATATTTTTTTAACAATTTCGTTTCCATTAAACCAGTTCGATATATAAATTTTTAATATTCACTTAAATATATTATATTATAATTTTTAATATTATTATTATATAACATATTTATTATTATTTCTACATCTCAGCATTGCTGGATGATATGGCCTATGCGAACTATGATCAAGGTTAAGCTCACTCATTATTTTTTTCTACGTTTAAAATTTGTTTACTCTTCTTGCAGTTCCAATAACATTGCTTTTTGTAGTACTTCAACTTCCTTATTAAGCTTATGTATCTTCAATGATTGTATTGTTTTCCCGTGAATAAGGCCATTGGAAGAAACCTACGATTGATACAATCTAGTCGTGCTTAGAGAATAATGCATTTATGTATAAAATTATGTCAAATAGCTGAAATGGCTGAAATTATGAAAAATAAGTTTCGAATAAAACGACTCAACGAGTGAACTGATTGATAAGTAAAAAGAAAAAAGCGTTCGTAAACATTCCATACCAGCAAATAATTTCCCATTTCGTTAATATCAGGAGATCGTTTCAGAAATTAATGTTTTGCATTTAAATAATAGCCTTATATCTGCAGACTTGTTAGCATTTATAATTACGATTGAGATAAAAATGTCAATATTTAAATGATGGATCTATTCCTCCAACATTACCACTCCTCAAGTGCGTGAATGATTATAACAAATAAATATTATATACAGTCGTAAATCCTTCAATATTGAACATGTCGATATCCGAGTAGAGAGTTCTTCCATAACTTTTGAATTAGTATGAAGAAACTTATCAAAAGAGATATAAGCGAATTCCAAGATTTTCAAGTCACTGTTCTAAATTTACAGAAGCTGTAGCGATCTATGAAATTTCAAGAGTAGATTTTTTATTTTTCCTCCTAGAATTTTTTGTTTAAAAGTCCTTACAATAATTGATGTTTACTCATTGTCTCTTCTAAGATATCTTTCAACAATTTATTTAAGCAGGATATAGCAGATTAAAAATTTATATGCTTTTACCTTGTAATCAAATTTATTTGATTTTTTTAAATTATTTTATTTTATAGAGGATTTAATATCTTAAGGATGGTACCGGAATTTCCATTGATGAATTTTGTAAATTTACTGTCAATAAAGAGATGGTGTTTAAGTATTTAATTTAATAGTTGCTTTTCTAATTAAATAAGGGGCGGTGTAGAGCCCATTGTGTAGAGTACTGAGTTGCTATATTGAAGATTCCAAGTTCCAATCCGGTCGAGGCAGATAAACTATTCAACCTGTTAACAGTCAGGGGTGGACCCTGTGAGATCTATAAACCCTGCTGGGGCTCATTCAGCATCAATAAAGTAGGTAATCTTTATTGGGGGGGGGGCTGGCAGGAACGTGATCTCGAAGGAATAACTTCCCTTTACAACACCTGTCTTAGAAATAGTACAGTCTCTACCGTGTACTGATCCCTAGACCCTTCATGGGTTCTATTTTTGCAGTGTATAATTAAATAAAAACAGGAAATAAACGTTGCATTTTATTCTCACCTTTCTTCTTTTGTTATGCTTATTACACTTTTCATTAATCTTCCCTTTTGTTGTATGCTATATTGTAAAAAATGAATGTCTTTGTGCACTGAGCTTTAGTAATTATAGCATGACTAAAACTCTCGAGGTGATGGATTCCATATTTTGCTTAAATAATACACACTTTATTGAAATAGTATTAGGATCTGCCTCTTGTAGGCAATAAGTAATAGCGCTAAGTAGCTATACAATCATTCAATAAAAATAACAACAAAATAAAATAAAATAAATAAATAAACTAAAACGATGAAATAAAAATATATACATGTTGGTAATAAAAACAAAATAAATACATGCGAAAATGATAATAAAAACAAAGTCTAAAAATAAAATAATTGCTCACATTCATGCCATAATTACGACATTTACTCCCTAGGTCCCCGAACTAAGCTTCTTCCCCAGGAATGAGCGCAAAGCAGATGTCCAGGAGGCCCCTGCGCCCTTTCCCATCCGCGTCACTGCCATTAAACGCCAATGGAAGCTGGTTAAGGGCTCATGACGCCTATATATATATATATATATATATATATATATATATATATATATATATATATATATATATATAGATAAATATACTCACACTCGTATATTTATATACCAACAGCAAAAGTTTTTTTTTTTTTTCAACACTTTATTGAAATATTACAATCTGCTACTTGTGGGCAATAAGTAATAGTGCTGTGTAGCTTACAGTCATTCCATAACAAAACAATAATATAAACAAAATAAAATAAATAAATATATACATGCGGAAAAATATATACATGCGGTAACAGAAAGAAATTAATGCGGAAATGATAATAAAATAAAAAAAAAAAAATAATAATAATAATAATAAAACTAATAATAAAATAAAATAAAATAAAATAAAATGTACACATTCATACCCTATAACATCAAAAGTAATAAATAAATTAGTCTATTGCCTTACGTGATTTTACTAACGTTTTTATCAAGACATGACAACAAAGTCATTCAAATAATCAATCTTGTTTAAAGAGGTCCAAAGTTATATCAATATATAATCAATAATATACTCTTCATTCACCGTCATTTCAGAATAATGATTTCGGGCTATGATAGATTGATTCCGGTACTATAAAGTAGATGAAACGAATCCAATTTAATTAAAATATAAAAGAAAATAAAAAAAAGTTTGTGTCAGCTCCGACGCACGACTGGAGTTTACTCCTTAAAAACTATTATTGTGTAGATTAAGTAAAAAGAGGGTGAATGAAACATTTTAAACCCTATACTCCTTTTGCATTTTATTATGAAATATTAAGTATTAAAATCATTTAAAAGAATAAATATTTTTAGATCCGAATTATACCATAATTATACCACTTTCAATTATTGATAGCCCAAAATCCTTAACACACGGATTTTAGATTAGAGTATACTCACTAGATTTTTAATATATATATACTATAAATGTTTTCATACTATTGCAAACAAGAGCGTGTCACTAAAATATGTCGCAATGTTTTCTCTTTGTACGATTCAAAATATTACTAAATTTTAATTAACCACAGGAATTTTATTTTACATCATGATGTAAATGTATATTTTAAAACATTAACCTTTATTAACATTTTGAACATATAGTAGTAAAAACATCCTAACATACTCTGCGATTAACTCAACTTACAGGTTATAATGATGTTTAAATATACAACTGCAACTAATTTTTAGGCCTTTTTCTGACGATCCGATATTTAACTTTATTTTCCTACTACCTTTTCTTATTCCCTACATGAAAAATCGGGTGTCGATCCGATACCGGATTTCTCACCTTGTGGAAACGATCTTAAAACCCGACTACTGGAAACTATAAAACTTTCAAACGAAGTACCAAGTACCGAAACCATGAACTTGACCTAGTCTGAACTAGTATTTTCTTAAAAAGTATTGCAGTCTATTCTATATTAAATAGTACTGCCATTCAATATTTAAAAAAAGAGATTTATTACTTCAACTTTTTTTAAATAATGTATGTAATAATGTATTGTACAAAGGTTCATTCATTAAACTTCGAGCAATTCAAAATTTTTAAGACAAGCACTTCCTTCAATGTTTTATCGCTCACGTGTTTTTTAATTTTTTTCGTCTCTGTGTCTTATCCTTATCTCATTTTTTGCAATACAATCAATATTATTAAGATTTTATTGATATATAGTGAATTTTATAACAATATTAAACTTTTTATATTCTAATATAAATACCTTTATTAATTATTATTCGGTGTATAATTTATACTTCTATTTGTTATTCTTTCAATCCTATATTAACGGTCTTTTTAATACTAAATATGAATTTATCACTAAGAATCTGTTGGTGAACCTTGTTAGAGGGAAGTCTGCTGATGCGCGGGAAATAAATTTCTCATTGTTTGCATTATTATTATTATAATTTGTCATTATTAATAATAATAACATCTTGTTTCTTCCTCGTGATCCAACAATTATTCCAAGGATTTTTCGTTCCGCTTATAAATTTTAATATATGAGTGTGTAAATTATGTACTTTCAGATTCTTCTTCTTCTTGTTCATTTGCTCTCACTTCCATGATCTTAAGTTCTGCTTCCACAACGTCAAGTCTTCGAAGTCTAGGGCTCTTTCTCCTACATTCCTACATTATCATCTTACATTACATTCCTCCATGATCATCTTTGGGAACCTTTTTTTATCCGTAAATACAGATTAACAAAGTTTGATTTACTAACTAAATTGTAAATATATCATATACCATTAATAAACATGGAATACTATGATCCATAACGAAAGGTTTTTTCATTTAAACATTCATTAAAAGTTATTTTTATTCGTTTATCATCATTTAAAAAATACTTTTTTTTTCATACTCTTTGATAACTAATACCTCGATTTTCTCAAATAAAAACTAATTATAACACATGTGTTCAAATTCAGAAAAAAAATTTAAATTAAAGAAACAGTCACTAGATTTTGAAAAACAAATATAATAAAACAATATTTCAATTAATATTACTTGTTACCTCAAAACATCATGTATCATATTTTTAATGGTGGATTGAATTAGTCAGGAGGTGCAGTCAATGATAACACAAAATAAGCATAACTTATTTTATTGTGCCGTTTCGGCCTAAGATGTAGGCCATCTGCAGGGCTAGGAAAAGAAACACATAATAACTATATAAAACATTGCAGTACCAAGGAAGAATAACAGAATTAAACACAGAATAGATAATAATGCAAAGAAATACAGAGAGTAAGTTAAATTATGAAATATCTTTACAAAATAATTTATTGGTTTCTTCTGGTTTAGACCGTGATGATAAATTTTTCGCCAACGTTTCGCCAGCCATGCTGCTGACTTATTCAGGGCTGAAATGAGAATAAGGATGATTCGTGCGCTTTCGACCTTATATACCCGCTCGGGTTCGTTCATTCATTCGTAATTGGTGAGACTATTGGTGAAATAAGAATGGAAAATATAGTCAAATTGCAGGTAATAATATAAAAATATTTGTTTATATATTTGTTTAAATAACAGAAACTTATGGTTTTAATCCTGGTTACTAATTAATTTTCGTTTATCCAGTTTTATTTGTCGAAATGTATCACACGATTAAAATAAAATAAAGTTCCATTTACTTGAGCTCATCATTCGATGGCAGTCGGAAAAGGAAGTTGTAGAAGTTGATTCTTTCCTCTTGTAAAAATGTGCTCGCTATTGTCCGACCGCAGACAATGGACATTGTTACGAGATATGTTCCATGTTCATTGACTAATGGATATCAAACTATAGTTTTTATTAACAAAATCTGGATTCTCATTCAGTATAATATTTACATTAATAATTATTATTGGTAATCTAAATAACATGTTCAGAATGATACTAATCCTTTCCTATTGTTACTACGTACTGCTTTTTTGTTTTAAGATTATTATGTTATTTTAAAGTTGTGAATGAAATTAGTTAGTGATAATTTTTTTTTTATTATAACGATCTTTACATCCGAAGTCATATAAAAATGATTTTCGCAATTCTAAACTTAAATATCATAATAACACTTTTTTCGTTTATTCATCAAAAGATGGTGTTTTTCTATAATTTTAATTTAATAAAACCTATAATTTATTTATACAATTCTCTTAATAATCACTCTTCTTTTTTCCAAAATAATGTTTTTCTACTTTTATTTTGTGTCCCATACGGATAAATATATTTATAACTTTAGTTATGTTTTATGTTAAATGTTACCAAAAAATACAACTAATCTTAATCTTATTACTTAATATTTATTTTAATCCTAAATATTTACCTGAACTAAATACACATAAAAATTTAATATGTTTATAAGTAAAGGAAATATTCTTATATGTTTTTAACGAAATCTGAATTACTGGTTCATATAAAAATAATACTGAATTATTATTTCACTATTAATAACACTGAAATAATAATGGTTAAAATAAATAGTGGTCTTCATATCTGGTATTATGGCCGTAATAGAACATTACTATTTTTTTTTTTTTTTTTTGTATCCCAGTTTGATATTTCATATAATAAATCGTGGATTAATGCTCACCAACTGTAAGTTAATATTAGTACAAAATCGTATTCTACTGCAAATTCATTAAATGTATCAAGTATCCATGTATAAGGCACTGTCAGTTATTAATTTAAATAAAAAATCAGACGTCATTCATCAATCTTTCATTAGTATTATCGAAAGCTTAATAACTGAATAAAAATAAATAAATAACAGAGATCTAAATCTCAATTTTTGCACAAACACTACAACATAAAGTGACGAGGAAAAATGTATAAGTATTTTTCCCTTAATTGTTGTATGTTGAGTGTAACTTATTAAACAATAACTTATTATCAATTAATAATTAATTACTTGTTAATTTTACTTTTTGTTAAATGTGCAAAAAGTACAACGAATAATGATGTAAACCAAGAAAATAAAAAAACGGTTTTTTTTTTAAATATATTAATATTAATCGTTGTACACTGTTAATTATAATAAAAACTCATTTTATCTATTGATCTTTAATCTGAGAATTTATAGCCGATATAAATGCATGTTTAAAACCTACTTTTATTACATCATTCGAAATCGTTATTAAAGGATTTTATGTCTTTTATTACTATTATTGAAAGACTAGCTTTCTTAATAATGGGTAATAAATACTTAGACAAAATGCAATGGAAAGGTAATATAGCAAACTAATGTTTTTCCAAGCATAAAGTAGCAATAATTTAGTAATATTAATAATAACAATATTACTGTTCCGCTATAAATTTAAAAAGAATTATAATGGTTACAGGATTATCGCGTATAATTACCATATTCTTCCGATAGTATTAAGTTTATTCTTTACTTTGATAAAAAGAGGTAAGGTGATTTATTAGATTTTTTTTAGTAAGGCGATTTATTATTCTTGTTTATTTTTAATAATAATTTTTATCACAGATTTGTATATTGTAAACTGTTGCAAAACTTTTTTTTTCTAAACGGATTTTTCAATACTCTTGTAATTGTAATCTCTTCCATAATAATTAAATGTTCTTAAAATAAATAATCTCCATCAGATTTAATTTTGTAAATAATGATTATCAATATTTGATATGTAATAATGCAATATTTGATATGTTATCTGGATGGTGTATATAAATAAATTAAAACATAATCAGTCTGGCTAAGAGGAGAGAACTTGCGCCAGCAAAATCTGACTATCATCCTCATCGTTTATCAATAACTAATGATAAATTGACAAAAGTCGGAAAATCGGAAAAAATTTTCTGAAATGTACAATCCGAAACATGGAAAAAATTTATGTAACATTTTTTTCTATCTTTTATAGGTCAAGTAGAAGGAGTATCTGAAGCTCACTACAGAGGTCTTCACAGAGCTTTATAAATGTCCAGACATTTTCTGAAAGATTCAAAATACCTTGATTAGTAAGTTATTTCGACTAAAAACTCTTAAATAAAATAACTTAATGCTACATTGCTTTTCCTCGTAAAGGAGGTATAAAAAAGTAGTAAACTTTGAATACTACAAGAAACTAGTTACATACATTTTTTCCATGTTTTGGACTGTACGTTTCAGAAAAATAAAAATAAATGGGGATCAAGGGGAAACTACATTTGTTGAAGGTCGATATTGACCATTTAAAGTGTAAAACCAAAAAAAAAAATTTATTTCTTCTAACTAGGCCTGAATAACTACAACTTTTACATGAATCGTTTTTCTGAATTTTGTTTCGTTTAGCGTTTGATCCACTTGAAATGGGACACCCTGCATATATATATAGTATTTACAAGTATGGTACGATCAAATTATAGCTATTCAATTTATATACTTAGGGCTAGCTCAGTGAAAGGATAATCTATAAGCCTCTCGCTACCTGAATTTACTGAATTTTAGAAAAGATGTATGGAATTATTATTAAAAATTAAGCATTAAGCAGTTAGCGACATTCAAGGCTCAAGAAGATTTAGCTAAGTATTTTCGTTTATAATCTTCTTAATTTTCCTTCTGAACTAAAAAAAAAAATTAAAGTTTTTAGACTTTTCGTTGATATTTAATAAAATTGGATGACTAATTCTATTAAGTTCTATTATTTTTTTTAATCTTCATCTACCTGTGTATACTTTTATTATCTTTCTGCTTGGCTAAAGATGCCCTTTAGTGTATGTATATAGATATGTGTGTGTGTATTTATATATCCACAGGATCATATCGGAATCTCTTGATCTCAAACCAAAAAAAAAGTGGTGATAATTTCGTTAAGTGGCTTATTAGCGCTGGCATTTGTTCAAGAGATTATTATTTACTACAAGTTTCATATGATGGACCTAAGAGCGATTTGAAATTTTTTTAATTTATTTTTTTATATTGAAGATAAGATCAATATTTGTTATGTGCACTTCACGTTTCCTACACAAGTATCCAAACAATGCTTAATGACTATACATTTTAATTCCAATTTTCTTTTAATTACGCATTAACACAAACATATCAATATTATATTTTTTCTTTTCAAAATTTAACGTCTATTTTGAAATAATTAACACAAACATTAAATTAAGCCATAGGAAGCATCAACACTTAAAAGAATCATATTCCAACTTTTCTCATAGTTTTGTAGAGTATGCTTCAGGAAAGTCTTGATGTCATAAAACTTAATCTTATATAAATAATAAGTTATTATAATTTAAAAATAAATACCTGAATGATTTTTACAGAGCCGCATTGCAGTGGAATATCAAATCCCACGAGGGCCAACACAGACAAAAACAACCCTTGATTTAGGTCGGTGTCATGAACTGGGACTTCTCCCCTGCAAAGGGAATAGTCACTATCAAGTATTGAATGAAATTAGAATTCAGCGGAAAATACAAATTGTTATGAAGAAGCTGTTATATTTTCCGGCGATGATCTCAATACCTTGTACTAGAGTAATTATTTATGTCGATATTATCAAAACCAGACATCGGAATTACTTTAATGCACTTTAATGAGTAATTTAATTTTTCATGTAATATCCAATAAACATTTTTTTATATGATAATATCATATATGGTCCTGCTGGAAACTAAAACAACAAAAAAGATTAATAAAAATCCGACGTCTTGGCTTCCTTCTTTTGCCTTATAAATCGTAAATAATTACCATTATAAAGATTTTATATTTCGATCAGCTTTTATTACATAAAATTTCAGATATTTTATTTTTTTCTCTTTATATATTTATCTACACATTTCAAGCACAACAAATGTAATTTCAATTACAATGAGCAGATTATTTGTTTTATGTTATACAACTAATCCCCTTTTCCATTAACCATGGAATAGGTTGATATGAAATAAACTCATGATAGAGAGGAACGTAGCCACTTATGATAATATATAATATATAAATAAGCCAACCTTACTTAGTGTTATTAATGCCTGCACCCCCAGACAAATTGCATCATTCTGAAATAAACTCATGCATACTATCGATTCTTTCTGTCTTTATTAAAATTTAAAATTAAAATACCCCTTATTCATATTGTTTGATAATTGTCTTATAATAAACCGTGGATTAATGCTCACTTACTATAAGTTAATATTAAATACTGAATGATTGTGTTGTTGAAACTCGTATTCAACAACACAATCATTACAGTATCAAATATGCAAGTATAGGACCCTGCGGGTTATTAATTTAAATTAAAAAATCAGACGCCCCATGAAACATTTTATTAGTATTATGGAAAACATAGTAACTGAATAAAAATACTCATTTTACCTGTTCCACTACAACCCATGGCTACTGTCTTAGGTTCCAGTACATGATGGAGACTTAAAAGACCCTGCAGCGTGGTGATTAGTCCGAAATCACGCACAACCACCAGGTTTTCCCCCAATTAATAGTACGCTGTGTGAGCCCGATAACGAACCCGGAAGTCTCAGCAAAGCAACTAAGCATTATTTGATTATGTAAGTATACCATGTATGTATGTAAAAAAAAAGTGGGGAACATTTAGGTTATGCTTGGTTGAAAGAATAAATGGCCACCATCGGTATAGGGCAATCTTCTACGCATGCGCATGCAGTTAAATTTTATAACAACTATATTTCTAACAGTAACGGTATATTTTTTAAACTTCAATTCTAATATATATATATATATATATATATATATATATATATATATATATATATATATATATATATATATAAATAAATATATATATATATATATATATATATATATATATATATATATATTTATATAATATATTATATTACATCAATTCTATTATTATTATTATATTCAATACTATTATTATTATTATTAAACTGCAATTCTTAATTGTTGATGATATTTTTTAAAAAATGTATAAATTCCAACCCCAACAAAAATATTTAAAAAACGTTATCCAAGATAGAACGTATAGAAATATAACTGTTATAAAATATAACTGCTTGAGCATGCATACAAGATTGCCGTTTAGCGGTGGTGGCGTTGGTAAACAAGTACCGAATAAATATTTTACTGTTAATAGTAAGGTTATCCATATATTTTATTCCTGAAGATGGGGCATTAAAACGGAATATATATTTTGAAACGTGATTTATACTTTTAGAATAATAATAATTTAGTTTTTAATGCTCAATTTTGATTAAATGTGAGAAAAAAAGCCATATAATTATAGAGGCATAAATTATAAGGCAATAGGAAAAAACCCAAAAAGCAAATCCTTAAGCCTCTAGAATACTGTAAACAACTAAATAGTCAACGTTTCGCCAATTCAGCCAAAATAAAACAAATAACTAACGAAAAATCTCATCGAATAAGTGCAGCACATCTCAAATCAACAGCCAAACAGGCTCCATCATATAGAGACAGATCCAAGAGGTTCCCCAACAACTCAATTTTTTTTTCACGTCCAAAAGTTATAATAAATACTTTAAGATGAAAATGAAAATATCACCGTGGACCAAACAAGGAATGACTTGAGAGACAAATGCAGGAAAATCAACCAATTTATTGGAGAGCATTCCAAACTGTTAACGATCTGCCAGTCATTTGATTGAGTTGCTTGCATGATATTTCAGTTTGGAAATTCAGTTGAAACCAATTAAATTTCCGTAGCAAGATAAAACAATTTAATTGATTAAATGTTTATTCAATGATTAATATTTTGTTGATTCTTCTTAAAAGGAGATTCCAACAAGCACGACAAATCAATGTTTTGACTTTCTTAATTTCATAAAAAGTCCATTAAGGAAAAATGTCATGTTTTTATCATTGTCTTGGTGCCTTATTATATATTATTATAATCGAGCGGAGTACCTCAGAGCACTGAATTGCCATACATGAAATCCAGGTTTAAACCCTGCTGCAGGCAAGACTTTTATTTAGTCTGTTTACGGCCGGAGATGGACCATATGGGATCTAGGACTCTCACTGGGCTCACCCATCCTCTATAAAGTAGGTACCCTAAATAAGAGGGGAAATTTGGCAGTTGAGGTTGATCTAGGATATATCACCTCCCTGCATAACCGTTGTCCAAGAAACAGTACAGTCTCAATCATGTACTGAACCCTATACCGTTCATGGGGTACAGATTTTTTTTCGGAACGATAAAAACCTACAAGCCTGGTGTGAGTAATAATCTTCCGCTTGAATCAAATACGCCCTCTCTAAACTAATCGCACATCACTATTCATAAAAACAAATAAAGCGATTATTTGTTTAATCTCATTAATAGTGTGAGAATTAGAGGGAAAAAAATACTATTCGTTGATATCTACTAAATAAAATGAAAGTGGTGGTCAAATAACGAAAAGTTCTATTTTTTTTAAATCTTCATGTACCTGTGAATATTTAAAATAAATTTTGTTATTAAATGAGAACTTATAGCATTTGTCTGGTAAATGTTGAAGTAGCCTGAAATGGCAGCTATTTCTTGTCTTTTCAGTC
This sequence comes from Arma custos, assembly GCA_037127475.1. Taxonomy (NCBI): domain Eukaryota; kingdom Metazoa; phylum Arthropoda; class Insecta; order Hemiptera; family Pentatomidae; genus Arma; species Arma custos. The sequence goes on along the minus strand of CM073764.1, from coordinate 69,960,150 downwards.
TTGTATGAGGATTGCAAGTTGTATGAAAATTAGGTATATTCCTTAGTTAATTACCGGACCTGTTATACAGGAATTAGTGGGATGGCTATTAAACGATACATCATGACATGAAGTCATTGGTTTTGACGGAGGGTAATGGTGAACTGATGGGTTTTGAGGGAATTTATTTTTAATCCTCCAGTGTTAACGAATGCTAAAATAAAATAACCATATTCTTCAACATTAGTCTATTTGAGTAATTACATAATCAATAACTAACCGAATTCCAACTAAGTTTTTGAAAAAGGACAAATTTTGAAAAAAAGGAAGTATAAGCATTTATCTGTAATTGATATTACCTGCGTTTTCATCCAATTAAAATTTATTATACGGTACCTGATATTCTAAAACTAAGAGTTGAATATAAATAGGTGCAATTATGATTTTATTTAAAGTTTTGTCAAAACAATGTAATTTTTCAAGAATTTGTGTAATAGAATTTTATAATGATGTTGATGTTTAAATATTTAATTGACAGATCACAACAATGATTTTAAATTATTTCAATTATAGTAATCAACAACAGTACCATTATTGAAGAGACGATCATTAAGATAAATGGTTAAGCACGGTAAATGAAATTAAACACAATGATAAGTCTAATTTTTTATTTACTGTGTGCTAACGTTTCGGTCTAACTTTTAGTCCATCATCAGGACCGAGAAAAATAAAATAACATCAGTATTGCTGCACCAAAGACAGTAATAGAATAATTAATAGATATGACAGGAATAAGCAATAATGAAACATATAGTAATTATTATTATTATATAAGTATGATGTGATTTTTTTATTCTTACACATTTTTCCCGTCATTTTCTTCTTTATTTCTTCCCAACTGATGATAAGTATTTATGATATTGCTTTTTATTGATTATATTATTCTATCCTAGATATTATATAACCGTATATTCTAATCCTACATTTGATTGTATTGTCTGATTTTTTAAAATTTGATTCTACCTCATAGGGATCTCATTATCACGAGGCGAAGTTTTCCATGGCTAGTGGATGTAAGACTGATTGATACATTCCTTGAAAGTTCCTCCCGGCAAAGTCCGATGGACCAACATTTAGTGCGACTGGCTTTCTGGGGAATGTGTCTTTGGTTTGAAAGCTCTAATCATATATTCATTAGTTTACAATAAACTACAAATAATCAAGGATCTCATTGGTAAAACGCTTATTATCCAAATTGAAAAAAATATTGGTTTCCTCATGTAATCTAAATTTTTATATTTTGTAGTGTTGAGAAATCGTAATCATTCTTCATCCTTCGTTTTTTTTAAATTTAGTGTCTCAACTAAATTAAGTTTTTATTTTAGATTCAGATTCGAACCTATGTGCAATTTGTTAACCTATATAATAACCTATGTTAAGATTATTTTAGAATTACAATTTTCATGACTCTCTTTTAGTTTAAGTAAAATAAATCATATATGATAGGTGCATAGGCAATGGGTCCACCAATGTACACTAAACGTCGGGGTTTGGAAGAATATATAAGGTAATTTACCAATAAAAAAATTGTTTTAAAGAATGAATGATATTAAGAATAGAAACTTTTAAAAGTTTTGGTTAAACAAATTGAAGAAAAAAGTTAGTTTCATTAGATAAGCTTTATGCATTTTTTTACTTCTAAAACTATTGCTGATTCTTATGCTGTCTTGAAAAAAAAAATGTTATTCCAAAAAAAAAATAAAGAAATCTCGAAAACATGAAATAGCTTTCAGTATCAAGAGCTCAAAACTACATTTAGATCTGAAGTGAATTATAACGTTTTTAGTACAATATACGATCGAATTGAAATTAACCTAACACGATCGGGAATGTAGCTTACTGTGACCCTAAATATTAAGAGAGGCAGTGAACTGATTGTCAGTGAACGGTGAATGCAAATCCGCCGGTGGGCTGAGACGTGGGGTGACACCCCGAGCCAATATCCTGGCCATTTACCTTCCACTTTTTAAAATTAGACCCTGGCTGCCTCCCTTATACGCCTACTTTCTTGTAGCACTATCACATAGGCTTTAGAGGAATCATCCGTAATCGGGGAAGTCTTGGAATTCTGAATAAGAAATACTAATTACAGTAACTAATAATTTTAAAATGTTGGATGTGCCTATTCACATGACTTTCATTATTATTTTATGCTAAAGTAAAGAAGAAAAAAGTGTTCGAATGTCTTTAATACTAGTTAAATAATATAATTATAATATTTTCCTCATTTTTTTATTAGTAGTAATGAAGAAAAGATAAGAATATGCAATATCCATGGTTCAGTGTGGTTTCGTCCAAATAACCTCCTTGTATATTCGTTGGTCTTAAAACAGAACAGTCTTCAAGACCAAATAATTATTTAGTGTCGAATTTAGGATTGATTTTAGTTATATCTATTTACTTTTATGTCATTTGATTTTAATTGGAAGAGGTAGGTCCGGCGTAAGAGCGAAGCCTGAAACAAGAGTGGACAACGGAAGTTACAATTCATTACTTCAATTTACAATGGAGAATCGGGGACAATGGATGCTCCTCATGTTTGCATAATTATTTATCTGAAAGCATTCCTCAATTCCTTAGGGCGTTCTTCAAGACCACTCCAATACTGTTAAAGACAACAAGCAACTTCTGAATGTATCAAATTTCACTTATTGTGTGAAACTATGGATGAGGATCAACAAAATAAATGAGATATAGAATTCTTAGTATCTTTTTTTGTTTTGAAACCAATGAAAAATATAATGTCCACGTCAAATAACCTGTATCCTTCGTCGGAAACCAATGATTTCTAGTACTTCAGTATCCTTTAATAATATATCACTGACTCCTGTAGAACAAATCTGATACTTAGTATTACATCTTGACAAACGTTTAACTTTTATTCCTCATACAAGACTGAAAAGACAAGAAACTGCTCGCCGTTTCAGGCTACTGCGACACACACTGGACAAGCTCTTACTAGACTTACTAGCTCTCAATTAATTACAAAAGGCTCATACAAATGGTTATTATAAGCTCTATTTGGACCTACGAAGTAAGGCTTTGGTGTTAAACTGGTTTTTTGGTTATTAAATTGGTTTAAGGTGGTTACTTTGTCGCAAATATCCATAATGACTTCTATGTCCCATTCGTTGGTGATTTGGGTCGAATCCGATACGAGTAGTTCTATGAATAACTTTATTCCCACTCAAACCAACTAGTTTCAATCCTTCCTGGCACTCCCCCAGGGCGTCTGAAATTAATATGGCCTCGTTACAGAACGATTGAATTTGTTATGTAATTACTACCTCTGGGTAGTTTCTCTGCTTGTCATGAATCATGAATCATTCCTGTCATTACATTTATTTGTTGTATTTTTATAATACAGATGCAAATTTCAATAAATAATTCTTTTTAAATACAAAATGTTAGAATTCAAGAAAATATACTTTCAAAAGTCACATATTGCTTATTGTAATAAGTTCATTTTTATTGCTATTTCTGTATCTCCTTCATCATATGGCGGGTGTTAAAAAGTTTAGGATCTCAAGTATCACTTCTAGTTTATCAGCTATAACAAAAACAATATATTATTTCGATTGATTTGATACTGTAAAAATATTAAATTTAAAAATAATTCTTTTATCATTAAATATACTTATTCGAAGAATAAAATTGTTTGATTCTTAAAGTGAAATAACAAACAGTTCCGGTTTATCACTTGTCAAAATATAAAACCTTTCTTCGAATATTTTAAAAAGCTTAAATATCATATTTACAAAGACGTTTTTATCAAATTCTGTTTAAATCCTTTAGAAATTTTTTGAAAATCAAGAAGGAAAACAGATATGTAATTGAAAATTCATTTTCACATGGATATGAACAATGTAAAAAGGTTTTAAATTAAGATGGATAAGATGAATCTCTGTATCTTTCTAGTTATTAAAAAAACATCCTGATTAAAGCGAACAGTACAGTCTATGAATACTTAACGACCACCCAAATAATAAAAATCATTTTATAAAACAATGGGAAAAGAAGAAGACCCTTAGCAAAAGTCAAAGAAAAAATCCAGATAATGTGAAATACAAGGATTCTACTATTTCCATTTTAGCGCAATAGTTTAACTTTTATTTTATTTTTAATAATGGGCATTGTATATTATGTTTTTTTATTTATTTTTTGTTTAGTAAGAATCGAACCGTCTACATTTTTTTACCAAACCATCTTTTTTTCTAATATCTTTAATGTCGTGATAACTTTCACCCCTAAAAAGTAGCCTAAAAATTAAATGGTTCAAATTTAATAAAAATGATCTCAGATTATTTCTATAAGTTAGTTGTGTGTAAAAACCGTAGAAAACGTTTCCCCTTTGGTAAGAGGAACCTTTTTCGGGATAAATCATAAGAAATATTAGCAAAACCTATTTAACAATAAACTATTTAAACCAATCCGTGAACATCCATCGTTTATCGTACGATTTCACATGAAAGCAATCAAATTTATCTGAGACCAATACAAAACTGATTGAAATGGCTCGAAGTATAGTGTAGGCTTAGGACTTAAACACCAATTCCATATTATTAGCTGAACAAAATTTGGAGATAAATGATTGAGTTTTAAACCTAAAATGTTCTATGTTTATAACGATTTGGTTTATCGACCTATTGATTTAATTTAGTCTTGTTTTATCTTCCACGTAAATCGTTTGGACTAATGTAATGTAAATAATTATTTAAATCATATGAATGATCAAACCATAAATTAAGAGTATTAAAATTAATTAAAAAAAAATGTTGGTTGACTAATATTACCGGTACTGAAGCAAACAAGAAAAGAAACAGTACTCTGATATTAGGAAACGCAGATTTAATGGGTTTTGTGGGTACTTGAAAAGGATGAATTCCGGCAGACTTACTAAAAAAACAGTATTTTATATGAAAACAGGAGTCAATCCAAAACAGATGCAATGAAATAATGGATGTTGAAATCACAAAAGATCTAAATCGGGCCGGCAATTACACCAGAAGATATCCGAAGAGACCAGGTACTGTGTAGATTCAATATTCAAAAGTGGCAAGTTGACCAAGAAGAGAAATCAAATAGATCAAAGTGAAGAGAGAAAGAAAGCCCTCAGCTAAGGAATGTTGGAATTATGGGCACAGAGAAGGGCAATGCATGCCTCTATGTACTTTGCGTAGTCTTAATGGCCTTATTCGCAAATAATAATAAGACCTTATATTATGGAGTATTGCTTTTTATCTTAATTCTTAATATGCTCTTATCTTTCCTCTTTGTAGATCATACTTATAAATAAATTTTTAATTCAACTAACAGGTTCATCAGTAAATAACCAGAGTAGTATCGGAAGGCAAGTCCACTTGATTCATCCTCATAATGATTCATCTTAAGCCGGGCCTTGGGTAGACAAAGGAGTATCAATCTTGCGCGGCCTGAAGACGGCCTTTAATATGTTTAGCCTTTCAAATTCGTCTCCTCCGCCGAGATTAGATTCTGTTCTGCCTCCCCCCAACTCCAGTTCCTCTGCAATAGCATCCATTAAACCTATAATGGTTAGTGGTCCCTTTTAAATTCTAAGCAGTTCCCACTTTATCTCTCGTCTGGAGGTTAGAGTTAAACCAGGAATCATTTTGATTTGAATAAGATATTCCATGGTTTACAGCCCCATTTAATCCTCAAAGTCGAGTATTTATTGTTGAGTAGTGTAATGCCGAGGCTGCAGAATTGATCTGACCTTTATTACTGTAGAGTCAAAATTTATTTCTACCCCTAAAATAAGGTATCAAAAAGAATAAAGATAAAAATAGATGCATTGTGAAATACCACGACTATCTTCAACCAACAACCAAGATTTGATGAGCTTTGTCGGAGTACGTTATTCTGTAATAACTAGCTCACTTTAGGAATGGAAGAGATATCCATGTGTCAAAAATCATTAAGTGATAAGGAAACCAATCATATAGTTGACATACTTTCAACTCACTATCCACTTGAAGGTATTCATAGATTACATTATTTATTTGTTCAATTTTTTTTTAATGTTTGATCACTTTGGGTTTCCTTTTTTTCATCTGTACCATTGCATCAAGTGAGTTTTTAACCTATACTAATATAGCTTCATCATTTTGTTCCTTCTTGAAAGAGTGGAATTCCTCAGCAGCCCTTGCCCCTCCTTAAAAGCTATTTTAGGAAAGTGTTTAGTTAGCTCGACTAAGAGGAGGGGATCGATGAAGAGGCAAACCAATTAGTAAAAGTAATGATGATTAGCAGCACCCCCCTTTGCTTATAGAAAGGAGATAGCATCTCCTCCTTGGACATTCGCCTCTGCCAAGTTTTCCGCCTTTGTAAAAAACTAGATATAATAAAGGCTTTGTTGAGATGGAGTACCCTGAAACAAAACGTAAGATAAACAATAGAGCATCTTGAAACATGTAATATCTGTTTTTCCAACAAACATTTAAGCGTTATTTTAGGAAAAATTGGAACACTTCATATTTAAATATCGTTCATTTATTATGTTCTCTGAAAGTACTATAAACCCATTGCAGTCTGTTTGTTTCACATTATTTTACAAACATATGCGTGTTTTTATTGTGTCTTGTGCACCTGGTGATGCTTATACATACCTCTAGACCGAGTTTGGCAATGGGAAGAACAAAGACGAATCGGCTCCAAATTAGTTTTAACGCTACCGCAGCCTGGAATGGCACCATGAAAACCATCGTTTGTAACAACGTGAGATTGGGTGCCTCTCCTAAAGTCTCCAATACAAAATTCTTTCCTAGAAAACAAAGCTTCTGAAGTATAAAACGATAATTAGTCCGATAGTGAGGTATGGTAGTGAAATCTGGCCTCAGACCAAGGAAAACAGAAGAGCTATTCTGGTTTGGGAGAAAGATCTATGGACACATCGAAGAAGAGTACGGGTGGAGAATCAGAAGCAAAGCTGAACTCGTGGAATTGTATGGGGAGCCTGATATCCTCTGTGCTATTAAGAAGACCTAAGTCCTATGGCGTAGTGGTTAGCCTAAGATCGCAAGTTCTTAATTCGGCAGGTGGCTATAAAAGGGACATAAAAGGAGTCCTTAGGAGGGGAGACGTAAAATAGAATCCCGAGCCTGGGAGCAGCCAGGTACTCTTTAATGATCCTTATCAAAATTATTCCTGGATAGGCGAAATTTGGGATTTCCAAGTAACATTATCCGATTAGCCATACCAGCATAAAGTGGCGATTAATGAATAAACAAAGACACGAGGCAGAGCACTTTATGTGTCTTTCAATTTTATATATTGTATAAGCTTCAAGTAATCATCTCATCAGCTTGAAGTAGATAATGTATCGGAACAATGCAATCTCGAAACCAACATATTTCGAAACCGACTCATGACTAATTTATCTTCTTTGGGAAATCAGCAATAAATAAACGCAAAACCATCGATAAGATAAGGCAAACTCCAAGCCTTACTTAAACGTCTGGATCTTGGGATTGTGCATTTCGGCATCATGGGGGTACGAAGTGCGTTGAAGGGGCTTGTGGTCGTACTCCCTTTCTTCATCAGCATCCTGGGGGTGTTGATGGACCTGGGTGTAACCTATAACTTCACCGCTCAGAAGATTTGTAGTCCTCAGGGTGTGCCGGAGGACGTCAACAGTTTCATCTGTAACACCAAGGACCTAGACCTGGTCAACGGTCGGTATAAGTTAAGCACTTAGCACTTAGCTGTAAGCCTCGAATTTTGTTATTTTATATTTTGTGATAGTGTAAAAGGCAAAGATGAACTAATATCACCCTTTATGTGATATCTCTCCTCAATACGATAAGTTTCTATTTTTGTTCATAGTCGACAGATATCCAATTCTAAGCAATGTTCAGAGTGTCTAAGAATGAAGTGTCGGTTTCTTTTGCTAGAATTATCTAACTTGATGTTTTTTTTAATTTTTTTGATTAAATTTCATAAGTGCCTTTGATATCATAGATTCAAAGCACCTCTGTGGTTTTACCTTACCCATTAATTTACATTAAGTTTAATTTTTGGCAGACCGTTAAAATGTTCCAAGGAAGAAATGGTCTGGCTGAAGATAAAAATAAATGATACTATGAAACTATTTGAGAGTTATTTCTTTAATTAATTGATGTACACATAGATAATTAAACTATAGAATGCATTAAAAAATATTACGTTTCGGTTAATTTCGTTACAATACCCAGGGACTTCTATTTTAAATAGCACGAAATTCAATAAAATGTTCTGTTTCCAAAAAAAAAAATTCTTCAAATTCGCTGGAATTAGACGTTGACTATTTAAGCAGTTTTAAGTTTTCGTTAATTCCCAATACTTGGGGGTCCCGTTGGTATAGTGGTTAGAACACAACCGCCTACCCCAAGATCGAAGGTTCGCAGCCCGGCAGACGGCTCTAGGATTTTTTAAAAGGGTGTATAAAATCGTTGGTTATGCCGTCCTTCGGAACGAATGTAAAATGGGGGTCCCAAGCCTGTACTGTGTCATGTATTCGTTAAAGTCTCCTATCCCCCCATTGCACTCCCATTGTAGCTTCATCTGATTAGCTGTAGTAGCATACAATGACGTTAAATAATTAAACAGCGTTAGATGTTCCCCTCCAAATGTCCCTTCCACCCAAAGCATTCCATCCTTCAGAAATATCCAACATTATTCACAGATTACCTTTCCGCAAAGCTCCTGGGCACGAACTCATCACAATATATCTTAAAACACCTTATCATTATATAAAAAAAACTATGTAAGGCTAGAAATAGCCGAGCTGGAAAATAAAGGATATAAAAAACAAAACTTCCTGGAAAAGCCCTTCTATTCCTTACATATATATATATATATATATATATATATATATATATATATATATATATATATATATATATATATATATTATACTGTACTCCACTCCACATATTTTCCTAACCTCTGGAAATTATCCATTGTAAAAATGATGCCCAAACCTAAAAAAAAAAGCAGAATACCCATCCTCTTAGCGTCCTATCCCTCTTTTATCTTGCATAGGTAAAATCCTAGAAAAACTCATCCTTAAGCGATTGTACCTCATCCTTGATGCAAATCACATAATACCAGATTACCAGTTTAGATTCCGAGCATCCCACTCGACCATTCAGCAATGCCATCGTGTGGTGGATGCTGTCTCCTCTGCATTAGAACGTGAATCATATTGTTCGGGCGTCTTTCTTGACGTGGAACAGACTTTTGACCGAGTCTGGCATCCGGCCTTGCTCTACAAACTCCGTGAATTCCTACCCCTACATACTTTCTCATCCTTCAATCCTATCTCACAAATAGAACTTTTCAAGTAAACCATACTACTGTCTATTCATCCCTCTTTTCCCAATCTGCTGGTGTTCCTCAAGGTAGTATCCTTGTCCCAATCCTTTTACACCAGTTTATACAGCTGACATCTCAACTCATCCTAATAATATCCTTACCACGTATGCTGATGATACATGTGTATTATCAGTCAACACCATTCCAGTTATTGCATCCCAAAGCCTCCAATCCCATATCACTGATCATGAAAAATGGGAAAACTGGAGAATTAAAATAAATTCTCAAAAATCCCATCAAATCACTTTTATCTTACGTCGTAAAGCAATGACTTTCTTCCCTTCAGTATCCTATAATCGCACTGGTGCCTGTAGAACAGATCCGATACTTAGGGTTGCACCTCGACAAACCATTAACCTGGAATCCTCATACAAGACTGAAAAGAGAAGAAACCACTCGACGTTTCAGGCTACTTCAACACTTACTAGACAAACGGTCTAAGCTCCCAAATAACTCCAAATACTCATCTATATGACCATCATACGACCTATTTGGAGTAGAGCTTTGGGGCTCCACTAAGCCATCGAATTCCTCTCGTATCCAATCCTTACAATCCAAAATCCTTCGTAAATTCCTCAATGCTCTTTATTTTGTTAAGAATAAAGTCATCCATAACGACCTTAATGTCCCTTTTGTTGCTGATTTGGCCCAAACCCGGTATCTATCCTTTCATAACAAACTTCATTACCACTCAAACCCTCTAGTTTCAAACTTAGCTTCCTCTTCAATTCCAGATCATCCTCTAAGGCGTCTGAAAAAAAGATGGCCACGTGATCTTCTTAGTTAAACTTAGATTTGAGCACTATCAGTGGGTAGTTTCTCTACTTTTCATTATCGTGTAATTATGTATCAATTATCCTATTTACTTGTTGAATTATTGTAATACAGTTAGAAATATCAATAACTAAATTTAAAAAAAAATAATTAAACCAACAACTGCGAAAAAAATTCCTGTTAAAATACCGTTGATACATATTTGTGGCAAGCTGAGTAAACCTCAGAATTTTACTATACAGTTTAATAGTGTTATGTGTTGTATAAATGACAACTGGGTGTACATTTTTTTTACGTATTCAATTCTTGAAATGTCTATGCATTACACAGAAATTTAATATTTACAGGATACGTATTAAAAAAAATTGGGTATAACTATGATAAATCCGATAAATATCTATAGTCAACTTATGGACCATTAGAATTAGTCCATGATCCGCTGAAAAATACAAATAAACTATTCTATCTTGAGTGATTCTTGATTGTTTACTAACAAATATTGATAGTCCTATCGGAGAGGTCTCATCCTTCAAGTGCTCTGTACTTTTAATTTAATATTATTTTCCTATTTTAAATGTAAGAGCCCAATGTATGGAAGGTGGTATCCCGAGAAGATAAAATTCAGGAATGGAGCAGGTGGTGGGTCGGTAATTAGATCTGTAAAACATTCGTTTAGGTGTTAGTCGCCAACCAACCTGATTACTTGGGAGATGGTTTCAACTTGAATATTGGTTCACTCAATCCCTTAAAGGGCATGGGAGTTGTGCCAAATTACTCTTGGAATATTAACCCTGTTTCTTTGCATCAATTATTGAAGTTATGATCACGTCCTGAAGTTTCGTCTGCACTAGGCACTGGTGGTCCAGTAGAACCTTGAAGTGTTCATTCTCATCATCTTCAGCTGAAATACGACGTCTTCGTATGTGGGTTGAAACGAACAATGGATGTTGAGCAGTCCTCAGCTGAATCTCAGGAAAAATAAATATTCATTAATCTGATTCATTTTTATAATAGAATGCCACACTGAGATCGCTACAATATTGATATTGACCAGCACCATGGCAATTCATAATAAAAATAATGTGTGTTTATGAATTAAAAATAGTTATGTCTCTCTTTTCCAAAGCTGTTAATCCTGATTGAGAGGAGTTGTTTTAATGCCAATCAATTAATATAAATTAATTTTTTATATAAAAAAATATAAGCTTTATCTTACACAATCTTCCAAGATTTGCTTAAATTACTGTCCTTTTTGCTAGAATGAAACGAATGTATAAGCCGTTCATGGAATGTCTCTACATTTTTAATCTTCACTCTTCTCTCCCTAAGTTTAATATTATATTTTTTTCCCGTCACTTTCAGCCTATTTCTGGTAAAGTACTTAGAAACCCTATGAGGGTCCACTCCAATATTTTCAAAATATAATATAACTTTTCATATATAATAGTGAAGACCATTATGGCATGAAATCCAGTAGAAAGCAACTGGTCGCAAATTTTCGGGTGGGGGACGATGTTTTGGCTTCTGATTATAAATTATTTTATTGTGTCATAAAATGAATCCACTTATGTATTATAGTACATTATATGACTATCTTAACTTCCCTAATCAATTATGGTTTAATTTACAGCTCTGTAAAATTAGCCTTTAAATGTTGAAAAATTAATTTTTACAGCACCGTCATTTATTTTATTATCCAAATAACCACTTTGGATCACGATACAACTATCTTTCCTTTCTTCTGCTGGAGTTTTCCCTGTCTCTAATATCCTGATGTCCAGATTCATTCAATCTCCCATGGTCTTTCTTCATCCCGAAACCCTTCCAATCGCCATTTATTTTATTTAATGTTTCTTACCGACCACTTTGAATCACGTTAAAACCTTTTTTCCTTTCCTCTGGTAGAGTTTTCTATATCCCAGATATCCCTTCATGCATTCACTGACACATTTTTTTTAAACCCTGTCCAACTCCGTCCTTCATGCCTTTCTTCATCTGAAACCATATTTCAAATTTCATATTTAAATTCTCATAAAATATGTATTATACTGGAATAATGATGCAATCAAGAAAGATCCATTCCATTATCATCATTCGATCGATTATTGATGTTCTTTCCACTTAGGATCACATTACATTTTTTGTTTCTCCTGGAGTTTCTTTCGTCTCCAATATTCCTTCTTGGGTCCGCTGGCATGTTTCTCTTGATCCTCACTCCAGTTACGTCCAACCTTCTCTGGCTTTTCTTCTAATTGATTGCTCTTATTTAACCAGGTATTTCTCATTACAGATGTAACAACGACAACATCGGCTCTCAGGTCTACTTTCTCGGCAGTTTCGTCTTCCATTTTCGGTTTCATCAGGGATCTCACGGGAAAAAGCAAACCCTTGATGCTGATTGGAGTCATCGCGGAACTAATAAACGTCGGCACCTACTTCACAACCACTTTGTATTGGTCGTCTTCGCCTTGGATACACTCCCTGGTGTTCGCCTTCGTGTCAGGAAGTTTTGGTGATTGTATCATGCAGCTGGGAGCGACCTGCCTTCTCATACAGACGTCGGCACCCGAGGATTTGCCATTGAGGTAGTGTATTATAGATCATAGAATTGAAATAGAGTTGTTAATATAGAATAGAGAGTATTAGAGGAAAATAGTTGACTGGAGGATAAAATGGAGAACGGAGATAGTTGGGCGTTGCAGTAAAAAAAACACCAAATAAGTACTAGACTTATATTTAGTTAGTGCCGACGTTTCGACCTACAGTGTAGGCCATCTTCAGGGCGACTGGGAGAAGCGGCTGGGTGAACCGGCTAAGCAAACGTCGGCACTAATTAAATATAAGTCTAGTACTTATTTGGTGTTTTTTTTTGCCTGCACCCCCCATCTCCGTTCTCCAGAATATAGAGTAGTTTATTGAAAGTAATTAATCCAAATTATTGTGATATTATTTCTTTCTCAAAAATTAAGTATAAAATTTGTTATTAAAGAACTTATGTACCTATCTGGGTAGCTCAGCAGGAGAGCGATCAATTCTGGGTTCAAATCCGGCTATGGCAGTTACTTTATTTGGACCCTCTTGGGGCTCACCCAGCCTCCATAAGTTGGATACCCAAAACGTGGAAATCCCCGAATTTGATCTAGGACAAATCACCTCCGGGCACAGCCATTGTCTTAGAAACAGTTTATTCTCTTCTACGTTCTGAACCCAAGCTCTTCGTGAGTTGCAGTGGTACAGGTTTTCATAGGTTGATTATTGAAAGTAATAAATCCAAAAATATTATGATCTTTTCTAATTCTACAAAACTAAATATAAAAGATATAAATTGTTTTAGTAAAGAACTTTCTACGACGAACTATTTAAAATACGAATATTTTAAGTTCTTGAACTGAATAATAATTTTAATTTATGGTAATTTTAATGAGTCATGAAAAGTTAATACAGGAAAAGCAAAATATGTTTTAACATCTAAAAATGACTGTTTCAATTGAAGAATAGTAACTACTACCGTTCATAGAAACAAAGCCACTCCCAGTTTTGACTTACTCCTTCTTATATCCTATTGGCATGATTAATTACTATCTTTTTATGAAAAAAATTAAATGAAATGATTTCTTTTTTAATAACTACCTTCTCCATGTCAATGCCTAAATTACACGTGGCATGAATTACTCTTAGAAGAAAAACATCTATTAATAAAAAAAAATATTGCTTCAAATTAAAATCAATTTTAATCACAAAATAATTAAACAAACAACACTTTGAGGTAATTCGCCTTATCTCTCATTATCTTTGCGTCTAATTCCTTTATTCTGTAAACTGATTATAGACTGAAAGATGAAAAATAAATAATAATAAAGTGGACTGAATTTTAAAAATATCATCCATTAATCAAATTTACTAATTTACTTACAAATGAATTAATGAAGATATTGCAGTTAATAATAATTTATTAACTGCAATATCTGCATTAATTCATTTTGTATGATATATACCAATTATTATTATTTTATAAATAAATAATAGGTTAATTACAGATGATGGTAAATGTAGGATTATTATTTTGAATAGTAGATATTTCAGATTATAGTTCACCAGATTATAGTTATAGATTACACTGGTCGACAAGGTTTTTTTCACAAGAGATCTGAATAGTGAATCTAGTTGCATTTTCCATCCTGAATTCAGATTTGTAGTCAGAATTTTCCCATCAGGCATAGTTTTTCTAACAAATATAAAAAAGCTACTTTTCAAAATATGATTTTAGCGTTTTCTTTAACCTGTCATAGGAACCGTTACCTCATATGTAGCTATTTTACTCAAGCTGTATTATTGAAATTATTAGCAATGTGATGCTGAAGCGCAATAAAACATGACTGTGCAGGTTCATTGTTGTTGTTTATACATGTTCAGACCTCTTTGGCATTGTGATGTGTCAGTATTGAGCTGACTGTGAGATTGTTGAGTGGTGAAATATTTCCTTCCTTTCTGTTTAGAAGTGTATTGTGTATGTTGTGCATGTTGTATTTCTGTGCTTTATTTTTTCATCATGCCAAGAAATTGTGTAAATCATGCAGATAATTTCTGCTATATTTGAGGTGAGCTGACCTTCAATTCTCAGAGGCGAAATTTGACCCCACTTGTAAAGAAGTGTTATAAACTTTACTTTGGCTGTCAAGTTGGTGATTTTGATAAGAGCTGGGCCCCAAATACATGCTGTGTTTCGTGTGTTAGACTGCTGACTGGGTGGAAAAATGGTACACATCATATGCCATTTGCAATTCCCATGATTTGGAGGGAACTGAAGGATCATTTAACTGACTCGCGATTGAAATCTGTCTAAACAGCAAGCGGAAGTTTTAGCTTCCAGACTCAAAGGGTGGAATCTACTCCAAAAAGAAGTTAGAATATGTAGTTTAATATGAATATATGTATGTAGTGTGGTAGAATATGTAATCACTATCTACCACGTTCTAGGCAAGCCAGAATGAGTAGTTATAATTTTGAGTTAGATCGATTTTTTTTCGAATATTATAAAAATTCAAATTAATATCACACAAAACTCCTGCCTGATGGAAAAATACTAAAGTTATATTTGAATTCAGCTCGAAAAATACTTCTAGAAAATGTTATTTTAGTTCTTGTGAAAGAAAAAAAGTTCACTTTTGTCGACCAGTGTTATAGGGAATTTAATTCTTTAAAAGATCGATTGTTACATATTTTCCATTTAAAAGTAACTATTAGGCGATTCCAAACCAAATAAAATTATTTGAATATTAATGAACATATTAACGGTATTTTGGAATTTAAAAAGAATTTTACATACAACACATAAACTTAAATCACGAAATTTAATATTATTTAAGACAGGTGATGAACCATTTTCGAATTAACTGCACTGAAAACGAGTTACTAGAAAATTATTGAAAATAGGCGTTTTTTCACAATGGCGGAAATCTGTAAAGAATAAGAAGGCTTCCTTATAAATATTTTACAAGCCAGCAAAATTACTTTATCTTATGTGAATCAATGATATTTCAACTACGGCAATATGTATACCACATATTATACAGAAGATCATAAGTATGCTGTTGTTACACTATATCAAATTTTAAAATCGGTTCTTTTCTTGAAGTACCCATTAAACTAACCTGTGGCACTGTAAACTTGTACTATTAACTCTAATACCATCTGGACCAATGCAGGGTCTTAGGCTTAGTGTATTGTAGACACTGCAGTCTTTCTACGCCAACGTTTTTGCAAGGAAGTTATCTGGCTGAGATCACTGACCCTCAGGCACTCACTTTATGGAGGCTGTGCGAGACGCAGGATGGTCTGTAGATCCCATATGGTTCCAAATGATCATGTATACCCTTTTTTTGATTGAATGCACGTTAAAAAGTTATTCTAAAAAATCTTATAAGACCCCTCGTGGTTCCTCAAAGTGCTGGTTATTCCGCATCCTGAGATGGAAATAACGCGCTTTGGCTGATCCATTAAACAATAAAATCTTTATCATGAAGTTTTTCCAAATTTTATTACCCACTAACTGGCTATTTGATTTTTTTTTCATTTAAATATATTCTGTTATCGTGTTTTACCATTCTTTCTTAGGATGCAGATTTTTATGAACGCCCTACCGGTCTTCGTAGTAGTGGGCGGAGCTCTGGCTACGGTCATCATCACTTCCTTCGGCTACCAATGGCTCTTCTCCTTTGCCATCACCCTTCAGGCGATCTCTCTCATTCTAGTCATTGCCTTGGTCAAGGAGAAAGAAACGACCACAAAAAGTTTCAAGAATTCTCTCGAGATTTTGAAGAATCTTTTTAAATGGCGAGAGAATGTCATCGTACTTTGGTTGATGCTGTTTGCTGGACCGATCATGATATCTACAATAACTGGTAATTATAACAAACAAATACCGAGCTTTGGTACTTATTCCGGAGGTTGCCAACTTGGCTGTAGGTGTTGTTCTGTCACGTAACGTCATTTTTATTTCTGTATCATCTATATCGGCGGTGTCTGCCACTATTTCTTCCCAATAAGTAAGTAAAAAATAAACAAATATATAATAAAATAATAATAAACTTATTATATATAATTAATCTAGCCTATATGTACTTATTTTGGTATTGTAATCTGATATAATTTCCTTTTCCTTTACATATAATGAAGAGAAAATAATGTCAGTTGAAAGTACTCATCTTTTCTAACTATTCCAAATTTATAGATTACAAAACGCACAAGAGTGCGATGAAAAATGACATAGCGTGACCTCACTTTTCAAGACTTTAAGTATCCCTACTACCAAGTACCATGGCAACCTGTGGAATAAGTTCCAAAGCTTTTTGGACTTGACAACATGTCTAAAAGTAAGTCCTTACTTGCTCTCATCCTTAAGACTAATGGATACATTAAGTACCAGGAACGATGAAATGTTTTACAGAGGCAGTGACAATCTTATAAAACTAGATATATACATCATACGAAGTAGGCTAAGAATTATTGGCATCGCATAGTATCATTGATTGGTGTTTTCTCCTTACGGAAAAACAAACCATAAAATATTAATTATTATTAATACTTCTCGATATTGGGACTCAAGGATTACTCTCTATCTTCCACATTATGAAGCCAAATGTCCGAAATCGCCAATCACTCTCTAATATTATTGCTATGCTCACCCAGCCTAATGAGAGTGTTTAGAGGAGATTAGGGAGAAAATCCTGATAGTCAACCATCTCAGCCTAATTATTTCCCGGCACAATCTTGAGCTTACAATCACTAAAAGTACAATCTTTGCCAAGCACCTTCATGGGTCGTTGTGCTACAATTGTAATATTTTTTTCAAGAGGATTTAACATTCTCTCAGTTAACAAATAGTTGACTCGAATTC
This sequence comes from Arma custos, assembly GCA_037127475.1. Taxonomy (NCBI): domain Eukaryota; kingdom Metazoa; phylum Arthropoda; class Insecta; order Hemiptera; family Pentatomidae; genus Arma; species Arma custos. The sequence continues at coordinate 69,942,569 of CM073764.1, read as the reverse complement.
TAAGAAAGAATAATGTTTATTAAACAATGGATTTTTAAAGTGAATTAGTTTATAATGTGTGCAATATTTTTTGGTTGTTTGTATGGTATTTAAACTAACAATTTTTTTTTTAACTTAGTATTAATGAAGAACTGCATTTGTATATAAAAAGATGTTTGGAACACACTTTCAATATAAATGTTATAGGGCATTGCAAAATTACTTTCGCAGATTGTATTTTACAGATTGTTCCTCTTTGTTGCAGTTGAAGCTACGAACACTTCAACATTCCTACAGATGAAATTTCAGTTCTCAATGTATCAGATCACTTCTTATGGATCTTACAGCATAACGATCGCTATTGTTGGTAAACAAACATTTATATTGTAAATACGCATAATTTCGATATTAATTTAAGATTAATTAAAATTATCGGTCCTCTTTTATTGGATAGGATCAATGATTGCATCAGCAATTCTGAGGAAGGTGTTCCACTGCAGTGAACTGATGACGGGGATCATTGCGTCTGTCATGAGCGTCGTGGGTTCGATCGTGCTGGCCTATATCGAGACTCCACTTGGGCTGTATTTGTGTGAGTAATAATAACTGAACTTTATTCATTTTTGTCTCCCAGCCATGTTTCGTAATGACAAGACATCGATGCGTAGTAGTCATGTCATGTCAAGTAGAGGCATCTTTAACTTCGACACGCGTCCTAAACCAGTTGGTTCCTCATTTCTGATGCAAGAATGCTTCAGATCAATGGGTCTTAACTTTCCCTGTGAACATTGTTTGGGCAAGAGAGGATAGCATAGCATAACTTTTTCTTATAAACAATATGTCTTGCAACAATATCAGTTCCATACGGTCTCTTATAAATTAAAACACTGACCATTTAACTTTTGCATTTGCAGGTAGTCTACTTAACTTCATGAGATTGGTCACTTTCCCATTGCCAAATACCATCATCAGCAAGATCGTCAGTCACGAAGAATTGGGTTGGAATTATTACAATGTTATGTAAAGTCAACTTGTAAGTCACTTTGTTTATTTATTTATGCACTTTGCACAGGTACCTACCTTGGCTTCGCAGCTGTTATCACCTCATGGATTCCCTTGATAATAACCAAGTTGTACCGAATCGTATTCCAGAGTACGACAACGACGGAAGACCGTTGGGAAGGCGCTTTCTACTTCGTATCTTCTGGTATATTTGGTGTCCTTGCTATTATATATAGGTAAAATACACACATTTATTTATATTATGATCAGAATCTATTTAGTTTATTATATTATTAACTTTTTTATTTGAAATTGCACTCGCAAATATTACCATAAACCATAAAATTCAGGGTCAGGTTTTACGCATATAGATATTTACAGGGGTTCTTCTTTATTTTTTTAACACCACATAGCGCAACTATGGCTAACCAGACCATTCTAAACAAAAGTCCTAACTTTAGCATTTAGATGGATCTTTAACGAGTACCTGACTCCGCATAGACTCGGGACCGCCATTTTACGTTCGTTCTAAAGGACGAAATTACCCAGGATTTTTCAACATCCTTTAAAAAAAAAACTGAAGACCTCCTGCTAGGTGGGCTGAGAACCTGCGATCTTGGTCATAGAAGGTTTTTATGCTAACCACTACACCACAGATGACCCATCTGCAGGGATTGATTGACTCGCTTTTCATTTAGGTTTATATGATAATGTTTGAAAATGCAGCCTCTGTGTTGCCATTTCGACAATAATTAAAGCGTTGTCTGTTGTTTAGGAATTTTCTAATGATAAACTACTTTTAGTCTTATGTGGTTGCCATGTATCATAATGCCTGTAGATAAACTGGTTTTAATGTTTTCACAAAGAATTGGTGATCCAATTCACTGTTAATCTCACATTACTTCTTCTATGCTTCCTTCATCTCTTTTAAATATGTTCTTTCTCTCTTCTCTTTCCAATTTGTTCCTAGTTTTTGTATTGCTTCCTTCTCTGACACTACAAGTACTATCCACTTTTCTACCTTCATTCCAAAACAATTCTGTTTGTAACATCTCTTGGTTCGAGTTTCACTTTTGGTAAATCTATTTTAACTTTGCCAATCCATAGCGTTGATGATTTGACCATTTCTATGTCAGCAAAAATTCTATTGGTGAATCTCGTTGGGGGAAGCCTGGTAACTTGTTCAAAGAATTGAATCGTCTGCTACCAGTTTTGAGATATTTTTTTTATTTTAATCGGTACCCATCTTCAGTTACATACAGGAATCTTTTTCATATTTTTGTGTTGTTCTTTAACTATCACATTTTATGTAGTGTGTCATTTTTTTTTATAGTGCTACTGGTTCAATTACTGTGCCGAAGTGCCTGCCAGATCTTTGTGTTTTTGATGAAATACATTTCCTATTGTAAATTTCACATGCTATCAAATATATCTATACATTTAAGAATATATATTTAAACTAAACTTGCGATTTAATATATATCTATACATTTATAGAATATATATTTAAACTAAACTAACAATTTTTTTTTCAAAATATCATGATTATACGAAGAATAATTGACTATTACATATGGCTTGGATTTTGAAGGTGCATTATTTTTCTTCACTTCTTATGTTATAATTGGGTTAATAATTTTTGGGAAATGGCTTCTTGGTCTATAAATGTTTAAAGATGTGTATTATATTTTGTTTATTAATGCATATCTAATTATTATTAGTAAAGATAAATTATAAAATTTTCTTGAAAATCCAATTGTTCTATTTTATGTTTCAGCTTGGGTTACTTCTTCTATGACGAGTCGAAGACAATCGAAGCGATGACCAAAAGTCAAGAAAAGATTGACCAAAATATAGAAAATGGTAAAAGTAGTTTGCCGGATAAGACTGACATTTCGACATGAGTTGAAATGATATTGACGGATCTGGTTTTTAAAACTTGAGTAAGCGGTAGTTCGAAGATCGTCACTACTGATGATATACACAAGCAGTTGCTATTGATACCACCGGATCTATGCTTCTTGGCAGCTCAAGTTCTCAAGGTTATGTAGTGTGCATAGTTAAGTATCAATACGTTCAACTCACGATAAGCAGAAATTTCCTAAAATATTGGGCATGATCTGGTTATTTACATATATAGTTTTTGTATATCCACGGGTGTTTTATACCTATGGTTGGTTAGTATTTTTGTTTTTATTCTTACTGGGTTATAACGTACCCTGGAGCGTATGAGTTGGGGTAGCAAACGCGCTAGAGGAGCCAAAGAATGAAGATTATAAGTAAATATATAATAATTTTTAGATTGATATATAAATAACTAACATTATTATTATGTATAATGTTAAGATTATTATTATACATGGAAATATCTTCAAATTTTGAGTATAAAGTTAATGGAATCTCTTCTAAGAATGATCGTCACTGTCCTCCGATACACTTTAAGATGTTTAAGTTACTGAACTACTCGTATTTCAGCGTTGTATGATTATATTTTTTTAATATATTTTATACATATGTTATATCTATCCACTTAGAGGTGTAAATAAAGTTGTTTAATGTAATATTGACTGCTAATTCCACCTCTAAATATTTATATATGATACCTATATATACTACCCTATTGGCATATGTGGAATGCGTTGCAGAGAAGTTTTTTTAATCCCCATCCACAAGATGGCCTTCAACTGCTATGTACAGCAATGCACCATATATGGAGTGAAATTCCTCAAGAAACTAGTAACTACAATATTAACAGAATGCCTAATAGGTTCTGGCTAATAGAGGACATTATACAAGGTATTTCAAAATTTATATTATGGAAAATATTTTTAATTAAATTGCAAACCAAATGTGTCTCTTTATCTCAAGATATAAATGGGATAGGTCAAAAATGTTTCTAATTTAGGTATCTAAGATTTTCGGAGTGTAATCCTTAAGAAATGATTTTCATATTTAGAATTTTTTATGAGGAGTAAAATCGAGTTTTAACTAAAAGTGGCCCGTTACGTTACTTTCTCGATAAGATAGTATTATTTGTTTTACATGATAGATAGAAATCAAAAGTTACATTCAGGGACTAAAAATCTACTACAACCACATCGCAAAAAGATGCAGCGGCTCACATAACATTTCTGAATGTCCGCGACTAGGCAAACCAAAATGCAAAATGAATTGCGATGGAGCGCACGTCGCTTCTTATAGAAAATGTCTTCATAGGAAAACATTAGAAGAAATAGTGACTAAAAGGATGGAAGAAAAGAGATCTAAGCAGATCAATACTAACCAAAACATACCCAAACTAATGACTAACAGCATGACAGTTCTCCCAGGTGTAGAATACACATCAATTTCTAGGCCGAAAAGTTGGCACGATTAATAAAAAATAAGTTTTGCTTATTTTTTGTGTTATCATTGACTGCAGCCCCTGACCAATTCAATCCATGATTGAATTATCCAGTCAACTATTTTCCACTCAAACATCTGTTTTATTAGATACACATCTATATTTATAATTTTAATTAAAATAGTTCTCATTATTAAATATAGTTTTTTAATCATTTAAAAATTTAAAAAAAAACAATACGCGATGATAAGTATCAGTAGAGAGCGATTAATTGGCAACAACACATTTAAAATCCATTAGAAACGGAAAGGGGTAAATATCAGTCGCGTGCCGAAGTTTACACAAACACCTTTTTTTATGTCACTAGAAATTATAAGTTAATGTAGTCAACGAAGAAACTGGTGTTTTAAGCGTAAGTAGAATGTTGGTTCAAAAAAAGACTCAAAAATAAACTTTTTTTTTTTAATTTAGTATTTAACTGTCAATGGAAATAATTATACTATAATATTATTATATTAATTAAATATTATAAACAAAAATATTTTAAATTATAGATGTATTTTTTTGTCATTAGTTGAAAAACTAGAAGTGATACTTAAATACCTTATCTCTAAACTGCCTTCTTCTTTTTTACGCCATCCTCATGGTTTGTTTCCTAATTAAATATTTTTTATTATATTTATTTTTATCCGATAATTTGTTATAATAGATCATTCAGTAATACTTGATGGACTACGCATATATTTTAGTTTGCTTAATGATTACTTTTATTCTACCGTTTAATCAGTGTAAAAGTCATACAAAGTAAAAAGTCATACGCTGTCCTCATCAGATATTTTAATTATAGCTGTGATTTGGAAGAATGACATTGCAATAGAACATCCTTATGTAAATGTAAATATTGGCACAAATCGATCCATAACAGTGACGAGTAACGGTACACTCAAACAATCACTTCAAGTACAATCATTACGCTTAAAACTTCTAGAAACATTCTAACAACCAATGACACTTGATTGATTGAAATGAAAAGTCTTCAATTATCCTTATCTATTGGATAATAATGACCTTCGCTAAAATTGATTTAATAGCCAATATAATATCGAGTGAGAACAAGGACAACTTTAAAAGCAAGCTGTATGCATATTTGTTAAAACCATCACTCCAAAAGAAGTAATTCAATCCAAAAGACCCTTGAGATTGTTATAGCTCAATCAGTTGTGAAACATTATTAGTTTAAAAATGCAGTAGCTATGTTTACAAATGTTAAATCAATTAACGTTCTGTTTCACACATCAAATGAGCCGTTCAACATCAAACGCGAATAACTCCAAAATTTCAAAAATTGACTTTTTCTCATTTCTCGCTAGTTTAGTCAAGCAATTTTGTTTAGAACTATCCTTTGCCGCCCTATTTATCTTACCTTTAAACCAGTTCTGACCTCAAGTTTCAGAATCATTAAGCATTCCTTGACTAAACTAGCGAAAAATCAGAAAAAGCCATGTTTTGAAACTTTGGAGTTCTCCGATTTTGATTAAAAACACCTCATATAATCATCTGTTATCAATATATATCAATCAATCATCAATTAAAACCCTCTCATATACGCGACTACTCAAGAGGGAAAAAAGGAGAATTTTTGGAAAAAGGAAAAAGGAACATTTTTGTAATCAAAATGAAGCGAGGAAATTTTACGAATGTATAATAACAGCTTGAGAGAATCAACTAGGAAGGAAAGGTAAAGAGAACGAGCTCTGACAGCATAGAAAGGGGCGTGGAAGAGAATGCTGCAGAAAATGATAAGAGCAAGCTGAAAGACAGATCCTGGAAAGAGGACATGAGTTTAACGTTCACCTCCATAGTCTGCTCATCGATTTCAAGCAGGCATACGACAGCATCGAACGACAGCAATTACTACAGGTAATGCTTAATTTGGGAATTCCCAGGAAGCTTACTAGGCTTGCAAATATGACCATGCATGATAGCAGGATGGAAATAAAAATGCAAGGCAGAGGAATTTTCAGTATATAGTGGCCTGAGGTAGGGAGGCCTGTTATCACCGGTCATTTTTAATTAGCGTTGGAAAAAGCAAAAACTGAAATACGAACCAACCCTACTGGGTCTATCTACGATCGATTAACACAGCACTTGGCATATGCGGACGACATGCTCATAATAGTTAGAAGCACGGCAGCGCTTTGAAGAGCTTTTGAAGGGTTTGTAAGGGAAGCGGCAGAAGTGGGTCTTAACGTAAATGAAGGAAAAACAAAAAAACCTTTGAAAAAAAAACTTAAAAACCTTTGAACATCAATTCTCTGTGTATACAAGCTAAAATAGCTGCTATTTATGAGACTATCCTGAGACCCATAGTTACATATGGCAGTGAATCCTTGGTATTGACAGACGAAAGTAAAAGGAAACTCCACTAAGAGAGAACGGTACGGGGGATCAAGAAAGAATCGTGAGCTCCGCACAATATATGGAAAGCTCGATGTCATATTATTATCAATTAATTTTTATTACTTCATGTTACCCTTTATCTCTCATTTGTTACTGTTATTATTTTCTACATATTTCATAATTTTATCATTATACTGTTATTCCTTGTATCTTGTATATTTAGCCCTGAAGACCTGCATTGTGGGTCGAAACGTTGGCTTTAAAATTAAACAATTCTTCATACCGAGAGGAATTTTCTAAACTCCACCTGGACCATTTCATTTCCCAAATTAGTTTATTCCATCGACTATGGACTTACAACCTTCTAGCTCTTCGATCTGCCGCTCCCCCTACGGTGGATATGATTAGAGACCACAGATCCTCGAGACGTCTGGAAGACGAAGAAGCAGAGTAAGAACGTGCCGGAAGAGAGGAAAGCTGACTTAAGGAGTAGAGGAGAAGAGTGTTTGAAGATGAAGAAAGAGACTTGTTATTCCTAGGGCGGAGTGGTTTGTTAGCGAGGAGGGTCCTCGACCCCACTCCACCTTACCTCCTCTCACCTAGTTCCGTCTTTTTTGTTTTTACTTTTCTCTCCTGAATTATAGAAACTGTTTGGTTTGCCTTTTTTTCATTGCCCTTACAAAGGGCTCATCCTCCTCGACAGTACTACGTATTTACACGGTGGAATGCCCTTTGTTTGCTGTACTTGCTCCAATGCAAACAACTGTCTTTTTTTTAGTCCGGACATGCTACACGACTACCTACCTCTGCTGCAAATCACATTATTTAGCTCATGTCAAAACTTGTTACAGGGTTGTAAGATATATTTTTCATTTGAACAGCAGTTTCACTATATATTTTGTTATTTCATTGACTTAATTTTCATTGAATCAAAATACCAAATAAATTTCGGAACGACTTCATAACTCAACAATAGTTATATTTTCCCGTTTCTACTTACATCAAAGTGTCGTTTCATTTAGTAAAAAATAGCAATAAATAAAAAAATAAATAATGGATACAAATAAAAATTAAATTATTATTGAAAAATAATATCTCTAATTAGATGATCCTATTTTTATTTTTAATTCAATTAATATTAACATATTTATTTAAATATGCTAAAAAAGAAATGTTAGAAAAGGTTCAACTAAAATTAAAATATTTTATAAAAAAATAAAAATGAACAAAGTTAAACAATAAATTAATAAAAAATATACTGTAAGTTCATTACACTATAATTAAATTGAACAATATTAAAACGTATTACAAATGTTAAAAAATGTAAATACAAATTAAATTAAAAAAGAAACAATATTTTTAAAAATGTAAATTAAAAATATGAAATATGTGAAAAAATTATTAAACTAAAATAATTGTTTTACACTTAATAATAAATAAAAGAATGAAGCTTTGAATGAAGCTAAATCAGAAAATATTTAATAATGTTAAATAAAAATTATTAGTTCTTTTAAAGATTTTAACAAGCAAAACAAACAATTAGAAAAAGTTGATGAAAAGAAAATTAAATGTAGCACATTAAAAAAAATTGTCGATGTCTTGAACTATAAAAATTAATAAAGAAAATAACAGAAAAAAAATTAGGTTAAAAAAACATAAAACGGAAACCTAAAAGGTGATAATCACCGTAATAATCGTAGTAATCGTAATTAAATTATTTTAAAAAATAATTTTAATTATTAAAAAAAGTAGTTACAAAATCAGGAAAAATAAATATGAAAACAAAATAAAATTCAGGGCATATTAAATTTAAAAGATAAACTAAAACAATGATAAAATTTTATAAAAATATTTAAAGAAAAATTATTACAAACAAAATAAAATTAAACTTAATTTCCTAAAAAATTAAAAATAAACTGTTTTAGTTTATTTTTTAAACTATAGACTATAAACATCAATAATAAAAATGAAAATATTTTAATATTTAAATAAAGTATTTACAAAATTCTGTAATGTATGTAATATGTAAATATACAATATTCAAATAAGCAATAAGTAAATAAACTAAGTGATTTTAAAATAATAATAGCTTTTTAAATTACTAAAATTAATTTAATTTAATGATTGATCAATTAACTAATTTAATAAAAAATTAATTAAATTTAATTAATTTAATTTAATTACCACAATAATATTTTATATCAGGACTTTTTAGAGAAAGGGAATATGGGTACTTGTGATTTAGCAGGTTGCCATGAAGTCTACCTCTTTTTATCACAGCTTCATTTGTTTATCACTCAACTCATTAGTTATTTATGCTTATTATTATTATTATTATTATTATTATTATATATCTTGTTCTTTTTCTCGGTTTCTACCAGAGAATGGCCCTACCCGGACATAAATCAAGGGTTAGGATAGAAAAATTAAGTAGAAATATTGATAATTTTTCGAACAATACTCGCAGTTCCGAGTAAGACCGCTTTCTGCATTTGATCCAGAATATTGGAGTTGAGGTCGAGTTCTTTTTTAAATTATTAAATTAATTAAATCAAGTTGTTTGTTTTTTCCAGAATATAAAAATCAAAAGGTCCAGAATATAAAAATCTATTTTAACTGAATAGACAGTTCTTGGTATTTCCTAATTTTGTCGGCTCTGGTGTTCATTACGTTTGAATCACATGGGACTGCAATTTCTATGATTCCACCAATTTTATTCGCTTTATGGATCAACAAAATATCTGGACAACAAACTATATTTTTATTATTATTATTATCATATTGATGGTATTTTTCTCGGTTTCTACCGGAGAATGGACCTACCCGAACATAAGTCAAGGGTTAGGCTAGATAAATTAATTAAAAATATTTATAATTTTTCGAACAATACTTGAAGTTCCGAGCAAGACCGCTTGTTGCATTTCATCCAGAATATTGGAATTAAGGTCCAATTCCTTTATGCTGCTTAATGTCATTTCCGGAATCAGTCCATTCGTATATATAATCAATGGCAAAACTTTTACTTTATCAAGCTTGTATAACTGTTTCAATTTCTCTGTCAGGTCCTGAAATTTCCTAATTTTTTCGGCGACCACCTTGTGGAGGTTATCATCTGCCGGTAATCTTATTTCAATGATATTTACACATTTTTCTTCTTCTAGAATCATCAAGATGTCAGGCCTGTTGTGAGGAACTTTGTGATCTGTTACGATGGCCTAGTCCCAATAAAGCTTTACGTGCCCTTTATCAAATATTGGTTGAGAACTGTAATAACGGTAGGTCTTAAATAGGTCTGTCCACAATATGAAATCTCATAGCCAATTCTTTTCCTAATTTTGTGTAAAATTGTTGTGTCTCAGCAAATACTCCTTTGCCAGCAAGAACCTGACACCCGGATGAAATATGCTGGATTGATTCTGTGATTGTTTTGCATAGTCGACACTTATCTGAAATGACCTCTTCACATATACGGCGCCAATAGGTCTTCGTAGCAATCACCTGGTCCTGAATTGCTAGAACAAAACCTTCGGTTTCAGGAAATAATTTCCCTTTATGTAGCCACATTAATAATGCTTCCTTGTCAACGCCTTCTGCCGCCAGACTAAGATAAATCCTTCCGTGGAGCTCTTTAGATTTCCACTCATTGAGAAGGTTTTCTTGATTAACAGGTGTGGAAAAGTTCTCACTTCGTAAGTTTAGAGCAGTGTATATGTGGTCCAATGTCACAATTGTTGAAATAACTCTTGATGAGTCATTGCTCCTAAAATAGTTACGAAGTTGTTCTTCCCCTCGCCGGCATGCTTTTAGCAAGTTTGATAAGCCTCGCCCTCCTTTTCGTGGAAGATACATCCTTACGACCGATGATTTAGGGTGCCGTTTTCTCGATTGTACTAATTGTACTCTTAGATACGAGTCCATAGCGTCCAGGTCTGTATCAGTCCATTTTATAACTCCAAAGGAGTAAGACAATGCTGGTATTGCCCAGGCATTCAGTGCTTTTATAATACTCTTAACCGAAAGGTATGTTTCTAACACTGTTTTTACTCGCTGTTTTAATTTACACTGGAATACCTTTTTTAAGTCCTTCTTAAATTCCAGAAGCTGGTGTATTCCTAGGTATTTGTATGAGTCATTTTTGTTAAGGCTGTTAATTACTGAATTATTTGATAATTCCGAATACTTGACTCTTCCATTTTACCCTTCTTCTTTGGAGTACCGCAAATTTGTCTACTCCCATTTTTATATGAATATCTTCACTAAAGACTCTGACTGTTTCAAGAAGATTTCTCAAATCGTTTTCATTCTTGGCATACAATTTGACATCGTCCATGTAAAGAGAATGGCAAACTGTTGTATCCTGAGACAAATGATAACCATTGCCTGATGAATTTAATAAGAAGGGTTGATCGCCAAGCAGAATCAGAAAGGATTCAGAGAGTCACCTTGGAAAATTTCTCTACTTACTGTTATTTCTTCACTAGATAATGGTGCATTACTTCCAAGCACACTTTCCAAAGCTTCATTAGGCGCTCTAACAGACCAATTATGGTTTTGTCTACCTTATACCATAGATATTTAGACATTCTAGAAGCCAGTCATGGGGCACTGAGTCATACGCTTTTTGGTAGTCAATCCACACTATTGATATGCTATTATTATTATTATTTGTGCTTTATAAGATTGATTGCATATTGTTTATTAGTGTTTATGTCTATTTAATTTTATTTATTGTCTATTTAAATTTCATTATTGTCATTTTGAAAATTGCCTTTAACGGAAGACGAAACTCTGAAATACTTCTAATATTATAAGGTTCAGAATAAAATAAATTTATAAGGCACATAGTATACTCCCGTATGGAATGTGCTAATAAATAAACGGTCCTTTCAAAGAGTTACTTTGAAAGGAAAAAAAAAAAAAAAGGTTCAGAATAATTCCATTGATGAAATTCTGTGAAAAAGGGTTTTGAAAAGAAGATGGTATTGAGATATTTAGGCCGAAAGTGTAGGAAAAACATTGCTATAAGCGGTCTAGAATTAGCATTTAACTATTACATTTCGTATGTATCCATTCATTATGAATAATTAGGTAGTTGTTATCGTTATCAGTGCTGAGGTTATAAACAGTGGCGGATAACAGTATATGGCGACCTGCCAAATATACCGGAATATGTGAAAGAAGTCGTTTTATTTTAAGGACAAAAAACTACTAATTGTTGCCCTCACCGCTTGAAAATATAGACCAAATAGAATAAATAGACAATAAATAAAATATGCACACTTGATACAATCTACACAAAATATTTACCCTTAGTACAATGTAAACACTTAAAACTTACAGGATATACATAGCTTATACATATATACATATTTGTGACATTAATACATAGTAAAAATATTGTTACATATTAATATATTAAACACGTACTATTCTATACTAAACATATAGTATGGGGTGTCCGTAAAATAAGTTTCCCTATTTTTTTAAAAGTGAAAAAAATGTTTTATTACCATTATATATTACATCATTAGAAATCTTGAACATTAAACTATTTATCTACGTAGTCCCCGTTGACATCGATGCACTTCTGCATCCGTGTCAACATTTTTTTGATACCTTAGTCATAGAGGTCCGCCGCCGCGCTGTTGAAGAACTTCATGACCTCTTCTTCCAATTCCTCTCTTGTCCCAAAATTTGTTCCGCCTAGGTGTTTTTTCAGGCTTGGGAACAGATGGTAATCACTTGGGGCCAGATCGGGGCTGTAGGGTGGGTGTTGGATGATTTCCCATCCGAAATCCTCGATGAGAGCGGTAGTGACGCGGGCTGTATGCGGACTAGCGTTGTCGTGATGAAAACGGACTCCTTTAGTCCGGTCGCCGAATTGCCTTTAGCATACAAAAAACGGATCACGGATCGTATCTCACACCTGGCGGGGGAAGCGATTGGGAACTCCATCTTTCAAGGCTGTCAAGGCCGAACTGATGGTGGCAGCGAGTTGACCGGGGTCGGGATGTGGAGGGGGGAGTCCAAGCGACACGCTGATGCCGTCTGAGGGACCTGCCGCAACTTGCACGGCCGTGCCACAACAGGGAAACTTATTTTACGGACACCCCTCGTAGAAAGGGTATATTTCTTATAAATATACATGGCTTACATACAAGCATGTGGCATTAATAAATAATTAAAATATTGTTGCAGAGTAAGATATTGAACACATATACTACAAAGAGTTATATATACATACAAACTTATATACACATTTATTTGTCCATATTTATTCGTCGATTTCAGCAATTTATTATTTTAACCAATTTCTCTACTAATTGTTAGCCGGTTAAAATATATACATATAAAGTTAATTGATGATCTTAGATGAATAATTAGTACGTCAGATATTAATATGTCAAATTAACTGGAGTATCTTGATATTTTTAATAAATTCTAAAGTATTATCGATGCATTGCTTATTATCGCCCAATGCCTTAAGGATCTGCCGAGGCACGCAACATTTTTCCATGTCAAGATGTAAGAGAAGTGATTACAAAAATGCCACAAACGTATATTACAGCCCATGACTTATTTTAATTTAATAAATAATGTTAATTATCTCAGAAATTTTATGAAAATAAGAACGATCAAAGGCTTTTTTCCTCCTGGAATTCGGGAAGAATAGGGAAGGGAGCGGGAAGGGAAGCGGGCTATGATGGATTCCGCGGGAGGAGAAAGGTTGAAGAGGAACGCCAAATATGCAGGATAGTGCCTGTGGGAAATGAATGGTTCCTTCTCAACTCCTTCCTAATGAATGGCCTCTTTTCGAAAGGACCTACGAGTAATTAAATAATCCATCAGCAAAATATTAAACAATCATTATTATCATTCAGGTTTATGAGTAATAGTTGATTGAATAATAGTTTATTTAATTGTCAGTTCGAGCGCTGTCATGATCGTTTCTGATAAGTTTGTTAAATAGGTGAAGATAATTGAGAGTTTCTTTTAAGTGAAAACTTCTTTAGCAGCGTTTAGCTACTTTTGGTAGGGGGTAAACTGGCGGCTAGTGCATGAGTTATACAATTTATAAAGTTATACAACTTTAGTTGAAAGGTTATAATTCTGTTGATATAAGAATAATTATATTATATTCATTAAAAACAATTTAAAAAGTCGTTTGAAAGTTGTGAAATTGATACTAATAATAACTTAAAACATTAGTTACCGGTAGAACTTTATTCGTTTCACAAAAATGATTTTTTTGTATTAGTTAAATGTCTTGTTTTATGAAATGATTGTACAAAAAAAGTACAAATGATTTAAGTATTGTTGAATTTAACGAAGATGGTAATTCTAAAAATGAAAAAGTTCATTAACATGAATGTAAATAAAGATACAAGCTATCAAAGGTATACTAATTACTACTACAATAAACTTATGATATTTCGTATTGAGCTTCTTCAGCCTATCATATGTTTTGACTAATGAATAAACTACTTGAAAATGAATATGATTGTTCGGAGTGTCAGGATAAGTGAACACCGAACTAATGTTAATAATTCAAATTTACAAATTTGGAATTTAAATAATTCAGTCTATAATCAATTTAGAAATTCAAAAAAGACACAGTTATTCCAAAGTCCTATGTTTTCACTTCTGTCGGCAGTCCTCATGACTGCCTATTTTATTTTTTTTTTTTAGGTTCAGCTATTAATGAATTGATTTTGCTCAACTTTAAAACTTAACGTCGATCAATAATAAAATATTTCAATTAATATTAACGTAAATAAAATAGATTGACATGATGGATTGAATTGGTCAGGGGGCAGTCAATGAAACACAAAAATTAAGCAAAACTTAATTTTTATTAATCGTGCCAACGTTTCGGCCAAGGTTGTAGGCTATTTTCTGGGCAAATAGTGGGTGCGGTGACTAGCCACAACACTAAAACTGAGCTCAAACTGTGCTGTGACAAGTCACCACACCCACTATTTGCCCGGAAGATGGCCTACAACGTAGGCCGAAACGTTGGCACGATTAAGAAAAAATTTACTTAATTTTTATGTTATCATTGACTGGACCCCCTGACCAATCCAATCCATCATTTCAATTATCCAGTCAACTATTTTCCACTACATAAAATAGATTAATTTTTATTTTGAAGATAATAGATACGTCCAGGGCCGGGATTCGAACCCGGGTCTCCCTTGTTTCCGTCATGGTGATCTACCACCTGGGCTATCCTAGTTCGTACCTCGGTAAAATAAATCCATTCTCTTAAAATAGATTAACGTTTAATTACGAAATAAATTAGTCGAAATGACTAAACAGCATTGTATTAAGATCCCGATGATGATTACATTGTATGAAACAATAAAATACAAGTTTCCATTGAAATTTTTAATCCATTAAGACATGTTATTTTTTGCAGGATCTAATGTATTTTAATAATTTAAATAAAATATTTAATAAGTATGGAAAAAATAAATTAATTAATACACAAAAATTTTTTAAATGATAATGAGGACATATTATATTAATAGAAAAAAATGACCGATTTTTCGATCATATTCATAATCATTCATTATTCAATTCAAGATTTCAAAGGACTGTAAATATATTAATCCTAATTATACTTACCAATACTTAATAATCCCTTTAGAGCATTTTCTAATGAAAGAAACATGACAGTGTCTTATGAAATTCTCGTAATTATAAGGCATTACTGGGGACAAAAAAAGCTTCACGGACGCTGAAGCAACTCGTGAAATTATTAAATATGAAGGAGATGGTGTCCTTGACCAGCGCACTGTGCAGTGTTGGTTTGAAATAGTAGTAATATACGCCGTTGGAAAGGAAAAAGGGCTACGGGCGACTATTAATGGATATTTATGAGGTTCAGTAGGAATTTGTTGAGTCAAATTCATCCACAAGTACTCGCGAACTTGCCACAGAATGTGGTGTTGAAAGATACAGTTATTCGCCATCTACGCTCCATTGGGAAGGTGAAAAAGTGTTATAGACTGGTCCCTCACGAACTTACTCTTCAGCAATCAGCAAAGAGGTTAGAAATTGGTGAAAATTTATTGAAATTTCCTTCGTTTATGAGATTTTATCGGAAGATTGTAAAAGTGAAAAGTGGGTTTACTGGCGAAATCCGAATACCCGAGAGAAATGACTAGATTGCGGTAAAACCGCTTTTCCGATTGCTGCAAGGGGGCAGTTTTGAAAAAAAAAATCCATCATTTGCGTTTTTTTAGAATTTCGAAGGTGTTATTCTTCACGAATTTGTTCCTGATGAATGCTCAATGAATTCTGAACTCTACTGCGAACAACTGGGAACATTGTACACGAAGTTGTCAGAGCGTTATCCTGCTTTGATCAACCGAAAAGAAGTTTTATTCCAGCAAGACAATGCGTCTTCACACTTTCCGTCGAACCACAGAAAAGTTTAAAGAACTTAATGTTTTTAAATTTTGAACTCCTGCCTCATCCACCACATAGTGGATCGTAGTGGAGTCCAGGCATCGCACCATCGGACTACTGCTTGTTTCGGTCGATGGCCCATTTTTTTTAAGGGAAAAAATTTAATAATTTTCCCAAAGAATGTTATCAGCGTGGGATCGAGCAATTGACTAGCAGATGGCTAATGACGGTAAATAGCAATGGACCATACTTTTAGTATTGATTGTATTTCATAACGAAGAAATAATAACAAAAAAATTTGTTGAAAACCGATTTTTTTTGTATACACCCTATTATTACAAATCAATTAAAAATACAAAATTAAAATGTAATCTAAAGAAAAGGTAAATTTAATCGTTGAATGACATATCAAAAGATATTAACTTAAAAAGGTCGAATGAAATATATAGTGACAATATTAATTTTTAAAACATTAAACAATATAATAAAAAAATATTGAACACAAAATAATACAAATTAAATTGAACTATTTTGATTTATTTATAAAGATGAATTAAATATAAGAATTAAAAGAAATGTTTACTTAAATTGTACCTCGGTACAAATACTTAAATTTTAAATTAATTCTAATTAATAAAAGGAGAGACCAAATGGACCAAATTTTAAATGCATCATCTTCATAGTTTTATCATTAGATGGTTTAGCTTAATTTTCAAATTTACCGACATCGCTATAATGACTGCACTTTAGTCGAAAAAACATTGATTTTCCTGGAGTGTAGTACTAAAATGGCTTTAAAAAAATCTGAAAAAGGTTTTTGGGGATAACGTTGTTTTCGAGGATTACTTTATTTCGGAAAAACGCCATGGTTGAAGCGAATCGTGTTTATATAGAAACATTACTCAAGACCCAAATTCGTTGCTAATGAGGGTCAATATTCATGCTCTCAACTTTTTGTACATTTAAAAAACTTTAATGATATTGCTAAGCTCTTTGCAAAATGCATAAAAACAAAAATATTTTCTCAAAATAAGTAGAATATAGGAAGTTCCAAAGGGCTTATTTTAATAATAAAATTGTGCCAGTATACTTAAATAGTTCTAAAATCTAGTCATTCTTCTTTGTCAGATTGGACTTACCTGTCACCAAATCGATATAACCCTGTGCGATATTATAACGAAGCTACAGATTAAAACGAATTTTCTATAAAAAGTGGCGCTCAGAACACAAACACAGCGTTTGTGTGAAAAAAATCGCAGATTTACAGAGTACACATTTTCTACACATACACACCCTAATTTACGTAAATTCGATTCATCTTAAAGATGATGAAGTAGAGCATTTTAAAATCTCAGTTCTTCTTAAGCATTTCATTCTTCAGAATATACAGCCATAGCAGCACAGCTTCACTTTAAATGAATAAACAATACAAACATGATAATATATTCCAAAATTAATCTCCTGTCAACGATCTCATTACATCCCTTATCCTAAAAGCTATCCTAATCTTCTCCTAAATGTCTGATGCTTCACCCCAATCCAGTTATTCCCATTATACATGAAAACCGCATACAATATAAATCGTCTAAAGCCAAAATAAATAACATATCACAGGAAGACCACGCGGAAAAAACGAGGTAACAAACTTTTTCCTAAATGTTGAGCAGAGCGCAGTTAACCTAAGACTCAAATCGAAATAAAGCTTCAAATGATCTATGCGTAGAACATGATGCAATCTTTAAATTTGAAAAATCAGTGTGAAATAAAACCATAAATATGCTGTGAAGTGATAAAAGTCCAGCTAATTAGTAAGTGTTTACATGTCAGTTAAGAGGGGCAAAAGACTTTTATTTAATCAGTTAGCAGCCGGAGATGGATCACATGAGATCTAGGACACTCCTGGGGCTCACCCAGTCTCAATAAAGAGGGCACACAAAATAAGGGGGGATCTGGCGGTTAAGCGTAATCTGAAACAGTACTGTCTCTACCTAGTACTGAACCCCAGATCCACCTACGAGTTGCAGTGGTACAGGTTTTTTACCGGGCCACGTTACCTCGTTCTTTCCCAGTACCACTTGGATTAAAACTATTTTTTCTCTGTACTAGCATTTTTAGTTATTCGTTTTGAACTTTTTATTATATTGTTACGGGCGCGGGAATTGGGGATTCCTGGAAGAGAACAAAGCTCCCTTGTCGGCAGAGATGAAAGAGGCCTTTTCGCGAAACTTCGAGATCCGTTCCGTATGTTCTAGATATGGCATTCTGTCTATTTAAACAGCATCTCGGCGCGAGTACGAGGAGAGTGTTAAAGCACACGGTACGGTTAACATCGGAAACAGTGATAAGCCAGTGTAATAAGTCAGTGACAGTTTGTGAGTGTAATTGTGTGACAGTTTGTTATATTCAGAGATTCTTACGGTCGGTGGACTTTAATTAGTGAACTGTAAGTGTTAATTAGTAGTAATTAATTAGTTAAGTAGCGGTTGTAATTTTATGTGATTTGTACAAGCTTATGTAAATAGTTAAGCTATTTAGTAATAGTAATATCTTATATTATTGTAATAATTAAATAGAAGTTAGGCCTAGATTATAAATATCTAAAAATATTGTTGTAAATTATTTCAGTTAATAATTTATTTGTTAGTAATTTCTCTGTTATTAATTTAATTGATAATAGTTTAATTGTATTCTTTTATCACTTTTGTAAATAAATATTAGTATCTTTAACTAAGGAATTGTTTAATTCATTTTAGTACCCAGTAGCCCGTAACAATATTTTTTCTCATATTTGATAAAATCGTATAGTTAGCCATCCAAAAATAAATTAGTGCCCGATGTTACAAATATTTAGAGGTCGATTACAAAAATCGAGTTACTTTGTTTTTGTGGTCTTTATAACCCAATAGTGTGCAAGCATAACTTATAAATCGACCGCAAAGTAAAATAGGAATAGACGTTTAAAATTAGTATCAGCCATTTTCACCTCCAATTAATACACTTTTTTTGTTTCTCCCCATGTTATAAATATATATTTTATTTTACAGGTAAGACAGAGATTGGTAAATGTTGATTAACAGAAAAATTTGATTTATTAAAGTGAACAAATAGAAACATTCCAGTATCATAAAAGAAACAAAGCTGTGCGACTTTTTTATTCATACAATCAATAATAATTGTTTATTCACCAACCTCCAAAGATATTGGTGTCGGATTATATTTAGTTTGAAGTTATCATTCAAAGCGTCCAGCAAGATGTAATTTGGTAGAAGAGGAGGTAACGACTGATAAATAGTTAATAATTCGTGAATTAATTATAAAAAATTGGCAAGAAAGTAACGAATTCGGGAAAATAGGAAAAATCACAAGTTGAAGTCATGCTAAGTTTCTTTACAATTTTTAAAATATTTTTTTTTTTTATTTATATAGGTGATATAAGAAAAAAGAAACAAATTTGGACTGAAAGCTGCTTAATACATTAATACATGGTTTTTTATAAAAAAAAAATAAAAAATCCTAAGAATATATTGATGTGTTTTAAAATAGGGAAAAATATCGATTCAATGATATTCGTAGAGCCTTTGAAATCAAATTATTCTATTTCAGAACAAAATTAAGAAACTGTTTGCAAGAAAAATAAAATAATGCGTCATAAATCAGATCAGGAAATTATATTAAATCTTCAATTTGAACTTAATTTAGTGTATTACTGTTATTCTCAATTTAATTTTCTAATAAAATGAAAATGAATATATTTCAATCTGATTGAAACATTAAATTTTTGAGAAAAGATAAAAAGTTAATTCTTTCTTAGGAACTCCAACACTCATGAAAATTTAGAGGTGCTTCTATAATGAGAAAAGTCGAATTTATCATTTGTGTAGTCACTGCTAAAGCATGTGAGAATATTTTAAGAGAAAATATAAAAGACTCAGTAAAGAACTTCTGAGTTGGAATTCAATTAATACCAAAATTATGAACCTAAGTATACATTGCCTAAAATCGAAGAATGGCATCTTTACGTTTGTTCGACTGTACTGGGTATCTGAGAGTGTATAGTCTCAGATTCCGCAGGTCTCAATTCCAAACAACAACATTATAATGAAACGGACGGATCCTGTGGAATCTGCAGGCCCTCTTGAGACTCACCCACCCTCCATTAAGTGGGTACCCTTAAGTGACGAGAAAAACCAGGCGGTTGAGCCTGATATCTGAAAAATCAACTAGCTTCACAACTGATGTCCTACAAACAGTACAGCCTCCACCATGTACTCAACTCAACACCCTTCATGGGTTGTAAAATGCAGCTTTTTATCTGAGGATCTCCAGATCTCAATTCCAACATATATATAATTCGAGCCAGCTAAAGTTGAAGAGTAGAACAAAATTTATCCAGAAACAACTATTAAATAACTATTTAAAACTTACCTAGTTGTACAATTTTTCAAAATGTGGTAATGAAACAAAGTGCGCATTTATTGTGTCGTAACGGATGAAATGATAGTTTCGTTTATTTACAGTTTTCTTTTCATTAGGGATTAGATTATTTGTACACAAACAATTATGTTATGTATACCGTTTGAAAGATCATTTAATCCTTTTTCATAATCTGTCTTACTTTTCCTTTTGAAAGTAAAGCAACGTTTTAAAAATAAATAAGAATAAAATTATGTCTTCTGCGGAAATTCGTATAATTTTTCTCTACAAATTTAAACTAGGCGTCAAGGTGCGTTCCGAAACATTAATATTGTTTACGGTGAAGATACAGTGAGCGAAAGGTCAATGTTCCGTTGATTTGAAAAATGTCGGCCTGGGGATTATAACCTTACCAACAAAGAACGTGGGAGGCCGAAGACTAAG
The DNA here is from genome assembly GCA_037127475.1 of Arma custos. NCBI lineage: Eukaryota > Metazoa > Arthropoda > Insecta > Hemiptera > Pentatomidae > Arma > Arma custos. The sequence goes on along the minus strand of CM073764.1, from coordinate 69,921,574 downwards.
TTGGACAACGAAAATTTTAAAGAGCTGGTCGAAGCGGGGCCCTTCCCAAACCACTCGTTAATTAGGATCACAATTTGGAGCAAATGCCATGACTGTTTCCAGGCACCAGAAGGAGCATGGTAAGACAAAAAAGCTGGAATTAACCCCAGCTCATCCGATTTTTTTTTCAGGAACTGAATATAGAGGTCCTTCCTCACCCACCATATTCTCCGGACCTTTCTCCAACGGACCTTTACTTTTTTCCCTTGTTTGGATAATTTTTTAACAAATAAAAAATTTGACAACGAAAATGCCTGGAAATCGGCCTTCCAAGACTTCGATTCTTCCTTGACAAATAATTTCTACTGAGCGGGGATAGAAATGCTTGTTTCACGTTGGGAGAAGTGTATCGAAAGTGAAGGATCCTATTTTGATTAATAAAAGTATTGTTTAATAATTTAAATTTACACCTTCACTATGTTACAACCCAATATTTGGTAAATTATAAGGTTATGTTCCTGCCTTTAAAATAATTAAGCTACTAGTTGAAAGATTTAAACTGAGCCGGACTTCTGCATTGACCTAGTCTTGTAAAAGCAGACAATCGACCCTTCAATAATAATAAGAAAGAGGGATGGTTCCGAACAAATGGAACTGCTCCACGGAACATAATACCGTTTGAAACAGTTCCAACATGGGCCAAATAATGACTGAAAAGAAGTGTTCACGTATTAAGTCAGACTCCCACTCAATTGGTAAATTTTTAGTCAAGAATATCGAGAAGATAGAAGAGTAATTAATAATGGTAATTATTCCGCAGGTTATCGCTTCGAGTTGAGTCAAAAGTTTTAACTTCTCATTCGTTTCCATTTTAATATTTTACAATAACACAAGTTATCACAAATTTAGTAAGGAATAGAGAATATTAAAGAAAATGTTTTGACTTCGGTAGATAATCATTTTATTTATAAAATGAACTTTTTAACATACATTTATCATCTTCGAAATGTTAGTTGAAACTTTTATTTCTTCATGAAATTAATGCCAAAATCTGCTCATTACCTATAATTACATTCCATTTTTCATACTAAACTCCACGATAACTTGTATTTGAGGAAAATATAATTGAAACGAATAAACGGTTTAAACTTATAACTCAACTCGAAGTGACAACCTGTGAAACAGATACTTTAAGAATAACCGGAAATAAATAGTAATAAAAAACATTTTTCTATTATATTATTTAAAACTGTCATCCCGGATTTGGATCTAGAAGCAAGAAGTTAATGTATTTGTTCCAGAACGAGAACTAAGAATAGTTAATGCTTAGTACGTACTTGTATAGTTCGTGAGCTCTCACAGAAAAAATTGACTTTTTATTTAAGCAATTATAACGTTGAAAAATTGTTAAAATTGCCTATCGAACTCTAAAAAGCTTTCCAAATATATTTTAAAATTTGCTCAAACACAGTGTGTAGAGTGGTGGGTCACTATGTTAAAGGTTTCGGGTTCATATCCGGCAGTAGCAAATATTTAATCTGTTAACAATCATGGATGTACCCTGTGGGATATACAGTCGCTCCTGGGACACCCAGTCTCAGTATGTATCTTAAATCGGGAAGAAAGTCTCGCGATTGAGCCTGATCTCCGACAAATTACATTCGCTGAACCCAAACCCTTCATGGCTTGTAGTGGTTTAGGTTTTGTAACCAAACTTTATACTTCTTCAAAAATATTCTATTGTTATAAACAAACCTAATGAACAATGTCAGTCTTCAAACTTCGGATCTCCATAATAATAAAAAAGAAAACTTTTACCTTACAACTTCGTCTCACATCTCCCTCGTTTGTAAATAATAAATAAGTGACAAATTTTTCAGCTATAATTTATAACTTTCAAACATTGTTTCCTGGCAAAAACTATTCCATTACAAGAGTTGAAAGTCATTAAATTATAACAAAGTTGAATTATTAAGGATGCCGTTAGGACGAGAGATTTTAGAATAAAAAAAAAACAATCTGAGAAAGTTTGAAAACTTTTCGGTTCGATTAAAAATTTATAATTCCTATTAACTAGGGAAATTTAATCATAAAAAAACATTACATCAGCAATAATATATATTTTTTATATATTAAACACAAATCATAAACTATTAGCACCTTTTAATTATATCCAAATGACTTCGCTAATCATTTCATCTAGAAATGAACGTTTCAACAAACAATTATCATCTATATGAAGTAGAAACTGGTCCGGGTTGAGTTTTAAAAAAATTCTCTTAAGTAGGGAAAACTGTTTATTGAAGAGCCAACGTTTCGAACCACAATGCAGGTCTTCTTCAGGGCTGTCGTGGGGAAAGGGGAGGCGGGAGGCCCGGAGTTGATTTCCTCACTGTATCATTAACTACTAAGTGAAAAAAAATATATCATCCATACTTCTAAATGTTATTGAAACTTTAATTTTTTGATGAAATGAATAGCGAAAGTAAATACATTCTCCATTCCATACTAGAGCTCGTGATAACTTGTATTTTTGGAAAATATTAAAAGTGAAATGAATAACAGTTAAAACTTGTGACTCAACTCGAAGCGGAATAATTACCCAGATAATTTTTTATTATTACTAAATAATATAGAATAAATCATGGTTGGGCTGATGACTGTTACGATTTTTGTGCAAATGAATTAAATTTTGGAATTGGAGTATGAGTAGTTATTATGCTGGTGGAGCTGTTACGGTTTGAACTAATACATATTGTAACCGTTCCACGAGATCAGCAAACAAGAAACTGGAACTGAGGAATTTACTTTCAAGAAAGGCTGGTAGATTTCTATAGAATCGCGCATGCTTAGTGACGCCACCAGCTCATTATAACAGCCATGTTGTGAAAGAACCTTTTTATTTATTTCCTTTTATTATAGTGGTCTGTGATAAAGTTTACCTGAACTAAAAGATTTATTCGTATATTAATATTACATAACTTTTTTTAAGGTATTATCAATAATAAAGCTTTGAATGTTTCTGATAAGAACGTCCCATTTGTTGCAATATCCTGTTTGTTTTACTCGATTGGGTTATATTTACAATCGGTTTCTAGTCAATGAGGATTTTTTCTTTTAATTTTTAGTGTCTTATACTCATCTATTGTTACTTTATATTTGATTTTAGTGCTTTAATTAAACGCATCTGATACATCAGTGTTATTCGCATTTATTCTGAAATTAATATTTTTGTAAAATGTCTGAACAGGATTCTTGTAAGAAGGTGAGTGTTGAATAACATTACTTTTTATTTATTTGTTTATTAAAGTTCATACCATTTACTTTCCACATGTATTTTTATAGGTTACTATCTACCACAATGTGATATTTTAGTTGAAAAGATATGTACCTAAAATTAGCCGAATTAGTGATTTATCTTCATAATGGCTCAAATTTTTTACACAACAGTTCCAAGTAAATAACAAAAGTATTTTTTTTAGTTATTATCCTTTTATTTTACCGCTTTTACTTATATTATAAATATGTTAGGCTCACCATCTGCTCAGCAATCTTTTGAAGTAGAACTTGAGCAATTTTTGCAGTCGACTGTTGTACTTAATACTGAAGTGCAGGACAACAGTGAGTGTATTTTTTTTTTTAATATTGTTTACTGCTATTACTCTAACAATTTCAATTTTTGCTAATTGTATTTTTCTTGTAAAACTTAGGTGTGGTTTTTGAAGAAGGCGATTCATTTCAATGTGGAAGGTGTCAAAATCAATTTAGATTTTTAGAATTTATTATTCATAAAAAAACTTGTCAAGGTAATTTTTTCCTTTGTTGCAAATGTCAGTTGTACCAATTGTTTTTGTGTTTTTAATAAGTTATTGATTTTAGGAGTTCAATTTAATTTTACGGAAGAGGAGACCGAAGCTTTACTGTGTCAGCCTCTTTCACTGACTGCTGTAGAGGATGAATCCAATACTGACAATAATAATCAGCAAATAGTTATTGGTAATGGTGAATTATTTTCATTTACAGAGGAGTCAACACAGAATGAAGTTTTGCAAGAGGTAATTAGTAAAATGTATATAATAATTACCCCTTCCAATCCAAGTTCTCTATTTACTCCCTGCCTGATGTTGCATTTGATCTTTATCTTTCCAGCATTTCTTTGTCGCTTGCTCTTCTATGCTCTAGAATTCACTGCCTCCTAATATCCGGCAGTCCCTATCCTTATCAACAATTAAAACTTCCCTATTCCAATTCCTACTCTGAAACCAATGGTTAAAAATGAAACCAATGGCTGGTTAAAAATGCATGGTTAATATATTTTAAAGGAAGAAAATGACAGAGGTCAAGAAAATTCTCTTATATAGGGAGAACTTTTTATTGGTAAGCCAACGTTTTGACCCACATTGCAGGTCATCTTCAGGACTAAATATAAAAGATACAAATAAAATAAATATATTTTTAATATTATTTAAATTATATTAAATTTAAATTAATACTTTAATTGAAATATTATTTAATTATATTTAGTATATAAATATATTTTTATGCATTATAAATATATTAAAAATAAAATAAATATATTGTATGAGATGAAAATAGTTGACTGGGTGATCTAATGTAAAGGAGATAGTTGGGGGGTGCAGTCAAAAAGAACACTGAATAAGTAATAAACTTATAATTATGTGCCGACGTTTCGACCTACAGTGTAGGTCATCTTCAGGGCTATGAGAGAGAAACAAACAGAACAAAAAATATAAAAATGTACAGTAACAATAATATGGTGACAAGTAATGTAGAAAATTAAAATAGTGGCAGATATGAAGATGAAAGATAACGAATATTAAAAAAGTGACAGAATATAATAAAATTAAGATATAGACAGATTTAAAAAAATGAATGATAATGAAAAGAAATTAAAATAGTGACAGATATAATAAAATTAAGATAAAGACAGATATAACAAAATTAATGATAATGAAAAGAAAATGAAAATAATGACAGATATAATAAAGTAAGGCAGATTTAATAAAATTAAAGAAAATGAGCAGAAATGATAAATTATAAATAAGGCATATAAAATAAAATACAGAGAATAAATGTACAGAAAGGATAGTAAAGTAAAAATAATATGAAGGAATAATATATATTATATTGTTGTTTTTTTATATATTTATTTATTGTTTGTTTTTTTCTAAGTCAAGTGAATGCACTTATTTTTTTTTATAAAGAAAGTTGAAAAAAAAAATGTTTTATTTCTCATCAAGGTTTCATGCTATAAAAATTCTTATCTTGGTTTAATATGTTTAATTATTTTTGTTATGAAGATATTTTGTATTTTAATGACCAAATTTTTGTTTAAGATAATTTGCTTCTCTCTTTGATCCTTTTTTTAACAATTCTATTACAGTATTTCATAAGATTTATTTTTATTTTACTTTTTTTTTAATCATTCTCATAATATTTGTGATTTTATTTGTTTATGTTTAAATATTTATTCTAACTAAAAATCTCGTTTTTTATTATACAATTTTGTTATTATTAAGGTATATCGTTTCTGAATGAAAATTATTTTCGATTCTATTCTTCTCTTAGATCTCTTGTTCTAGTTCATAGATTTTCCTTAATATTTTATTTTTTATAATTATTGGAATTTTTTTTTAGTTTTAAATAAAAAAATTTCTTAATATGTTGCTTGTAAGCATGTTCATCTTTTTTTTTGCTCATAAGGCTTAGTAATTATCCTTGATTCCTATTCTTGAATAAGGGAAGACATGATCAACTTTCAAAGTGTTATTTTTGTGATTATGGAAGTCTTAAATTTTTTAATAAATTCGTGCTAGTTCTTGTTTACCATCCGAATTCTTTTAATCCTAAAGGAATGGTTATTGACATTTATTTGATACCTATGCCAGAAACACTAATTGCTACATATGCGGACGATACTGTCATACTTTCGACCAGTACTAATCCGAACATAGATTCTCAGAATCTACAGACATACTTAAATTCATTACGAAATTGGCTCAAAAAAAAATTTCTTAAAATTAACATAGAAAAATCTAACCAAATATCATCTACACTTAGACATTCATACTGCCCCCCTATAACACTTTACAATACACCATTGCCCAGACAAACACTGACAAAATACTTAGGCCTTACAATGGACAGAAGACTGACTTAGAAATCTCACATGACTAATTTGAAAAGGTTGAGTTATCGACTCTCACTCCTAAGACGACTACCAGAAAAATAAACTATCACTGACTAACAAAATTATGATATACAACATACTTACTTAAGCCGATATGGACCTATGCCTCGCAGGCATGGGGCTAATGTAAAAAATCTCACCTTACAGACCATTTAAATCTTTCAATCGAAATTCCTTCGCTATATTACTCATTTCCCTTTTTATATTACTAATAAATCATTGCACAAAGATCTCAACATACCACTCGTGACTGAAACAATCAATAAAAACTACAAAAAATTTCATGGCTTACTTGCTGGACACCCAAACTTACAATCAATACTGTATACATTGCCACAGAATCCACCAAGGAGACTAAAATGTCTCAGGAGCCAGGGATCAACTGAACCAAACTAGGAGTACTTTCAATGGAAGGTTTCTCCATATACGCTTCCACGAGAATCCCTTAGGGAAAGTATTCAAAAGAAGATCGAAAATACAATATGTGGCAAATGGCATTTGTATGATTTCTTAAATATATATTTTTATTACTATGATTTGATACCTAACATAAAAAACTTGTTATCACTTCAATGACAATCTCCTCACAAGGTGGGAGCTTATCAGTTGTTTCTTACTAATTATTTTTGTCAGTATTAACGGATAACTTAGCAGTTGTAAAATGTGCAGAATTGCATCAATAATACAGCATAGTAGTATATTGTATTGCCATAAAGATTACTTAGTTCTGATTTAAGTAAATTCATACCTCCTATGACCTTTTCTCATTCCTGAATATTAATCATATCATACCACAAACCATTCCCTGGGGTAGTAGAGCATATTATGCCAACATGTTTTGTCTGTCGTTGGATTGTATCAGTTTGATGCATTGAATTTTAGATTTAAAAGTCTACTCAACTTGAAGTATTTTAATGTATTTTATTATGTAGATATTATGAGCATAAAAACAAAATGAGATATTTCTTTATGTACAAATTTATTTTCACTTCATTTATTTATTTTTTGTGATAATTTCTAAGATGTTTATTTAAATTATGTGGTGTAAAATATTATAATAAGGTGCATGAAATGCTCAAGGTAACTAAAGTATTTAAGTTGATAAGGATTAATACTGTATCCGTCTAAACAGCTTTCCAATTAGCGTATTCTGCGTAACCAATTTTTTAGAAGATATAATGGGTATAATAAGCTATCCTTAAATGATAGATATATGCTAGCACAAACTTTTTTTTAGACTTGTAAAAGAGGAATATTCCTCCTTGGCATTGTTTTGTTATATCTCAAAGGGATTAGAGAGCGTCTTTGATGAAAGCTTCCAGACAGCTTAACTTTTTCCAACAATTACCGTTATATTCCAACCAATTTACACAAAATCTTGACTAATTATATACCTAAACCTTCCTCATGAATCACTCTATCTATTGGTGAAAACAGTACGACAGACGCTGTAGAGAACTTTGTTTTATAATATGCACAGATGTGTTTGTTTAATTTTCCCTAAAAAAAAAGTCTAATGCTCTGTATCAAAGGTAACCAGGGAAGTCACAGATTTCATTTTTTGAAAAATCTCACTAATGAATTTATTTATTACTAAATTATGGTAGTATTATTCTTAAAAAAATGGTTAGACTTTTCAGGAAATCAATCAGATGGAAGGGGAGGAATTTCAAACTTCTCTTGATGTATCTGATTTGAAAACGATAAGGATTGTTGGAAATGATCCATTGGATATTGGACCGTTGATAGGAGAAGACTTTATGATTGCTGATGTAATGATAATTTTTAAAAGTAATTAATAGTATTTTTGTATATCTAGATTGTAGCTGACCGCATCATCTTTATTTTGCAGAATAATAAAGAACCCACTGAAATAATACTTGCTGAAGGCAATATAAACCGTTTAGAACTACCTCAAATTGTTTCATCAATTGCTAATGGAAGTGAAGATTCTGAAAATGTTAGACTGGAACTTCAGACTGAAGTTGTCTTAAGTAATGTTAAAGAAAATGAAAATGCTGTTGCCGAAGAACTGGTGTGTTGAATTCATGCTTCTTAAATTATGTTGTAATTCCAAAATTGGCTTCATGTTAAAATAATAAATTTCTGAATTACAGGCAGCAGAAGAGAGTACTTTTGAATCAAATTTACTTAAGTGTACAGTTTGTGGTAAAGAATTTCGAAAGAACTTTGATCTTCAGCAGCATATTCGATCTCACACCGGAGAAAGACCTTTCCAGTGTGTTGTTTGTGGCAGAGCCTTTGCCCAAAAATCAAATGTCATGAAGCACATGGCTACTCACAAGGTAATTATTTCTTAATCTTCACACATTCTTTGTTTAATGTTTTTTATTTATTAGCGAGCATTTCTCTAGTGGTTCATAATAGTGAATTTATTTAGTTTTCAACAATGAAACAGACTTGAATATTGTTTAACTCCAATGTCATGTTAGTAGCTGTTTTTTAAAGACATAAATATAATTGATCTGTTCTACAATGTTAGTTAGTATCTTTAAAAGCTTGTGTATTTTTTTGAACCATAATTGTATTCTACAAGGACTCAGACCTTTAAATAATTATGTTAGAATTCTTTTCTTAGAATAATAATAATTATAAATGCCTCACCAAACAAGACTAATAGAATTTTAGGTAGTTAACTATAAATAAATAATTACATTTTGTAGGTGTGGCCTAAACAGCTTTCTACTCTGCCACCCGTGCCTTCTAATGTTGGCGGAACTGTAAGTACTTCTTGCGGTTAATGCTCTTTGCTTAAGTTTGCTACTCAGATGCAGTTATAAAGGTAACTGTATGAATTTTCCTTTTCATTTCAGGAAGGAAGATTGCTCATTGAAAAAATGTTTGCTTGCCAGTACTGTACTTGTATATTTGATAACTATCAGGATCTGAAATCTCATCGCAAAGAGCACATAAGCCAAAAGGTATAGATATAAAAATATATATAGAGGTATATATTTTTATCATTATATTTCCTTAAAGGTTTATTCATATTTGTAGTTTTCATTATTATGGTACTGAATATTCAACAGTTAATTGTTAACAATTTACTTAGTAAGTAATATATTATTACGTTTTTAAGTATATTATTTGTTCTGTTCTTTAACATATGTTGCTGATAAGAGTTATAACAAGTAATATTTCTGCATATTGAACATGTGATTTGTTTAAGTGTGGGTATGTTTATATATATATTTAATTTAATTAGATATATTAACTATGTAGATAGTTTTGCCGAATTTAAATGGCAAAACTTCAGGAACTTATAGATAAACTAAGACAAAAAGTCCTTTAGAGATTTGCTCGTTTTTGCTTAGTTTTAGAAAAAATCGCAAAAAAAGAAACAAAACAAGTTTTCATTTTTATACTTACTTATTTACATTTATATTTATGTTATGTTCTTTTTAATGTAAATATTGCACAAAATGTTGTCCTCTTGCACCAATGCAAGCATTACATCTAGCACTCACTTGATAAATTGCAGCTAAACATTGTTCTGATGATATTTGGTGCACTGCATCTATGATTCGGTCTCTTAATTGCTCTCTTGAGTTGATTGACACCGAATAAACTTTCTGCTTCAAGGTTCCCCATACGAAGAAATCCATGGGTGTCATATCAGGTGATCTGGGTGGCCAAGGTACTACTCCTCCACGTCCAAGCCATCATTGTGGATAATTTTTATCCAGCCAAGCTCAAGCAACTCTGCTATAATGAGTTGGACATCCATCGAGTTGGAACCACATTTCAATCCGCTCTTGTAAGGGAATGTCATCTAAATAATTAAAAAAGTCGTTCTCCAAAAAATGTGTAAATGTGATACCATTCAATCTTCCAGATAAAAAAATATGGTCCCACCAGTAATCCGTTCCAAATTCCAAGCCAAACGTTAATAGCAAATTCATGCTGAAACCTATTCTCTCTAATAGCTCTGGGAATTTCAAGAGCCCATACATGATAATTTCTTTGATTAACAATTCCTCCTCTTGTAAAGGTAGCTTCATCGGTCCATATAATTTTTAATGGAAATAAATTATCATCGCGAATTTTTTCAAGAAACCAGTTAGTAAAATTCAATCTCTTGACATAATGTTGAGGTAATAAATTCTGAACTTTTTGAAGATGGTATAGGTAGCGATTATCACCTTTCAAAGTTTGCCATATTGCTTGCCGCGATATTGCTAATGCAGCAGATGCTCTTCGGATGCTAGTCTCAGGATTGTTATCGAAGTGGTGTTGGACACAATTTCTTCTCCGATAATCTGCTCTTACTGCTGCCTGGAATTGGTCGCCTTCATTACGTATTAAGAATGACCCAGTCTCTCGTAGTCTATTAAAAGTTAACGAAAAGACTCGTCAATTAGGTACTCTTCGATTTGGAAATCGGCGCGCATACTCCCGCACCGCTTCTAAAGCATTACCGTTACAGAAACCATACACAAAAATCATATCAGCGTATTCAACATTAGAATATGTATGCGGCATTGTGGCTGATGCTATTCACACAAAAATATCTGAGTAACTGACTGAAGACTGGTTTAGGAATTATAATCCTAGAAGGAAGCCAAAATGTAAACAAATAGAAGAATGTAAAGGATAACATTAAGTGTTTACATATCGACACTGCCTAGCCTGACGAATTTTGAAAGGTGATAATCGCTACCTGTAACATTTTTGTTTTGTTTCTTTTTTTTTGATTTTCTCTAAAACTAAGCAAAAACGAGCAAATCTCTAAAGGACTTTTTGTTTTAGTTTTTCGTTCCCCTATAAGTTCCTGAAGTTTTGCCATTTAAATTCGGGGCACCCTTACCAGGAGTTTGTCCAGGAGCAGCTCTAAGTACCAGACCTGTTCTAAAGGAATGAGGGGGATGTTATTAAACGATACTGGGGGAGATGAAGTCATTAGTGTACGATGGAGGGTAAAGGTGATTTGATGAGATTTGTGGGAATTTATTTTAATCGACTAGTTTTGAAACCAAACTTCAAGGTCAGTGATATGGGATTGAAGATTACGAGATGCTATAACTGGATCAGTGTTGACATATAATAGACATGTGTCATCTGCATACGTGGTAAGGATACTATTAGGATGAGTTGGGATGACAGCTGTATAAACTGAGTAGAGAATTGGGCTGAGGATACTGCCTTGAGGAAGGAGGGATAGGTAGACATTATTATGATTTACTGTCCAGTCATTGGATTCAGTAAGGAGTGGATGGTTAAATTATTTAAAGTGAAGGATCTTTTTGGTGGTCACCCATAATGATTTGTCAGTAGTTGTTAGGTTCGTCAACTTATGAATTTTGAATTTTATAATTTCTGCTTTTAGTTGGTTAGTCAATTTAGTATAAATAGATTTATCTGCTGGGCACCGAGTTATATGCCACTTCGATCTTGCTCTGCATTTCTCTCTTCATCGGATACGAATATGCTGTGCATATCAGTCTTCTGAGAAGACTACAATGACAAAGGTTCCGGGTTCATATTCCGGCCGAGGGCCTATCTTTTCTCTTTAAAAATAAAAATATTTAAAACTAAAAAAATTGACCAATAATTATAAAAAATTATTTATTTTATGATTTGAGGTATTATCATTTAAAGTGGTTTTTATTGATGTAAGTTTTTCTATGCCTGTATCAATTACTTGTTTTGTCTTAAGTGAAATTTTTAAGTCCAGTTTGTTCTCCAAATCATAACACAAGTTGTCCAAGTTTACATGTCCTGTAATCAATCTAGGAAGTTTAGGCTTGGGAATGAAACTTGAATGTAATAAAAGGAGAACTGGGCTATGATCTGACAAAAGGTCATCCAAGGATCTCATACTGTGATATATATACAGCTGAAAATGTGATATGGAAAGGAAGAGTTGTTATGGTTGCTGAGGTTGATTGGATAGCATCAGTTGGAATGGAAGGAATAAGGGATTGAATTAGTTTTTATGAATGAGAATACAAGATCTGGCTTGTGAAGTGTTGTCTGGGTAGTTTTAGTAGTAGTTAAACTTAAAATATGATATTTATATATTATAGGTATTATAGTATTAGTTAATTTTTTTTTAAATTTATTTATTGATATTTACAACTGTATTACAATAATATAACAAGTAAATAGGATACTTGATACTTAATGACATGAGAATGACAAGTAGAAAAACTACCCACTGGTAGTGCTCAAATCAAAGTTCAACTAAGAAGGTCACGTGGCGATCTTCTTTTCAGAAGCCTCGGAGGATTATCAGGAATTGAAGAGGAAGCTAGGTTTGAAACTAGAGGGTTTGAGTGGGAATGAAGTTTGTTATGAAAGGATAGATACTGGGTTCGGGCCAAATCAGCAACATTGGGACATTAAAGTTGTTATGGATGACTTAAATATTTACAACAATTTTAAATGTTTTGGGATTTTTACTGCACTAACTGAATTTTTATTGCAAGTTTTTTCATGAAACGTTTTTTTTTTTGCTACATGCAAATCAAGTATCACCTGGCATACAAAGCCTAGATGATGTGTGATCTATATAGGCAGAAAAATTCACAAAGAACAAAATATTCACTACTTTATATATATCATCCCTTTTGTTTCAAGTAGTTTAGTATAATATTACATTTTTAAATTGATCATCAATAATTCTTAATAAATTTCTTACTTAGCACATGTCTCACCATAATTTAAAGAAGGATCTTAAATTATCCTCATCATCAGGCTCATTATTGTTTGGTTCAAAGTTTTCAATAATATTCCAATCAATGATCCTAAGTAAGCTTTTGGCACCATCTGCAACCCTGATCAATTACAAGAGGTTCAATTTTGCATTGGTCTATGATCATGAAAAATATGTTGAGACAGTGTTCATAATGATTTTATAAAAGAGATGGCTTCCTATTTCTATTTGTTGTAATATTTGTTTTCCTTTCTCAGGTTTATAAATGTGTGCAAAAATCATGTCCTCTTACATTCAAAGAACTTGATGCATTCCTTGAACATACTTTTTCTCATAACGAAAAAGCATCTTACAAATGCCATATTTGCCATAAGGAATTCAAGTCATTGGATGATTTGGGACAACACCAGATATTCCATGAAGAAGGGAAGACCCCTGCTGTGTATGTTATTTTTAATTAATTGTATTTCTTAATCTTAAGGTTTAAGGAAAATTCGATACTAAGGTAAATATGTTCGGAAAAAATAGTGGCACGGAATACTGCCCATAATAAGAAAACAATCCATCACCCTGGAGTTATTTAGCGGAATCAGTGGTAACTGACATGTGTTCAACTGTAAAATATTTATTGTAATCATTAAAATTATTACTGTCTTAATTTGATGTTATTTAATATCATTATGATAGTCAACTTCTGCCCATTTCGATTCCTTCTTGAAGTAACATCTTAAGTTAACCTAAGTACCCTTTTAACTAGAGTTCAAGTAACCCCAATTGCAATTCAAATTAAATCAAAAGCTAAAACATTAAAATGAGACTACATATTGTGAAATAAGCACTCTAAAGAGAAACTTACAGGATAAATGTTTTTTATCATCGTTCATTTAATATCAAATTTTTAAATTCTGTCAGGTACACCTCTCAAAATTGGCAAAATTCTCTCCATTTCTGATATTATCATATTAACTTGTTATGTTTTTATTGAGATAATTAAGATGGTAAATTTAGTTAGTTAAAACAAAATTGATAAAATGCTGTTTGATTTCTTAATAATTACAATTTTTTTATAAAGGTTTAATTAAATTCTATATTATAACATTTTCAATACTTTATGATACTTTTTTTTTTTATTATCTATATCAACAAGTTTTGTTGGAGAGCCATAAATGACGAAATATAAAAATAAATTTATTTATGTGCATATACTTTAATTTTAGACAAGTGTCATGCCGTAAATGCCGTGCCAAGTTTATGAGTTATGAATCACTTGAGAAACATATGCTCACTGATAGTCACAATTATCCATGTCCGAGCTGTGATAAAGTTTTTGCCTGCGAAAGATTCCTTAGAAGGCATATAAGTACGCACTCTAATAATATGAAGTATAAATGCCCAGAATGCAAAAAGCCCTTCAGAACTACGCATTACCTCAATATGCACAAGGTTATTCATTCATCTGAGAAACCTTATACTTGTGAGGTAAGATTTATTTGTTTATTATAACTCTTCATTATTAATTTATTCGATAATAGCATAATAATTTCTTTAGTGGATGCTCATGTATATTATATGTATAATTTAAAAATTCAGTTTGGAAAATGGAAACCAGCCAGTTTATAATTATAATACATGATGGCTGTCTATGATGTATTATAATTATAATATAAGGATCATTGAAGTCTTCTGACATTAATTATATGTGATTTTCAAACTCATGTTTAACAGGGTCTTTTATCTAAATGATTAAGGACTATTGAATAACAATTGTAAGGTTCATAAGTAAATAAAATAGATTTTCCATTTATTTTTACATCATCATCATCATCATCTCTTTATGTAGTTTTTAGATTTTCTATTTATTTTTACATCATCATCATCATCATCTCTTTGTGTAATTTTTGAATCTACATTAAGATTCCAATAAGATATGATATTGCTTTTCTAAGTCCGGTAATAGGAAAAGACTGGGATCTTATTCTCATCATTGTGATGAAATTGTGACATGAACTGGAGCTAAAAAAAAAAAATAATACTGGCATTTTATATTACCACCAAACTAAGGTGAATATAATATATATCCAGAGAGAATTAATCACATAAAAATACGTATTATGTCTTTTTTTTGTGATTATTTCTCGTTCCATTTACTTCAGATGGTCAATTATAATTCCCCTTAGATAGTAATAGTTATTAATATATTATATATTGTCTTCAATAAAAATAATTTTCATTGGGTTAAAATAAAATAATGTCTTGAATAAATGATTGGATAATATTTAATTTTGTATTTATCGTCTGCAGGTATGTTCTGCTTCATTTAACCGAAGAGATAAACTAGCTAGACATAATTTGACTCATGAAAATGCAAAACGCTATAAGTGTCCTTTTAAGTCTGGTTGCAACAAGGAATTCAACAGAAAAGGTAATATTGCTTCCAGGATTTTTTAAAATACTTTTACCTATTCTACAGTGAAAATAACTGCCTGTATCAATTTTCAGACAAGTTGAAACAGCATATTTTAACTCATACTTCTTGGAAAAAATTTGCTTGTCGATTCTGTTCTAAGGCTTTCAGTACAGTGTCTCATGTTGAAAACCATCAATTCCTATGTTCTACTGCCATGAAAAATCAATCTAAAGCCAACCGGGAAAAGGCAAATAATAACAATGTACCGACTATTGAAATAGTTGTTTTTCCTGTTTCTAAACATGAAAATTTTCTGATTCCTGATCTTCTTGTTCTTTCAAATGATAACAATAACCCATCCGGTCTCACATCCCAGCCAACAATTGAGCCAAAAGTATCTGCAACTTAAATATAAGATTAAAGGATTTGTAATCGATTAAGTAATCTAATTTGTGTATGTGACTCATATAACTCCAGTAGAAGAGTAGTATACCCAAATTTTTTGTGACCATTTAATTTAGTGTTTTTAAATGTTGATCTCTTAATACTCTCTTTATTTAATTTTTCAAGCATTCTTGTTTTACCTAGTTATACTCCATCGATCTCAGTTACTATAGGTCATCAAAGATTTCTTTCCATACATCAAAATATTATTTTCGGCACATAAACGGGACCAAATAATTTTTGAGTACATACAGTAGTAATATGCATTTCCCCAGTAAGAGTCGACTGAAGACCTGTTCGGTTTATTTTTACATGTTTCTTAGATTTTAATTTTTAATTATATTTTAGAATTGTTTTTAATCAACAATCCCTTGGATAGCAATCTTGCTAAGAATATATAAAAAGTCTTCTTTAATAATTAGTAATCAGACTCCTCTAGTCAACTTAGGGAAACGTTCCAATGTCTAATTGTATATATGCCTTACTCTGTGTGATAATTATATAAATATATATATATCAGTAGGTTACCTATAGAAGTATTTAAGATTTAGTATTAAGTGTTATAGTAAAATGGCATTAAATTGGAAAGCAATATTTTTACCAAATAACCATATGTTACTAATGTTAAAGACCTGGAACATTATAATTCCTCTTTGTATGTAAGTTACTTCTTGTTTTTTTTAAGATAATTTAATGCGGCCTAATATTATTTGATCATCGAAGGCATTTTATTATATTGTGTACTATAATATATTGTTAGATTCCTCTATATATGAACTGTGGTTTGCCACCAGATGTACGTATTTTGCCTAACTTATTTTAAATCCTGTTTTTGGGAATATATAACTTAAAATGATTAATTAATAATGTGATAATTTCTTTCACAAAATGTGAACTGATTAAATGTACTTTGCTTATATTTATATAAATATACATACATATATTATATATTGTCATATCATTATTTTCTAAGTCATAAGTTGTTATTTTGCATCATATTAAGTATCTGATTATAATTAAATAAATAAAATTTTGTGTTTTTGAGAATAAATATGCTTTAAAGTTATTTTTGTATTTATTATTTAAGCTGTATTATTTGTTGTTAATAAAATTATTATTTAATGTTAATAATAAAGCCATTAATTTTAGATATATTTTTATTTCTTTTCTCAAATTTGGTGCTGTAAAGTAAGGGTAATTAGTAATGTTTGTATGTTTGTGGACATTGTTAATTGTAAATTGGTTTTAAATAAAGATTTCGAAACTTTAACATGGTCATCTCGTATTTATTCGTATACTATTACATCCCATTCCAATCATTATTGTTAAGCTTTGCACTGGAGTTGGTGAATCTGTTGTTATAACAGATCCAATACTATCACTTGTAATAAACAAATTATCTCATTTAATGTTAATTTTTACGACTCTTTAACATTATTACTAGTCAGTGAAATAAAACCTATTAAAAGATTATACAGTTGTAATCATTTAGGAATAAAATCCACAAATGAATTTGAAGATATATATTTTACCGTCCATGAGCTTAAGCAAGATTATCTCTTAGCTATGCCTTAATGCGTATTTAAGGAATGTGCTGTGTGAGATTTAAGAATCAATCAGACCAAAACCTTAGTACGAGTATAAGTATATGGAATTCAATGAAAGTTATTATTATTCAACATTTGCTCTAGAGCACTAATCCATTAATAAAACTTCATTTGGGTCTTGTATAAAAGGGAAATCAATTGTTTTGATGGACATTTTAAGAACCCAGCAGATTCTGCATACTAATATATTGTAACGAAGTGGCTAAACTGCAAATTTGTACACAAGAAAATACAAGGTTTGAAGTATCTAGTTCTAAAAGAAAGGTAGCCAATTTCATAATTATATTGGCCCTTTTTTGGATGCTTAATTAATGATGTAATTTATTCAGTTAAGAAAAAAATCCAGATAGACCACTTTGGCTTTATATTAACAATTAATCTAGGAATTGAAAACTATTCTCGACATATTGAAGACTAAAAGATTGAACTCATAAGCAATTTCATTCAAAGTTAACAATGGGAGTTGAAAGAGGGCTTCAAAAGAGCAATTAAATAATTTTTAGAAAATGGTATGACTTAATTATTTTGTTGATAGTTAATAACCAGCATTATTAGGCCTAATCAAATTAGTTGCAAGGTTAGAAGAAAACAGTAAATGCTCAACAGACTATAACAGCTAATGAGTTCTCAAGTTGAGCCATCTCATTATATAATGTGTACAATTGTAGATTGCTGATTAATATACATAACATTCACTCAATTCTATTTGTATTATATTGTCATGCCAGTTGCATTTAAGTATTTACTTTCACTATAATCTGTGAAGAAGAAAAAGTTATTTTGATTACCCGTAATAATCATATGAGTATAACTAGGTCTAATTAGTTTTCCCAACTCAAAATGATGGCACAACTACTTACACCTTCTGCTATGACAATCCCCACATAATATCAACAATAATGGGTTACTTAATAATTATGCCTTCCCTTGTCCATTGAATAAGAAGTTTAATAAACTTCAAGTTTGCAAAAAACTAGAGATGGAATTCAAGATGATTGCATTATTAAGTTAAGGAAAAGAAGCACAATTATGCTATGACAAATTTTTATTAAAAGGTAAAAAATATATCAGTTGATACAAGAAAAATCTATTGTTTGATGATACATAAAAAATTGTCATGAAATACATAATGCAACACACTGTTACAAGTTTTGTACCATTAAGTCATTCCTCATAATTATCAGTCAGCAAACAAAACATTGTTCATGAGAATAGTTTTAAACCATTCCACAAAATATTTTTGAATTTTGATGAAAAGGATAGAAAATGAATTATGTTAATTCACTAATATTGAAGACTTTGAAATAAACAATGAGAGTGCTTAAAAATTAAAAGCAAATAACATTGAAGAGTTGTGCAAAACTTTCTACAAACCTTTCTCTTTTTACGTTACAGAAAACTGTTAATATTATTAAATAAAAAAATATTAGATACGAAACACATGTAAGGTAAGGAAACAAATATGTTTATTCCTTTCCAAAACTTTTATATTTTTTTTAGATTTGTCAACAAAGGGGTTTATTAAAAAAAAAAAAACTACTTATAGTAAAATTCAGAGCGAACGTTGTCACACAAACAGCCCAAAGAATGCAAACATGAACATGGGAATTAGTCATGGATTCTAACCGATTAAACTGATTCGATTCTCTTCCATTATAAATAAATGATATATCATTTATAAATTAAATGATTTATAAGCTTCCATCATAAAAGGTTTTTAATTGGCAAGACTAAAGACAATAAAATATACATTCAATAAACACTATAAATTAGAATTTAAAAATGCTTTAAATGTTGACTTCAATATACCTAAATAGGTATTAAAATTAAAGTTAATATTTTATATCTCATGTAAAAACAAAACCAGTAATTTAATTTTATCAAAATATTATAAATCCAGACCACAATTTTTAAACAGAGATCACGATGTATGTCCTGTTAGGGCGGAAATATAAGAAGTTGGTTGGCAAACACAAAAAAGGTGAAAGTGGTGAACCTCAGCAATGCGTTCCATTTTGGTCTAAGATGTAGGCTTACATCAGTGCTAATCAAAACATGATAAAGTATACAACTATGAAAATTATATAAAAAATTCTTTTTTTCATCTGCCAGCTCCTCGCAATATTTAATTTCAAACATTACTTGATGACATCATTGATAATTATAATGATAATATAATATATACTAAAGTAGATATTGGTAAGTTAACATTAAAAAGTTTTTGTTA
Organism: Arma custos; assembly: GCA_037127475.1. Lineage (NCBI taxonomy): Eukaryota > Metazoa > Arthropoda > Insecta > Hemiptera > Pentatomidae > Arma > Arma custos. The sequence goes on along the minus strand of CM073764.1, from coordinate 69,902,023 downwards.
GTTCCTGTTTGGTTAAATATTTGTTTATTTGCTCCAAACTCTACATCCCTCAGGTATGATCTACTTTCATCATATATTCTTCGCAGCTCTATCATTTGCTTGTTACATTCGAACGTCACTAGATGCTGCTATGGCCAAACAAAGATGGTACGGAGGGAGTCCTAAATTTTTCCTATCCAAGTATAATTAGGTATGGATCTTTTAGCGTGTACCTGACGCCGCACAGGTTTGGAACATCCAATTTATGACCCACCCGAAGGACACCATAACTATGGATTTTCCAATCCCTTTAAAAAATTCTAAGGTCATTTGCCGGGCAGCAAGCCCACAATCTTTGCCACAATAAGTTGTTATGTTAACCATTACACCACAAGTGGCCCTTACCTCAATGGTTTTCGTCCCCACATATGATAAAATCACATTATATTAGTTTTAATTGGGTATATAGCTCTATCATAAAAAATATTCATTGTAATTGTAAGTTATTTAAGCTTTCACCAGTAATATGCCACACATTATCCATAGTAAAATTATTTCTCATATCTAATTTTCATATTGTAACTAATTTTTATTATATGAAAATTATAATTTCCATTATATAACTAATTTTATTAATTTGAAAATTGTAATAAAACTTGAATAGATTATAATTATAATAACTTAATGGATACTCCCTATCCTCTAATCGGTAGAACAGACCCCATTGTTCCAATTGTAAAATTGTTCAAATCATAAAATTAAATTTGCCACTTATCTCTTTTTTAACAATTTGTGTATATGTTTATCATCTGCTGATTCTTTCTCAAAATGCATCCTTAGCAATCTTCTTCAGTAAAATTCAATTTTTTTATCCAACCTTATATATTTACAAATATATCAACTTTTTTTTGCAAAAATATAAAGATATAAAATTTCGTGCTTATGAATTACAAAAAAAAATTTTCATTTTCATCATTTATACATACAAATTTTCATAGACTAGAATAATATTTATATACTTTCCATAGTTGTATCACATGTACATAAATTCTATTATTTTGTTTTGGTTAGATCTAAGGGAGGCCAACCAATTAGGCTGAAAGATTGATTAAATCTAACCCCATCCCAACCAACTTACAATTTAGCCTTGAATATTGTATATTATACAATGATATAAAAACTTACTAATAAAAAGTGAATGATAACGAAATGAAGTTCAACACGACTACTAGTGTACTTCTTCAACCCAAATGCAGCATTTAATAAAGATCTTAACACATTAACAAGATTACTACAATCATTGGCTAATCCAAAAAAAGTTTAATTATGCTTAATCTTATAATTAAGAATCCTAATCGTAAACCTAGATTACTACATGATAAAACTACAGTAGTCATTGGCTATGTTACATACAATAAGTTTTATAAATTTATGTTCCAGTCATAATCAACTTTCATTTACTTAAAACATTCAATTCAGTCAATAAAATTTAAATAAACTTGGAAACAAAACAATCACATAACAAAAATAATATAACAAAAACTTAACCGGAATAATTAAAATCACAGGAATTACCTAACATGTTTGCTTAAATAAAACATTATTAGATAAATGCAGCTTTGAGTAATATTTCTTTTAAGTCCTATATCATTAAACATATTAATATAACATATAATTAAAATTGAAACAACTAATGATTGAAGTAAACCCACAATTCAATAATGAAACGATGCCTTATCACGTTGTCCTAGAAATTAGTCAAATGAGGACTTGAATCGTGAATTGACTATCATAGTTTGTTCTTAATACTCTTTCAATTAAACAAATTGTAACGTTTAAGATCCATATTGTTATGGCATCATGTGGTAATAATAAACCAAAACCTGATCTGCACTAGTAACAGTTTTTTATGTTGAGAATGATTAAGGCTTTTATATTATTCATATTCTACATAATGAAACATTAAGCACATTTATCATTTATATATTGGTTGAAATATATTCATGGCAATGCATACAAAAAAACTTCCTTTAAGTCCGTTAAATTTTCAATTACCATCTTAATAGAAACTCTCTAAATAAAATGGTACAATGAACACATGTAAGACAGACAAAATAAGTAATCAATTATTTGAATATAATAAATAATTAATCACCTGAGTCACACTTTTCTAACTAAATATTGGAAACCCGAATATGGGTTTATCAATTTAAAAAAGTTATAGGAATCATTTTCAGTCTAAGTTTTGCAGCTAAACCAAGAGTAGTGCAAAACCCTTATCATCTAAATTCCAATCCATATCCCTTGACCATCATACTTTGTATAAATTCATACTTTAAAAAAAGTATTGTATTTTAATAAATTCAGATTTCTTTAATAGCATCAATTGATATTGAGAGGAATGACATAAAAATAAAAGGGGGAATGACATAGTGCTATACTAAAAATAATAAGAGAAGTTGCAGAGCACCAACATGATAAACATAAGGAACATAAATCAAATTAATGAAAATTTATAAGTAGTTAGACTAAGTACAAAAAATGTTACAAGACATACATGTTAGAACATAGAAACATAGAATTAAATGTTTCATAGAAACAAGGTGTTATGAAGTTAGACTGAGAGTTACATAACTCCATGTTCCTACAAAGTGTTTTATGAGCATGGTAATACTTGATATATATGATCCATCAAGAACATATATATTTATATTTTTAATGGTAACAAAAAAACAACAACATTAAAAAGTGAAATCTACTTGAACAAAAACTTTTCAAATAATATTTTAACACTGAATCGTAGAACCATAACACTACCACATAATGGACTTATAATTAAGTTAGTATGTCTAGTAGTTCAAATTTACAAACATTATAATATCTCCACGAGAAAATGCATACTTAAAAATACATAAAGGATGATAGGTAAGGAGTACTTTAGCAGAATTAATCACATTTAAAGAAGTCAAAGCTACTTAACATAAACACGTGGGGTCTGCAGTTTCATCTTGAGGAGTAACTTTAAATGATATTTCCTCAAGAGCTTGCAGTTCTAATCTAGATCGATTTGAGGTAATTAGATGTTGAGCAATATCAGCAAACATTTCATCTACACCTTCTCCAGTTTTACAAGATGTCTTGTAGGTTACACTGATTAAATTATGGCACTGCTCACTAAAACAATTAAATAATTCTACTAATGATGATCTAAAAACCAAATAAAATGAATCAATTGAAATGAAATATACCAAAAGTTTTCCATATCGGCATCGGTTACTTGCGGATCTTGCCCAACCAGATCTAATTTGTTTCCACACAGAAAAATCTTAGCATTTTCTGCATACGTTACAACATCTAACAAGTGCTGCGAGAGTACATGGAATGATGCAGGGTTGTCAAGAGAAAATACAAGTATAGCTGCCTCTGCGAATTTGTAATAACTAGAGGTGATCGATGCTACCCTTTCCATACCTCCGGTATCCCATAACTGCAACTGGAAATTATAACATTAATAGAAGTAAACATTTTGTTAGTAAAAGATTTTCAGGCAATAGTGTCCTTACTTTGACTCTTTTTCCACCAGAAGAATACTCCTTGTTGATATGATCAAGGCCTAACGTTGATTTTCTACTATTTGAAGCAACAAATGTATTAAAGGCATATCTTCTAAATAATGAACTCTTTCCTACACCGAATTCCCCACACAAAATAACTTTCTGCTCTGGGATCTTAACAGTTGCCATTGGATTATCACCAGTAAATCATCAAATTATTACTGCATGTAAATCACGCACTACACAAAGTAGTCATTTTTCTATAGTCAGTTTTCTACAACCACCAAGAAAACATAAACAAAATGAAGTAAATAAAAATACGGGTTACTTGCAAGACAGGTACAGCATAACCGCGGATTCAGTGCTATCTCTTGATATGTTATTGAAAATTATACAGTTCAACAATTTAAGTACAACAGCTTATACATTTGACAAATTAATAAAAATTTTAATCTAACACAATTTCATTACTTTTTAAACCATTTTAAAGTATTAAATTAAATTATTAAAGTTAAAACTTAAGTAAATTTTCATAAAATGTTGTTTAATATAAGATATTTTCATGAGTAAACATGAAAATTAATAAAGAAAGAAGATGGTCTGGAAGGTGGTTGTAATTCCCAAATATGTAGAAAGTATGTGTGTTTTTGAGAGATTATACAGTGAGAGAGAGTGAATGGGAGTTATTATCAACGAACGGAATATTCCAGATTCTGTAGTCGACCTGAAGCCAAGTACACTAATATTAGGCATGCCTTAATTGTCTGCAGACTGTCTATAGACATGCTATATAAATCAGCTTACAGGCACCTTTCTTTGTCTTATCCAGCATCCACACTACGAATCTTATCGGGCTACCTTTGACTCGTTTGCTGGTAGCAGGAATAGTAAATATTCAAATACAAACCAATTGTACTGTTTGGTAGAGGTCCCACACTATGGATTGAATTTGTTCACTCCTGTTTGAAGGATGTTTTCAAATTGACTATTTTTTGCGATGCCTGCGTCTGTCACTTCGCCTTTAGCAGTCCGCGAATCAAGTGCTAGTGTTTTTTATTCACACGTCCCTAAGACAACCACAAGCTTAGTAATATTTTGTCAGTTCTAACACATTTATTTTTTAAGCTGGAGATTTGGCGTGCCTCATCGCAGTTTGCAGTGATGTCCACATTGGCGATTTTTTTAGCAATACGAGTATGTCTATCAAGTATGCAGTAACCCAGTGTATTATTATTTATGCGTGACTCTTGTTTATTACCATGCACTTCGGCCTAAAAAGGCCCATTGCCAGTCCTAAAGATCCCTAACCTAGATCTAGACTTCTGAGAAATTTTAGATCGTATCCTAGAGTAAGCAGTGTAATGTGATATCGATAGCCTTTCAAATGAGCTTGAGGATGGATAAAAGTGAATAATGAACTGCTTGGTACTCCGAATAACATTTGTCCTTGGTACCCCGAGAAGGTATCGCGGGTCAGATCTTTACGATGAGTTAAAGAGGCTCTTCCCTCCCATTCGTAGACAATATTTCCTCGGTGCATTATTATACCAATCCATTAAATCTCAACGTCCGTCCTACACCAACAATCTCCTCCAATTCAAATCCTCAGTCCATCACCACGAACCAAGATCTCGCCTTTCCGATCTCTATACTTTCCTAAAAACCTTCCTTTATCCAACAGTGCCTTGCACTGGTTCAAATCCTTCCTCTCAAACCGATCTCAGTTTGTTGTCGTTCCAGGCCAACCACCATCCAAGACTCTTCCCCTCTCCTGTGGTGTCCCTCAGGGCTCATCTCTGTTCCCTACTCTATTTTCAATTTATATAAATGACCTTCCCCACCTTATCCACCATTCCAAATACCATATCTACGCCGATGATTTTCAAATATACCTGTCCTTTCCCCCATCCGACCTATTACTAGCCACAACAAAATTACAAGATGATCTGAACCGAATAAGTCAGTGGGCAGTGACTAACAAGTTGAGGCTGAATGCGGAGAAGACAAAGGCGATGGTAATAGGTTCCAATCACCTCCTTAAAAAAGTTCCTCATTTCCCAACCCTTTACTTAAATAATGTTCCCGTCAAATTTTTCCAAACAGTCAAAAACCTCGGAATCACTTTAGACCAATCCCTCTCCTGGAAAAGTCATATTTCCAATATATCCCGCCGTATTTTTTCTATCCTGAAGAGATTAAACTATTTCCGTCACCTATTTCCATTTGAAACTCGTAGACTCCTAGTTACCTCTTTAGTATTCCCCCACTTCGACTACTGCTGCGCTGTATATGGCGGTGTCTCTGTGGAGCTCGAGGCCAAAATAAAACGTTTGATGAATTGCTTTGTACGCTTTGTCTTCGGGATCCCCAGGGACGCCCCTGTCTCCCGATTTTATGAAGAGTTGAGGTGGTTGTATCCTTCCTATCGCCGTAAGTATTTCCTTGCATCATTCCTCTATAAGTTATCCAATCCCGGCGTCCATTATACATCTATGAGCTCCTCAAATTTAAATCCTCCATCCATTCCCGTGATACCCGTTCACACCCTTCCGATTTGTATATAGAGGCCCATCGAACCGCTACTTTTGACAGATCGTTCCTTATTAGGTCCTGTTCCCTGTGGAATTCTATCCCTTTTTCCATTCGCTGTTCTAAGACCCTTCCTACCTTCAAATCCCGCTTATTTGATTACTTCCTATCCCTCCAGTTCCCCGGAGGGCATACATAAAATTATCAACAGAATAATATTTATATTGTTTATTCATTTTTTTTTTTGTGTGAAAAGTTCTTTTTAATAATTATTTTAATTTTATTTAGGTTCTATTTCATTGTCATAAGAAGTTATTTTTTTATTTATTTATTATTATTTAATCAGCTTTATAGATTGACTTACCTGCTTGTTTTTTTTTTCTTTGTACTCTAAGGCTCTAAAGCCCACAATAGTGTACAATTATGTTATTCTAAAGGGACTTGTCCCAGAATAAATAAAGAATTTATTATTATTATTATTATTATTATTATTATACTCGTTGCCACAGAACCAAAACCACAATGTGTAACTGAATCCCTCCTATCATCCGCCATACTTCTCCAATATCCTCATTTAAATCATTGCTTTGTCAACATCTGCTAGCCAAAAAGATGCTTTCTCGACAGGTTAGTCATTTCCTTAAATGAATCAGTATTGAATGATTGTTTCTGTTTTTTTGCTCTTGTAAAGAAGATATATATTATGTAAAGAAATTATCACATCCTAGCTCAAGCATTTAACTGTTGTTGTTAATTTATTAATTCTCTTTGATTGCTAAATATTTTTTCATGATTTGTACTTTTTATCTAGTTTTTTTTAATACTTTATGATTTATATTATGTCGCCTTCTGGCAAGATATTCTATTCTATTCTATCCCATTCCGATCGGGAGACCTTAGACATTCGATCTCGCAATAGACCAATAGACCAAGATCGCGCGACATGTCTACTAAAGTGTTCTAGCGTTTAGATTAATGAATTATAATAGAAATAAATATGAAATTGTAACCACATCATTAGATCATGATTCATGCAACCACCTACAAATGAATGAGTAAATACTGTTAATATTAATACTCGTAAACCTTTTATTTCTCTGCAGAAGAAATAAGAACTATTCATTCATTATGTCATTCCCTCAAAAAAAATGTCTATTATGAACTAAAACGATAAATACGAAAATTTAAACTAAATAAATGTAACAGCTATTTCTCAAATATGACCGCAGATGGTACTGCATGGAATCATACCAAACTCGTAAAATACCGCAAACTTTCAATTGCATTTTAAAAAGTTGGTGATGGTTCCTGGATCACCTCAGGTAGAAATTGTCACCAAACATCTTTCTACTATGTTTGACTGCTGCATAACAGTTATGTACATAAAACTTAGAACTGTCCCTTACCAACGGTAAGCCTTTCCCAATTTTTTTCGTTGTTCCACATAGGGCACAGAGACCTTATCGTCAACTATTATTTCAGTAGGAGTTTCTCAATTTTACAATATTGTAATTCTCTCTAGACAATGGGCACCTAAACAAGCAAAACATAAAACACACAAATTAGGAACAAAAATTAAAATTAAAACTGAATTCTAAAGAATCCCAACAAACACCATTTGCACTATGAAATGGTTAGAGGGTCACATGTGGTCTAGTGGTTAGCGTAACAATCTACTAAGCCAAAGATCACGGGTTCGTAGCCCGGCATGTGGCCCCAGGATTTTTTAAAGGGAGTAAAAAAGTTACAACGTTCTTCGGAAGGGACGTTAAACGGAGGTCCCGAGCCTGTACGATGTCAGGTACTCGTTAAAAATCCCTATCCTAATTAAACCTGAATAGGCAAAATTAAGAGCTCCCAATGTAGCATCGTCCGATTAGCCATAGCTGCAAAAAGTGACGTGAAATGAACAATCAAATACTATGAAATGGCTTTGCCCACTAGCTTTGGTTGATTGTTTGAAGGAGTTAGGTTCCAAGAAACAACTCTATTTAAATTTCACACACTTTATTTTAATCAGGTACAGGTCCAGGTCAGAATCGATTTTTAACAGCCAGTATAGAATGCAAGAAAAATACAAAAACTCTCCACTAACACCGTGAGCGTCACAACAAACGAGTAGGACAGCTGACGCATGGATTTGCTACTGTAATATAAATAAATAATAACTATACAATAATGAACTGAAAAATACATATTAATTAATAACGGTAAGGTAATATGTATTGAATAAATTATAATAAAAAAATAAATAAATGGTAAACAAAGTGGTTGAGGCAATGGCAAATTCATTTCACACAAATCTCATTGGTTACCTAGCTGTTTATAACCTTCACTATATTTCACTCCCGTTACAATAGTAAGTATGATGGATGTGAAGCATGAATTAAGAAATACCTGAGACGATAACTACCCTTCATCTTTATCATCTGTTTAAATTAATAAAGGAAGGGTTGTATTATAGAAATCCTACAATCAGACATGATTCAAATTGAAGAGTTTGAGCTAGACTTCAATTTCCTTGATTCTCGCATCTTTTTGACAGCGTCAACACAAGACAACTCTCATTGAAGAATCCGATATCACCAAGATCAATCAACATTCCAATTTTTCCATAGCGTTTCCACTCGAACTTTAAGAAAGAATGGTTTTCATTTACTGTCAACCGTTACCTCTAACCAAAAAAGAGACTTACTTAGAATTTACATCAGGTAGAATACTAACTTGAAATCCTTAGACCAAGAATAAACGCCAAATTTTAGAAATATGGCTCAGATCGCTATTTACTCTTCTTCAAAGATCTGAAGAAGAAGATTAACATCTGTAACTATTTGTTGAAATACTCATACTTAAGCATTCCGAAAACTTGCATACAGACCTGTATAGACGTACAGCTATAAATCGCATCAAATCAATCACTTTTTGAGTACTTACATGGACATAATAAAAAAGAGGCCCGTGAAATGGCAAAATATTAAAAGGGGAACGAATGAAAAGTTAAAACTTGTTGTGACTCAACTCGAAGCGAAAACTCACGGAATAATATTAAAACTATAAACATAAGTTCTAATTATCAGTGTGATAATACCAATCCCCTCCCTACATTTTCTTCATATAACCGTTCCATTAAAACTGATGGAATTAACATTGATATGCCTAACAGATATAAATAAGCAAAAAATATAAATGGTAACTGGTTTGATTTATTTTGGTAAGTATATGTGCAATTGAATAATTATATCAGTATTAAGATGGTTTCTATGAAAATACGTCGTGGCTATTTTGATTGAATGACTGCCTATATTCTTATTATTACTATGCATGAATATTAAATGAATTCTGGAACATATGAATTTTAAATAATCATATATAGAGAAAAAATTATTAATACACATCAGCAATCCATTATTATTTTTCTTTAATGTTGGCAACACTGTTACGAGCACAGTCTTTGTATGGAATAGCCGTGTTGTGTTAGGGATAGGGAAAGATAGGGAAGTTTGGTTACTGTGATTGTCACTTGGTTATGTCCTAATCATTAAATACTTTTCTTTAAGTTATAACAATGTCATTATCTTCGTAAGTAATTCTTTAATTTATTTTTCATTCGGAATAATACTGATTTTTTGTTTTTCATATTTAGAATTCATATCAAGAATTGTACTTCATATTTTTAATGAATGTGTTTGTTATAGTACTCGCTCAACGAAGTTTCAAACTTGTATTGAATTTATTTTAAGCTATTGCTAATTATCAAATTCTGTATTATAAATAAAACAATTTGGAAATTATAGTTTAAAAATAAATTAGAATTGATCTTGGTTGATGTTAGTATTATTTCTAAAGTTGATCCTCATGGTCATTTATTCTGAGTTTTTATGAGAGTTTCATACCTATGATTAGTGTTTTTCATTGATTAAATGGAACTTATTCAGTAACATATGATTTAGGGATTTCGAAATCATGTATTTCATTATTTGTTAAGTTTATTTAGTTTTAAAGGTTTTCAGAGTTCATCCTTTGGTAGTTTTAAAAATTTTATTTATGGCTCAGGTTATTGCCTCCTCCAACTCAACCTGTTTGGGAACGAGAAGAAGAAACGAAATGGCCACCTCCGTCTTCTGCTCTAGTTGTTGCAACACCTGCTGCACCTCCTTACGGCCAAAGAAAAGGATGGGTTCCTCGATCTCCAGAGGTATGCCATTTTTAATATTTCTATGGTTTATTTTTATTAATTTACTTTAAATGGAAATCTATACCCTTTTGTAGTTAACAAAAACTTATATAGTGGTATACATAAGATACTTACTATAATAAGGTACAGACTTATTTATCTAATTTATTAAGTTAAATAGTATATGAATAATGTCAGTAAACTTATAAAAACATAAGTTTTTACTATCTATGTAAACAATGTGGTGTTTGATTGTTGAGTACTTTATCACTCAATACAAAATGATTATCAGCTGATTCTGGAGAAGTATTTCAAGTCTTCTCTTACATATCATTCATAGATCTTTCTTCATATATCATAGTTCAATAAATTCCAAATATTCCTAATCTTACATTTGTCTATTAAAATTTAATGTAACATTGGTATTCATTCGTACAGGATTATGGAGACGGTGGAGCGTTTCCTGAAATAGCAGTTGCCCAGTATCCTTTGAACATGGGATTAGAAAAGCGCGAAAGCTCTTCAAATGCTCTGGCTGTGCAACTTGATGCTGAAGGGAAGATTAAATATGATGCTATCGCTCGTCAAGGACATTCCAAGGATAAGGTAGCCTTTTTGTTTATTTCTGTTTTCAGTTCCAAATCGGTTTCAAGAATCGAAGTAGGTGATAACCTTCTTTTTCTCCTTTCAGGTTATATATTCAAAGTTAACAGACCTGCTTCCATCAGAAATAAGATCAGAAAGTGACCCTTCTTTGCAAAAGCCTGATGAGGAAACAATCCTGGAAACTACTGATCGAACAAGGTTGGCTTTAGAGAAACTTACTTGTTCCAAAATATCCTCTGCAATGCCTGTCCGATGTGCTGAGAAAACGGTATTTAAATTATTGCAATTGTATCTATAAATGTTAATACATTTTCTAGCTTATTTTATTAAATATTATTATAAATATTTTATAGGCACCAGCTCAGTTCATTCGATACACACCTGTTCAGCAGGGCAGTTCTTTTAACTCTGGTGCCAAGCAAAGAGTTATAAGAATGGTAGAAACTCAAAAGGACCCTCTAGAACCCCCTAAATTCAAGTAAACATTAATTTGATTTTTATTAAGAAATTTTATTTGTTCATATTTTATAGAATAACTAAGATTAATAATCTAGTATTTCTTTAATTATTTAAAAATGCTTTTTTTCAGGATCAATAAGAAAATACCAAGAGGACCTCCTTCACCACCAGCCCCAGTACTGCATTCCCCAACCAGAAAAGCAAGTATTTTCTTACATGTCATCTTAAATCATATATTTAAAGCTGTAGTGGTCGAGAGTGATAAGGCGTCAGTTTAGCAATCTTGTAATTGCTGTAGTGTCCATTCGAATCTATTTTGGGCCGAATGAAATTTATTACTTGGCAGATCCATGTAATGAATCTCGACCCTTTTACTCTCGTTAGAATAAGTTAGTAATCTAATGAGAAAACCCGTTCTTTTTGCATTTAAAGCTTGTGAAAAAAAAAATGTAAGATACATTTCTATATATATTGAGCAGTTTGTATATCTCACTGCAAATAGCAATTAAGAAGTCTGCTTGCACTTATTAGCATAAATTCCCTTAATAGTTAGGTTAAATATAAACTTCTTCTCTTGTTGTATTATGGTGTTGTAACACAACTCATTAAACCTGTATAACACTGCTGTTAGTTTGTATTAGATATATTTTACTCTTCCATAAGTATCACCTCTGAAATGTTTGCATTACTCTTGAGATGACTCGTTTTTTTAAATGAATAAACTTAATCAATTATGTAAGTTCCTCTTTATTTAAACCGTTATGATATTTTTTGGATCTTCATGATTGAATTCAGCGATGAAATGAATCAAGAGAGGATTAAGATCATAACTATTTTTTGAAGTTTTACCATTCAAGTTTTATAGCTTCGAAATATGTGGTAGTTGGATGTTCCCGGATTAGAGTTATATGACAGAAGCAGTTAGAATTCCAAACCAAGATCTATTTATTCCTATGTGTCTTATTTTTTTAAAATTTCTTTATTTTCATTTAATTTCGATATTTGATGATAAAACCATGTCAAATGATTGTCCAATTTTTCGGAATTGTCACAAAGTAAGATTTGATTATTAATAGTCCCACAAAATTCACTTGACCGCATGTCATATGCTCATTAAACTTATACCAGTTTGTTTATTCATATGGTCATTAATTAAATGCAAAGAACTATGTGCGCTAACTCTAGGCCAATCAAGCACATTATTTCATTTTTTAAGTAATTATTAATTTTTTTTTATCAGAAATTTTATTTGTTTAAATCAGGTTCATGTTTTAGGTTACAGTAAAGGAGCAGAAAGAATGGAAAATACCACCTTGTATTTCAAATTGGAAAAATGCTAAGGTAATTATTTGCTGAAGAAAACATTTTTACGATTTTATTTCATTGAAATGATATCTTAAGTTCTTCAATGTTTTAGGGTTATACTATACCTTTAGACAAGAGGCTTGCTGCAGATGGCAGAGGACTACAACAAGTTCACATAAATGAGAACTTTGCCAAACTTGCTGAAGCTTTGTATATAGCTGACAGAAAGGTGATGTTATTTTACAAGTAATAATTTTTATATTATATTTACTACTAATTGAATGCATATTCTTCAACTAAGGTATTAGTTAATTATTTATATTTTTATGACACTTTGGAATGTTTGGAAAATCAATCACTTGGCCGCAGCAATTTAAAAAATAAAATTCTAGAACAGAGAGAGGTGTTATCCATAATATTTCTTTCTGTAGCTGCTACTGTCTATTCCCTGGGAGGTAATGTTTTTGGCTGAATCTTTGGCCTGGTTCTGAGCGTAGGCAGTATCTTATTAAATTCACTTATTAAACTTTTTTGCAGGCAGAGCTGATTATTCTTTCACATGCTGCTTAAGGTGCTAAGCTAATAAGTCTTAAAGAATTTTCAGAAATATTTTCTATATCTTTTTCACCATAATAATAAGGCATAGTTTAACTTGGAATTTGATCTTTTTCACAGATAGTTGGTGTCTCTAATATTTTCTGTCATAAATTGACTTTGCTATCATTGAGTCTTGAAAGTTTTTACATGAAATACCATTTTAATGCTTTAGGTAGTAGCCTTCTGGTCAGATGTATATTATGTTTTATTTTTTTTTTGCTCATGATTGATATTCTAAAGAGACTTGGTCCCAGGATAAAGTTTGTTTTCTATTCTATTCTATGTAGTTAGATGCTTTTGAGAAACATCAATGGATATTGATTTGAGTCAATAGTGCAACCTATTTTTAGGAATTTGAGCAAAACTTTATGGGATAGTTGATTATCTTATGATTTTAGTACCAAGCTAATTGTTTGAACTTTGACAACCTCTGATAAATGACTTTCATTGGTACTGATATTGTCCTATATAGCCTGATGACTATGAGTATTTGTTTATAAATGTCCAGCCAGAATCCAGATCTAGCCTATGTGACAATCTGATCATGTAATATGCCTTCATCAATATTAAGTAAAACATGTGAAAGTTTATCTATCCCACTATATTCTTCTATTGTATTCTGACACTACAACAATTCATAAAAGTATAAAATACTAATATTAAAATAAAAAATATCCATTTAATGAATTAATTATATTCACTTTTTTACTTTTTGTGTTTATTTCTTAGCATATGTGGTTAAATAGAAGTATAGCTAGCTAAACGTGGATCTACAAAGGTTTTAACTATGAATATCATTTTAGGCACGAGAAGCCGTTGAAATGAGGGCTCAACTTGAAAAGAAATTAGCTCAGAAAGAAAAGGAAAAGAAAGAAGAACATTTGCGACAACTTGCTCAGAAAGCAAGGGAAGAAAGAGCTGGTATCAGGACACTTGCCAATCATGGTATGGGTATTGATTTGTTTAAATTTTAATTGTTGTTAATTGTAGATTTAGGCAATCAGTCATCAAACGTGGTATCTAACAAAATGACAATTTTTTATTTATAATATTCAATCTTTAACCTAAAATCACTTATTATATCTTAATACAGTGTAGAGCGTTGTTTATTCAAACTATTGTTTTGTTGTATTCTGATAATCAAAAGCTCTGATGATCCAAATTCATTTAAAAGATTTTCATCCCGGTTTGTATTTGATCATTATTTTATTTTTTAGTATAATAAAACATGTATGTATACACCAAAATATATCAAGTTTGTGACACAAAGAAAGTTGCTTCAATCTTGATTTTTTTTTTTTAATGTCAGCTAAGTTTCTAATTTTTTAAAAGTATAGTAGTAAGTTTCAAGTAATAATTCTATAAAATCCAATTTCTCAGAAATCACTCTTCAAATCCATTTTTTAGCTAGCACTGACAATGTTGACACCTCCTTATGTCTTTTCCACAAAGTCAGATCGAATAATTGAACGTTTGGAATATTGACGCTCGACTGTACCTACATTTATATCAATATATGTTCACCTATATTGAGTGACTCCTTGTTAAACCTTATTTATTGCTATATCAATGTTATTGCTAACATTTTTTTTTTTTTTTTTTAAAGAAAAAGATGAAGAAGCTAGAGAAAGGGATCAGCTTAGGTTTGAAAGGCATAAAGACCGAGCCAGGGAAAGGAATTTGGCCAGAGCTGCTCCTGACAAGAGGTATGTTGTTTTATGAGTTATTTGTATTGAGAGATATTAATATTTTGTTTACTATTATTCCTACTTCTAAACATGAATAGTACAATAATAACAATACTCAACGGTTATTGTAACCATTATAATAATTAGACCTTGTAAGACTCTCCAGAGATTTAAACCATTCCAATTTCTAAGCACCATAAACATTTCAAAATTAATGCATATTCTTATTTCACCTTTATCATTATTGTTTTTCCTTAATTCGGTTCAGTTAGTGTGATACACATATGTTAACCCTAAAACAATAGCTGCCACGCCCTAAAATGTCTCCTTGTATATTTATACTTTAATATCTTGTATATATAATTTTATATAAATAATTGAAGGTACATTTATATTTAATATATATAGAGGTTTGGTTAATATGCTCATTGCTGGCCAGTTGCTGTTCCATTACGATTTCTCACAAAAAGATTGTTTAAATACATTTATGGTTATGGGGTGTTACTTTCTACTTTTTAACCAGTTGTATTAGTTTATTATATTGAGTTTTAATAATATCCTTGTCATCTAATATGGCACAATCTGATTTATATAATGTTATAGTCTCTATAGGTTTTGAATAATCTGTTACAAAACATTTTATTTACAGTTTTGATGTTCTAGTAGTAAAATTCTTATTAACATGCTTTCAGGTCCAAACTTGTTAAGGAACGGGAGAGAGATATCAGTGAACAAATTGCTCTTGGCTTACCCGCTAAAACACAACTTGTCGGTGAAGCTGCATTCGATCAACGATTATTCAATACAACGAAAGGAATGGATTCCGGTTTTGGTGATGACGAGTCATATAATGTCTATGACAAAGCTTGGAGGGAGTCTAACACTCTATCTCAGCATTTGTATCGACCTACAAAGAATGTTGACAAAGATATGTATGGTGATGACCTTGATAAAATAATCAAAACTAATAGGTTTGTTATACGTTCATATCATTGATAATATATTCAATATAATTTAGGAAAAAAAATCTAATATACTACTACTCTTATAGATTTGTACCTGATAAAGAATTTAGTGGGACTGACCGTGGTGGCTCAAGCCGAGTCGGCCCAGTTCAATTTTACAAAGAAGAAGATGATCCATTTGGTCTGGATCAGTTCTTGACCCAAGCTAAGAAAGCTCAGGGATCATCCAAACGAACTGCCAAGGATGATCGAAGGGAAGACAAAAGACGGAGAAAAGACTAAGCTTGTGTTCATAGGTAAATGTCTATTATATTATATTGAGGCCTTATCCTTTTTTTAAACAAATATAATTTGAAATTATATATTTTATAATTGATTATTAGTGTGTTATAAACTTATTCTAGTAGAGTTTATAATTTTATAAGAGTACAGTAGAAACTTGCTAATACCACCGTGATCAGAAGATTGGTCTAGCTAACCATCAAAGAAAAAATATGTACAAATTCAGAACTGTAAGTAGTCTTAGCTTATTCATTTAACGTCACTTCATGCTGCTGAATGATGCTACAGTAGGAATCCTAAATTTTGCCTATCCAGTCTTTATTAGGATAGGTATCTTATTAGCTGTTAACTTGCTATCTTAGGCATAGTAGGTTGTTATGCTGACCATTACACTACAAGTGACCCTTAAACAAATAGTAGTTTAATAGAAATACTAATAATATATAGTAGAGAATAGAAAACAAACTTTATTCTGAGACCAAGTCCCTTTCTGGCCAGAAGGCTACATAATACAAATCAAGAGTGATAAAACATAACAAAAATAAAAATAGATGCTACTGGACAGAGGATTTGAATGGGAAGAGACTAGATATATGAAGGGTGTTGCAAGTTAATGGATTGGTATAGAAAAGCACTTAGGAAATATTGTCTACGAATGGGAGAGAAGAGCCACTTTAACTCATCATAGTGATGTGTTTATTACTGTGTTTATTGTGTATTACTGTGGTATGTTTATTACTGTATATCCTTCTTGTTCCTCAGTATATATAAAGTTTCAAAATTGCTATTGAAATCTAGGTCGTAATAGCAAGATTCTACTGCACTCTTTAATCCCATCGTAATAATTTTGATAGCAACGTGGGGAAAAAAATTGGTTACTCTTGTCCAACTTTCTCATTTATTTGTATTGCCCTGATTAGTAAAATTTTAAATGTTGTTATTATGATTAGTAATTGAACTTCAAAATGTCGCTACTCAGTTTTTGTTTTTTCAAAGTTTTTGAAATTTTGTTAATTTCAGTTTTATGCCCTATTGTGTTAATCGCGTATTAATCGGTGCTGCTTATATAGATGTATGGTCTGTTCATTTTCTATGCAATCTTCATTTTAACCTTCTAATCACTTTTTTTAAACAATAAGTGCTATTTCTAAAAATCCTATTAAAAAAAATTATAGTTGTTCAGGTGTTACAAGCTCAATATAAAGATTTATACTCTCAAAATATTTATACAGCTAAATAGAGGTATAAAAAGATAATAGGATAGTACTGGGTATAGCTTGAATTGATCAAAAAATTTCCAATTAAAGGCTGATAATATAAAAAAAATCAATAATACATAATTATATTTTTTTAGGGTAAGAGAAATAAAAACCATTTTCCAGTCATTCTTTATTCTCAATTTTCACTCTATTCGAGAGGTTTCGATACTATGGTGTAATTTTCGATCCTTTTTTTCTGCATCTTTTAAAAAATTCCTTTAAAAATTTGTTTTTACATAGTCAATAAGTCTAAAAAAAAAATAATAAATTAACAATAATTACATTACTATAGATAATTTAACATAAAATGTCCAAAAATAACTCACTATAGGCATAGATACCTGGAAAGTCATATTTTTTAAAAATCCTTGGGGGATCACTTGTCCTCCATGGTCAATAAAATAATATTACATTAAAAGACCAAATCTTGATCTTTGAACTATTAGATCCTTTTTCAGTTCTATGAAACATTTAACTTTAATATGATATACCAAAATATGTTTAAAATAATATAAAGTAAAAACCATTTTTTTTTAAATATATTTATTTTTTTTTATTTATTTATTTAATAAAAAAAAGAAAGAATTAAATACAGTTTAAAAAAATAAACATAATACATAATTATATTGATGATAGCAGTCGGGAATCTATAACAATCTTGATCAGCCATTTTTTATAATTGGCCTAAATCCGATATTCTGGAGTTTTACCTAATAATGTTTTATCATTGATTCTGTCTATTTCAGTTTTTAAATTTTTCTTTATGTTCCATTTTGGTTCACTAAGATCCCAAAAGATTTTTTCTTTTGGTGATCATAGCTGTCAATTTGTAATTGTTGTATCTTTCAACTGAGGTGTTAATAAAGGTAAGATTAAATTGCTTTAAATATCTCAGCATCCAAATTTGGTAAGTTTTTTACTATATTTCTATTGTCTCTTAATTACATGTACCTTTAAATTAATTTCATCTATTTACTGTTTAGATGAAAAATACCAGGCGGATGATTTTTATTATAAATTTATATTGATTTTTATTTGTTTCTTTTAACTTTATAAGATTTTAAAATTAAATTAGTGAACGAGAATTACGATTTTGATTTTCTTTCATTATCCTTTTATCTAAGACAGGCGTCGGCAACCTATGACCTTTGAGTTAACCAGTTGAACGGAACATCTCTGAGTTGTGGTCCATAGGGAACATCCGTCGTGACGGCTATCAGAGAATGTTTGCATTACTTGAGTTTAACTTTCGAAATTTATAGTGTTTTTTTAAAACACTGTATATCTTTGAATAATATGTGTACGGGCTTCACAATTCTCTCAACCACTCATTACTACCTAATATGTGAGTAGCCTTACAGTTATGAGTAAGATTATTCGATTTATTATTGTTGTCGCATCACTTATCCTTTTGTGCGAAATGAGCTAAATAATAAGTCAAAATTAGAAATAAAGCATTTATTTTTCATTTGGCATCATTTTTCAAATGATAATATCAGTCTTTATGTATTTTCTTTTTTTCGTCCGTTTAATTTTTCCTGCCAAACCAAAGAGAAGTGAGAGGCTCCCGGAGGGATGCAGACGCGTGTCGGTATCTGACCAAAGATGTCACAAAGATCCAGCCTTGTGCTGCAGTCACTCGTGCTTTTATCAGTAAAAGTGTGAAACAATCCCATCATTATGATGTGTGTTCCGTTCAACGGGTTAAGTTACCGAGTTACCCAATTTATAATAATTTATAATAATTTCCATTGACTCACTAGTTAAAAAAATAAAGTATAATAAATAAAAATAACCATCAATATAGAAGAGAACATTTATTAACAAAGTTCATTCAACTATGTTCTTAATTATTTTATTAATAAAATATTTCTTGTTATTTCCTAAAAGACTGCTTTTAAATGAAAATATGTCTGAACCAAAAGTCTCTTTAATACTCAGATTTTGACCCATGGCCACAAAAGGTTGCCGACCCCTAATCCAAGGCATAGTATATACAGATAAATTATTAGTTACATTCTAGTAGAGTATTTTTAATTTGGTAGTTACCCTCACAGTCTAAGACAGCTTTTTCTATTATTGTCAATTGCATCGATTAAAGATATAGAATATATTGAACAATTACCAACTTCAGTGCTTGGTTTGAACATAGGATCTCGACATTGAGAATTGAGGAAACAATTGGACTTAATAGGAACATTTAAAGAACAAAATTGATTTGATTGATAGATCATTTGAACAAATCTTTTTGTTAAGTATAAGATTTTTTTAGGAGCATGAATCTCATGTTAGAATGTTGTTCCTTGAAAATTCTTAAAAATATAAGTTTACATAGAAGTTAAATTGGTGTGTTATTTTAAAATTAATTTTAATGGTTAGATTATATTTCTGTTGATTATGCATGCCTGGAAAAAAGTAACTGGAGGGCAAATAACAAAGTAGTGGAGAGTGCAAAATAAAAAGTCCCAGTTGCTCTTGTTAAAAAAATTATTGAGTTTGTATCCTTATGTGTTATTTTACTTGACAAATATTTTTAAATGCACCAGATTATTTCTTAAAAATCTATCTAATGAAAGAACAAATATAGATATCCAAATCTAATGAATTAGTTTATATAGTGTTGTGCTCTTTATTTTATTTTGTTAAATAATTTTAAACAAAAATAATTAATGGATGGTGCGGTGCGCATTGTAATAAAATGTTATCCAATTAATTAATTTTAAAAAGATAGGCCATAGTTTATTTGTAATATTAAAAAAAAAGATTGTTTCATAATTAAGCTTTTTTTGTTTCGGTTTCTAATACAAATTATAACTTGTTCAAAGTCTATATAACAAGTCTTTAAATATGCCATGAATTTATTATCATTAAGTAATAGATAATTGGTTAAGCATAATTTATTAAAGCTAGCAGATTGAGTAAACATTCTTACTACTGCATCTTAATGGATAATAATGTGGATAAGAGATGTATGATCAGTAAATAAGATAACATAATTAATAATAAAATTGATTAAAAAATAATGTGGAAACAAGTTCAATATATATTACTACTAAGTTCCTTTTAGTTGGCATGTATGCAAAAAAAACATTTAATACTAATTTATATTCAGACCTAGCAACCCACCCCAGCTTTGCTCGGGTTAGGTTGATTATTTATGGACACTTAACGTCTAAGGTCTTCAGTGTCCTTATTCTATAATTTTTGGTCTATTAGATTTTATGAAATATACCTTCTTTTTTGAGGAATTCAATTATTGTTTTAAAATTTGTGTCGTTATCATCCAGCATCGTTTAAATTTTTCTCTCCATTCCTAAGTTTCTAAAATAGCTTTCATGTTGTGGGCACTCTTCAAGGATATGGGGTATTGTCAGTTGTGAGTGACAGATCCTACCGTTCGGAGGCGTTGTTTTTTCCATAAGGAAACCATGCATGTCTCGTGTGGCCGATTCTCAGTCTTGTGATAACGACTTCCTCTCTTCTGCATATGCCGTGGGAGCTTTTCCAAGCGTTGGTGTTTCTTTTAATGCTTTGCTCGGGTAATATGGCACATTGTACCTACATAATTTGTCTGTTATATATATATTTTTTTTTTTAAACTAAGGACCACGTGCGTGTATTGGGAGTCTTGATTTTCTTTCTTCCCATCTCAGCTAATGTGCCTTATTATATAGAAATTATAAAAATAAAAACAAAACCAAATATTTCTTTATATATGAATTTATTATCTAGCACGCTAGATAAGTACAGGATTAGGCAAACATTGTCTTCGGGGAAACCCAATGATATTGCAACCCATTTACACAAAAGCTAAACCTTCCTGGTGAATCACTCTATGTATTGGTGAAAACCGCATGAAAATCCGTGCATTAGTTATTGAGTTTACAGCAAACAAACGCGGCCGAGGATTTTTTTTATAATATGTATAGATAGTGAGAAATCGATAATGAAATTGAGTTTTTGCTTTAAATACTTCTGAGGGAAAAAAAAAATGGTGGTAAAAATATTCAAAAAATTGCAACCCTTTTTTTTCACAAAAAATATAATCAATCTATCAAGGCTTAATGCATGAGGTTACAACAAATATATTTGCTTTACTTATAACAAGAGTATATTTTTAAATTGCAATATAATTTTTTAAATGACAAAGAGAAAATAACTTTTTATTTTTAAATATAAATATTTTTTTATGTATTAAATACTCATATTGAAGAAAACAAATTGCTGACAGTATGATAAAGTTTTAAAATGATAAGCCAAACATACTAATATATTTTTTCTCTTTAAGTATTATTCAGTAAGGGTCGATCGGTTCAATTTGTTCATAAAGTAAATTTTCGATTATTGAAAAATTACCATTTTTCATTCCTTTTGGTTATATGTTATTTTTTATCAGTATAATAATATTGTTTTGTATTTTCAGGTCTTGCACCTCTGGTTAATATACATGGTTCAATAACCATTACCTCTTTCCTTTTTACGTGTAGGATTTATTTTATCCTATATTTAGGGTTTTTATTGATAAGATATTATTTCTGAATGGAAAATAAACTTATTACTTTTCGACGAAAAGAAGAAACTATTTGTCTACCATTGAGCAGTAAATATTAGTTATTCACGGAGAGAAGAAAGAAGATGGATTTACTGCCATATTAGACATGTACATAATTTTATATAAATTTAAAATTATATAGGACTTAAATGTAATTTATGTTATTTTATTTGAATAAATGTTTTCATTGTATATTTGATTTTTTTAACTCATGTATGATTGTTTTAAGTTTGAAAATAAACAAGGTATTGATATTTCTTCTGTTTTTATGTGGATTAATGTATTTTACATATTTTCAGCAAAGAAATTATTAACTATTATAAAATTTCCATCATTGACAACCTTCAATTTCCTGTTAGTTTATTATTGCTGCTATTAACTTAAATATGTTGAGTTAGTTAAAGCTGATGGTTATGATAAAAAAAAAAAAAATCAAATACCAATAAATACTCCATATTGTATAAAAAATTTATACTTCTAAATATTTTTATTTTGCAGAATCGCTGAAGTATAAGGTAAAATAAAAGATACCAAATAAAAATTAAACATTGATTTATTAGCCAATAAATAATTACTTCAAGTTAAGAACTAAAATCTTATAACAATTTAAAAATAACAGGGTTCATGAAATTATAATGTTTAACTAGAAACAATTTTGTTCTCTTTTTAACAAGCAAATAAAAAATAATTAAATAAACCAATGTTTTCTAACTGTTGGATCACCAGTGAGGGTGTCTGCAATTTCTTTATTGCATTTTAGTATGGTATTCTATTCCCCTTGTCTTACTGGATATGTAATGTAATTGCTGCAACCTAGATTCAATCCCACTATGATTAAATATACAAACTTACAGTATGCCATTCTGACAAGGTATTGATGATATGTTATAAAAATGTAATATAGATACATATTTTTTAATTATGGCTACTGTTCATAGATTTTGAGAATAATGAGTAGGACCAGATAGGGTTACATATAGTAAAATGTAAATAAATAGATGAAGTAAAAACAAAACAGGTGTATGAAAAATATGGTTTTTAATTAATAAGATTTTGCCAAAAATAAAATAAAGCTAAGGTATACCCATTTTAAATTTATATTGAAATAATATATTAGAATTCCATTCGACAATGCCTCAAAATGTTGAATATATAACATAATAAATATATGAGATTCCACTACAGTCATAATGCTAAATTAATTTTGTTATGATAGTTTAGTCGTAAAAACTACACCTTAATTATTTACAGTACATCTCAACTAGATACAGAAGAGTAGGTGTGTACATATACGATTTAAGCTCACTTCAACCTAGGAAGTGAATCACAGTTTACAATCTTTGAAGATGTTTCTTTATCAGTAACATGATATACACCAACCTATCCTACATAATATACTGATGTTGCTATAAGGTTAAGAAAAATGGTTAGGACAAAACTTATTGAAAGAACTAACCTTGTCTCAATTTTCTTTTAATTACTTGAAGACAAATCAACATGTACAGATTGCAAGAAAGAATCATATTTCCTGATAAAAGATTTTCAGCTTCACCTATATCTGCTTAATGCTAATATTTATAATAAAAACAAATTAGCATATATGATAAAATATTCTTTATTAACCTAATTAATGTTGTGACCATTTGATGCTCTTCAAGTCGATACCTTCTTGAACCATTTCCCACAGTGGACTGGAAAACAGAATATCAAATATTAATGGTAAATAATACATAATAATAACAAATTTATTTTAATTACAGGAATTTTTTTTTAATCAAAACAAATTATTTTGATATTTCAAATTGTTCATTACCATCATGAGGTACATAATCCATTTAAATTAAATTTAAGACTATGTAATAATCAGTTATAAGTCATTAAGAAATTGATTGAAATCTTATTTTAATTAAAATTTATGTATTCTAGAGGATATATAAATAAACAAAAGGACGAGTAATAAAACACCAAGTTAACTTACCTCATTTCTCTTAACCTTTTAACATGATATATACATCTTTCAGCTGTGTAGTCTACTTCCTCAACAGTGGTAAATCGTCCAAAACCAAACCTGTTAAAATTATAATAAATGTAAAATGTTAAATATCAATTAATGTAAGAAAACTAATATAATTTAATATCAAACAAAACCAGCCGAGACCACTAAGGGGGGGGGGGAAGATTAAAATCTTTAAACCATCTTTCGATTTTGGAAATATAAAAAGAAATTCTCCAAGGTACAGTAATTAAAAACCCTATGGAAAACTAAAAGAAAGTATAATTAATAAAGTAGTGAATGATTTCTAAGCGTACACGCAAAATCATTAGTTAATTTATAAGGTATCCAGTGATAAAATATTCAAGACTGCGAACTGCACAATTTAAGGTATATTTCATCAATTCATTGAATTAAAATTAAAACAATAATGTCGTGTCAAAAATAAAAATCAACACAATAAATCATTTCAGATGTTCATAAATTGAACTGTTTCATTACAGTTTTATTCATTATCATATTTTATATAAAATAAATTTATAGGTATATAAACAAATATAATTAAACACATGAATATAAAACATACATATAATTAATCCTCACTTCATCCTTGGTCTCATAGATAAACGGTGAAAGGGTGAACTTATAAGAAGATAGTTGAAAATAAAATTAATATTTGATTTTAGCTAATTTATAATTAAAAGAGGGAGGAGGGTGGCTCAGTGATAGAGCGCTTAGGTGCTGAAGATGCTGGGTTCAAACCCGCTCGCTGGCCGACTTTTATTTAATCAATTAGTGGCCAGAGATGGATCCTAAGGGATTTAGAACCCTCCTGGGACTCACCCAGTTTCTATAAAGTGGGTACCCATAATAAGGGAGATTTGGTTGAGCGTGATCCAGAACAAATTACCTCCCAGCACAAACGTCCAAGAAACAGTACATGCACTGAAACCAAGACCCTCTAAGGGTTGTAGTGGTAAAGCTTAGGTTATAATTACAAGGTTCCATAGCCATTGATGAAAAATGAGATTATTAGACTAAAAACTAAAATCATTAATAACATCATAAACAACATAAATTATAAAATTAATCGTTACCTAATTGATGAATGTGCCAAATCTTCATCAGCACCAATAGCCCTAAGAACATAAGAGGGTTCAAGAGAGGCTGAGGTGCATGCACTGCCACTGGACAAAGCAATATCTTTCAACGCCATTAAAAGAGATTCACCTGAGAATAAGGAAGATATAATTAAAAAAATAAAGTAAAAAATTTAAGGAACTTGGAGTTAATGACATATTAATGTTAAATATATTTAAGTTAGACATTCTGTTATAAAAAGACCTTTGTAATTTTAATTAATGTTGATACAATAAGTTAATTGTTTCTCCTTTACTTTATAAAGACTTTTTATTCCAACCTTCTACTAACATTAAATATTCCATATATGCAGCCTGTAACACGTTTTGGTCCATCATTATTCAAAACATAACATATTCATAAACAAGAACGAGAAAAAAACAGAAAGAGATTGACAGATTAATTGAAGTTCAATTATTTATATAAGCCAATGGTGGCATTAGGTGCAATTACTAGTGTTTATATAATTATTAAACACTATTATATTTGCATGTAATATTAATCTCTCCAATAAAAGTAATTTTTACTGACTTGTGTTAATAATTGTTACGTAATTTTGTATTTTCCTTTTGCTATATATATATATATACATAGCAGACACATACTATATGACTGTTCACGATACGACCGACAAAGAATTAAATTGATAAAAAACATAATACTCAAACGAGGGACTTGGCCTGAGACAGAACATTTAATTTTTTCTAAATTTAAAACTGACTTATTATCATTTATAAAAGACATAAATTTTGATCAGCTCTAGGACTTAAGAAGGGCAATTCAGCAGATACCTGGTTTTTCATTTTTAATTGTAACTGTTATGAGTATAAATATATGTGTATACATTATTATTAATTACTGTCGCTAATCGTAATGTATAACTCATGAATTGATATT
This sequence comes from Arma custos, assembly GCA_037127475.1. Taxonomy (NCBI): domain Eukaryota; kingdom Metazoa; phylum Arthropoda; class Insecta; order Hemiptera; family Pentatomidae; genus Arma; species Arma custos. Next base: position 69,876,044 of record CM073764.1, on the reverse strand, counting down.
TTTTTTTTAGTGACATCATTTATATCATAAAACCTTTAATTTTTGTTTATTTGTATATTTGTTAAATTTATTTATTTTTTCATTACATACATTTTTCCTGCCATTGTAAAATTTACTTATAAAAGACAACTATAATTAATTAAAATCATTGTTGTTTAAACATGTAAAGGAAGTCCGGAACATGTATTTACACTTATTGCTGCTTGTATATGTAAAACTGTAAATAAAGATTTTTTTTTTTTTTTTTCATTACATAATTTAGGATTACAAGTTTAATTTTAATTTCATCCTCAGAAATTATCAATTTAGTCAAACTATAAATTTTGAATTTCTTGTATTGTTAAATTATACTAAAATGAATTCTGTAATTATGATACCAAATTGATCTGTAATTATTAACATCACATGTAATGACATGTAATATGGTTACTTAAGTATGGAGCATGTCCTAATATTAATAAACGGTCCCTCCGTGGGGGGAACAAATTAAAAAAAAAAAAAAATATATATATATATATATATAAACGAAAACATATTTATTTCATAGTCTTTTCATTTATTTTAAGCAGAAAAAATTATATTTGACTTATTTATACGCCCTGCTCTGTAAATATTCATCCTATCATTATGTTAAAAATGAAATACAATTTTCATTACCTTCCACAAAAGCAAATGACAGGTTCAAACATCCAGGGTAAGAATACACCGGGTCACCATTTCTTATAACATCAGTTAAGTTTGTTGTAAGTTTATTAAGAAGACGGTTAGAAAGTTTCTCAATATATGCATGGTCATACTGAAACAGTTACAATAATGGAATATTATTTTCACTTTTACTTATCCTCAATTTGCACTTAAAGAATCTGGTCTTATTTACTTTTAAAAAAAATAATGCCCTTGTTAATACAGTCATGTACATAAAATAAAAAGAAAATAAGTAGCACAGTGTATAGGGCATAATTTTAAGATACTGGGTTTGCGACTGGCTATGACAGATAATTATTTATTTTGTCTTTAGCCGTGGATCGGCCCAAGTGAATAATTCCCAAACCATCTTTCTGCACCTACTGTAGACCAACAAACATCCGCCATAGGTTGTAGTTGGACTTAAAAAAAATTCAAATTCAAAATTATCCATGCTTAGTAAAATAAATCTATATCTATTAAGCAAGTAGTTAGTTAATTATAGGGTATACTTATACCCTTCCTTGATTCTAAAAAAAATAATACCTGTAAAGCTGAAACTTTTAATATACTTTTCAATTTATTATAGTACAAAATATTGCGGTTTCTTGATTATTTCATATTTTGTTAAGCAATTTTAATTTTATGTAAAGGAGATAGTTGGGGGGTGCAGTCAATAAGTACACAGAATAAGTGATGAACTTATATTATGTGCCGACGTTTCGACCTACAGTGTAGGTCATCTTCAGGGCTAACAGAGAAACAAACAGAACAAAAAAAATAAAAAATGTACAGTAACACTAATATGGTGACAAGTAATGTAGAAAAATAAAATAGTGGCAGATATGAAGATAGAAAAAGAGCCAGATTATAATAAAATAAAGATATAGACATTTAAAAAATTAATGATAATGAAAAAATTAAAATAGTGAAAGTAATGAATTAAAAAAGTGACAGATATAATAAAATTAAGATAAAGCCAAATATAACAAAATTATTGAAATAGTGACAGATGTAATTATTGAAATAGTGACAGATAATGTGTCAGATAATGTGATAATGTGTGTGTGTAATAAATAGTGAAAATAATGAATTAAAATAGTGACAGATATAATAAAATTAAGATAAAGCCAAATATAACAAAATTATTGAAATAGTGACAGATATAATTATAGAAATAGTGACAGATATAATGAAATTAAGATAAAGACAGATATGACAAATTATTGATAATGAGAAGCAAATGAAAATAATGACAGATATAATATGGTGCAGGTCATCTTCAGGACAAATAGAATGACTGCACCCCACAACTAATCTCATCCTCCATTAGATCTTCCAGTCAACTATTTTCTTCTCTTAAATAAAAAACATAATATTGTAGAGCATAGATTATCTGAACTAATGTGATTGGGAGTGGTTACAATAATTAAAATTCATTTGAAAAAGGAAATGTCAAACAATCGGTAAGTTTATAAACTAAAAAATAAGTTATAGTGTAGTATAAAGGCCATGCAGTCAGTCGCGTAACAAAATGTTGACTGTCTGTCTCATCCAACTGTTTTCATTGAAAAACTAACAAGCTACAAAGCATGATTAACAAGAAACAGATTACTTCAATTAAAATTTAGTTTTAAAGGAAATACTGATTATATATTGTATGATTCTTTAAGGTTTGATATTTACTGAATATTGGGCCAACAGAATGAATCTCTACCTTCCACCTTAACAAGATTTTAGGTAGATAGCCTGTAAAATAAAGGCCCAGGAGGGTCCTAGATCCTGTAGGATCCATCTTCGGCCAGTAAAAGATTAAATAAAAATCTGCCAGCGAGCGGGATTTGAATCCAGTACCTTCGGCAAGGCAACTCAGTGCTCTACCACTAAACCAATCCACTCCTTATATTTTAAATAAAACTCAATAATTACCTCCATTTCTTCCATTGACAATTTGCAAGCTTCGCCCAACCCGACCGCCAACGGGGCAGGCACTGTTCCACTACGAAGTCCTCTTTCTTGTCCTCCACCACTCATCTGTGGTTCTAATCTGACACGGGGTCTTCTACGGACATAAAGGGCTCCAATCCCTAAAACATGAACCAATAATGAGCAAATGGCTTGAGGGATTTTTTCTGTCATAGCTATAAATCATAAAAAACGATAAAGCTTAAAGCAAAAAGCTGTAATAGATCACAAAGGGAAAAGAGCTAATAGTAAGCATATTAAAAATAATTTAATAGAAAACTGAAAAAATGTAGAATTGTATCTGAGTCAGTTAATAAAATATGCCATCGGGTGAGATTCTCCATTTCATTCAGAGACTAATTTTTAATCATTAAAAAAGGAATGATGAAAGAAATCAGAAAAAAAATTATCTTTATTTTCACAGACTTGACCAAACTGTAACAGGCCTGTTTTGATTATATATTTTATAAATAAAGAATTAATTAAAGTACTAGAACAAAAATACCGTCTAAATATGTTCACATGAATAAAAATAATATTTCAAAATTCCAGTTTTAGATAAGAAGTGATTCTTGAATTAAACATGATAAAGTAAAAATATAATGCTTCAAAATGAATTGAATTAATTTTTTTCTTGTAATTACCTTTTGGACCATATATTTTATGACCACTAATTGACATAAGGTCAATATTCTGTTTTTCAACATCCATATGAATTTTTCCAACAGCTTGAGCAGCATCAGTGTGGAAAAAAACTTTTTTCTTCCTGCAGATTTCACCTGAATAAATATGAAACAATGAGAATATAAAAAGTTTATTAATATTTAATACATTAACCATAATATGATTCAGAAGAGATAGCATCTTGATTATTTAACAGATTTTACGCTCTCAGGCATTTGTCAAAAATATATAATTACAAAAATACTAAGAAATATTGTACAAATAACAAGCAAACACAATTAATGCACAATGAAATTAATAAAAAACTCTAAATCTCTATATTTAAAATAAAATTAATTAGTACAAGCTAGATGGTAGTAAGTGGACATTTGGTGTAATTGGAATGTCCTACTATTTCAACAGGAAAGGGCCACACAGCTTCAATATGCATACCTATTTCCTGTATAGGCTGCTTGACACCAATTTCGTTGTTAACAGTCATTATAGATACTAAGGATGTATCAGGCGTTATAGCCTTTTCCAAATCTTCTAAATTAATCAAACCATTTGTGTTTACTGGCAGGTAAGTAACTTTAAAATCCTCCCCTTCTAAGGCTCGGCATGAATCCAGCACACATTTATGTTCCTTTAAAAATAAAAATAAAAACTGTCAATCTTAAAAAACACTACTAAAATTATAAATGAAACAATTATAATTAAGTCTTACTGTCTGTGTCGTGATAACGTGACGTTTTGATGAAGAATAAAATCTTGCGACACCTTTTATAGCTATATTATTTGATTCAGTGGCTCCAGATGTAAAGATTATTTCCTTGGGATCCGCACCGATAATATCAGCTGTATACTACAAACAAAAAATTAGCCCAGCTAGTTTATGACAACAAACTATATATGACTAAAAATGTAGATATGTACCTTTCTAGCTATCTCCACCGCCCTCTCAGTTTCCCAACCATATGCATGAGTTCGGGAATGAGGGTTTCCCCACAAATTTGTGAGGAAAGGGAGCATAGCATCCAATACTCTAGGGTCCTAATTGACAGGAAAATACATTAATGGTGATCGTTAACAGGCTACAATAAAATTTTTAAGTGCTAAAAAAGTACCAAGGGGGTTGTTGCCTGAGCATCTAAGTATAGTGGTCGTCCTTTAATATCTTTTATTAAGTTTAGCTTTGAATCAAAATCTGTAATTCATAAAAAGGAGTTTATCAATACATAACAACATAGCGAATAATATCTTAATCACCAAAATGTGACATTATACTTTGTTCCGGTGCAGTCGAGTATTTACTACATTTCGTCGTTCTCAATTGTTTCAATGCATCAAAGCGACATTTTTTCCAAATTTTAAACATTATCCTATATTTATAATTTGAACGGGATTAACTCTGAAACCTCCACTAACACCGTTACGCAACATTACCTTAAAAACAAAATTAAATAATTGTATAAATTCGTAATATCAATAAGTCATTTAAAAAAATAGATGAATCATTTTAAAGTTGTTTGAGTGATATTTAAATCTAAATTAAGTTTGTTGTTTATCTTTTCGAATAACTAAAACCAATTGAGAAAGTCACGAAACGAAGAATTTGAAACCTCTCCAATTGTATCTTGACCTATGTGTTTTTGAATGAGCAAGCAAAATGACGGCTTCTCAAGCAATGGAACCAAACAGGGAAAAAGCTTTACAAGATTATCGTAAAAAATTATTGGAGCATAAAGAAGTTGAAGTAAGGCTTAAAGAAAGTGAGTAAATTTTTTATTCTAGAAATCAATGTTTTATGATTAATGCTTGTTTATTCTTCAGCTCTTCCCATCCTGATATATGATAACAAAGATTTTGATAACTTGCTTATTAATATATTATTATACGATAACTAAAATGTTTTAATGTTTCCAGTGAGAGATCAGTTAAAAGATCTCACCAAACAATATGATAAATCTGAAAATGATTTGAAAGCTCTCCAAAGTGTCGGCCAAGTTAGTTCCTTTGTTTTATCAGTTGCCCTTAATCACTAAAGTTATCAATATAGAAATGACCTTTTGTTTTATTTGTAGATTGTCGGAGAAGTATTAAAACAACTTACCGAAGAAAAATGTGAGTCAATTTGTATACATGGTATAAGTGTTTGATTAATTTCTTTACTTATAATTATCTTGTTACAGTTATTGTCAAGGCTACGAATGGCCCAAGGTATGTTGTTGGCTGTAGGCGACAACTTGATAAGATGAAACTTAAATCTGGTACCAGGGTAGCATTGGATATGACAACCTTGACAATTATGAGGCATTTGCCTAGGGAAGTCGATCCATTAGTGTATAACATGTCTCATGAAGATCCTGGAGATGTCACATATTCTGCTATCGGAGGTCTTGCAGAACAAATCAGGGAACTTCGTGAGGTACTAATCATATGTTCGTTGAATTAATATTTATTGATTACTTTGAAATATTTCTTCATATTAACAAATTATTCTTTATGTTCTATTGATATAGAACTATATCACAAATATAGTGATATCAGTTTTATACCTCTCTAGTGCTGTATACAGTACAATTAATGATTAAAATAATAAATTGTGAAATTCATATCAATTGGTTTTCTTGTAATTTTCACGCTTTAATTTGATATTCTTTATAACTATTGTAATCGAGCTCAGCTCGTTTTGGGATGTACCTAAAGCAATAGTGATTTATATTTCGATTTAGGCCCTGCCTCGACCGAAAGTGCTGGTGTTTTGTATATTTCTTGATTAACGTTAATGAGTTGAAGTTGACTGCAATAGAAATTATTGTTAATAACTAATTACATTTTGATTTTAATGATTAAACATTTTATTTTTGAATGCGAAACAGTTAGCTCAAATTATATCAACCCTATTGCAAATTGTTAACATTATGAATCTATTACAAACTACTATCCATAAAATTTGTCTTGTTCCCATTATTACTCTTTACAAACCTAAAAGAGTCTGTCATGGATTGAAATGGTCAGGGGGTTGAAATGGTAACTGCTTTCATGCTTAAAATTGTTATAAAATATAAATAAGTTTCAACTTAGGCTGAAGCATTGATAAATATTTAGGAAAAATAATATTTACTGTGTAATACTGTGCCTAATCATACTCCTACCATCTTTTTCATAACATCTGTAGACAGACAACAATATCTTTACCATTGTTTGATGTATTATTTTTAGATTATTTAGTTTCATCTATTCACAAATATATTAGTAGTAGTATATTTCATTATCCAGGTGATCGAGCTCCCATTATTAAATCCTGAACTGTTTCAACGTGTTGGAATTACACCTCCCAAAGGATGTTTACTTTATGGGCCTCCTGGTACTGGAAAGACTTTATTGGCCAGAGCAGTAGCCAGCCAATTAGATGCAAATTTCCTAAAGGTTTATTCATTATTATTATTTTTCTTTATTTGTGTATGTTTATTGAACTAAGTTAATGGAATGTTTAAAATTAACAGTTTGAGAAAGCCACATTAGCCTAAATATTTTATAAATCAATTAATTTGTTAATAGATTTTTCACCAATTCAAGCATCATCAGCTACTTTTAATTATCACAATTTGTGCTGAAAACTGTGATGTACATCTGAAATATATTATAAGAAACAAGACACAAGGACATAAACAATTTTCAATTAATCTTTTGTATGAATAAAAATTAAAAATCCGAAAATACTGAAACTAAAAATTATTTAAAAACATGCGTTCTGCACTAATGCCTCATAATTTATAACCAAACATACCACCTCCTTGATCAATATCCTACTAATAATATAAATGCGTAACTTTGTACAGATGTACGTTTGTTACTCTTTCACACAAAAATTACTGAACGGATTTGGATGAAACTTAATTTGTCTTATTTATTACTTATTTATTCTTTATATTCACTGAAATCTGAAAATTGATTTATTAAAATTAAAGTAGAAATATCTTAAGATTTAATTTATCAAATTTAACATCTATAAAAATTTTCATCACAGAAATGTTAAAAATAGGTGTAAAATCGTTTTATTCAAATGTATTGATTATTGATTTAAAATACTTATTGTTTCTGAAAAAAAATTCAATTCATTAATTCTTTTACATTTTTTTTTTAGATTTAGAACACTATTGATGATTTCAGAAATATGATTTATGGTGCTTTTTCCTTTTCCTATTTTTGATATAATATTATGATAATATAAAAGATAAGAGTTCTCAAAATTAAAAAATATGTTAATGAATAAAATAATCAAAAATATTATTGAGTTCCAAAAACTATTTAGACAGAACTGGATTTTGTTCTTTCAGTGCTTTGGCAATGTAGTCAATTAATTTTATAAACTAACTTTGGGTTTGAGTTAGTATATATTTTGCCTTTTAGTGGATTGAATAAAGTCTTTACTAACATGAAGTAGATAAATGAAGAAGGAGAAGGATATCTAATTTCATAATTTCATTATTTCATCAAATATCTAAACTAAAGTTTCTTATGAAATATCTGAGGTAATTCATGTAGCCACATTTTCTTGAACTTTTTGTAACTTTAATTGTGGATTTGTTGTGATTTGTCGTACTCAATTAAAGTTTTATCCAGGAATTGAGATATTTGTTTGATATGTGGCATAAGTCACTCATTGTCTTGGTAATAATATATAATTTGAATATTAGGAATTCTAGATTTATCAACTATTTCTAAAACTTTGTACTATGTGGGCATAGCTAATACGTGTGGTTAACATTCATTTAATAATTTATTTTAAATTTTTTTTATTTCTAAAATTATTATTTTCTTTGTGTTTTATAATTATAAATTTAATAAACATTATTGAAAATATTTTTATGAATTTTTTAGTTTCTCGCATTTTATGATTGATTTTTAACACCAATACTGATGTTATAGAATTACAGCTAATCTTTCTTTCTGTTCTGCAGGTGGTCTCCAGTGCCATCGTCGACAAGTATATTGGAGAGAGTGCTCGTCTAATCAGGGAAATGTTTAATTACGCGAGGGATCATCAGCCTTGTATCATTTTTATGGATGAAATTGATGCCATTGGTAATGTATCATTTTTTGTTTTGTTTTTTTACTGTATTTAGTATAGCAGCTTTCGTTATTGTGAATGATGATTGTATGATTTTGTATTATTATTAGTATTATTATATTTTGGATTTATCGGCTGATGCTGAATGATTTTAATGAGTAGTACTTGACATCGTACAGGATTGGGACCTCCCTTTAACTTCCCTTCCGATGGATGACATAACTAAGGATTTTTTACTCTCCTTTTAAAAATCCTAAGGCCACCTGTCGGGCTAGGAGCCTGTGATCTTGGGCTTAGTAGGCTATGCTAACCACTAGACTACAGGTCGCTCCATTTCCCTATTTTATAGTTATAATTATAGCAAATTTTATTATATTTACCTTACTAAAAGTATCTCTTTTCTATACATATTACAAGTTCCTATATTAATATCCTGATGCTTTGATTAATTTATTTTATATTTTTATTACAATTTTATTCATACTGTTATGTGCTTATTATTGAATGCAGTTTTTTCTTGTTACTTCAAGTATCTCTTTCGATTAGAGAATATGTCCTTTCTAAATATATTTGTATTAATTCTGTAGGAGGTAGAAGATTCTCCGAAGGAACATCTGCTGATCGTGAAATTCAAAGAACCCTTATGGAACTTCTAAACCAAATGGATGGCTTTGATTCACTGGGGCAGGTAAATGCTAACTTATAATAAAACAGTAATAACAATAATATAACCCTGCTATGTACAGTGTGATGTCATCACCAGTGTTGGTACCCAACAAAAAAGTTCTTATGAAAATCTTGTTCTGATTTTATGACATTTAAATTTTCAACACATATTAGACTAGGCAACAATGCCGGCAACCACATTGGTGACATTTTAAGATACAAACAAAACAAAAAAAAAATTGTTTTCCAGTCCTGTGAGAAAGATGTATTTGTATGAGGTATCCAACAATTATGACATTACAAGATTGGAACTTACCTTGATTTATTTGATGGAATTTACCTTGACCTAATTGGAAATTGGTAAAATCTTTAACAATTAGGACCAAACTAAATATATCGAATTATTTTAAAAAGAAAAGATATGCCCCCGGCCGGGATTTGAACCCGGAACCTCTGTCTCTCCGTGACAGCGCTCCGATCAATTGAGCCACCAGGGTCGCCTGCCAGCAAGGGATGAATCTTTTCTCTTATCCGATCCCATGTCCCCGTGTTCTCGCAACTTTTTGCGATGTAAACACGAGAATGAATGATCTTTGAACATTAATTTTCATTTTTGGATCTTGTTGAGTTACGTCATATTACTATTTATAATTTTTTAAATTATTGGTCAGCTGTACTGAATTTTAAATATTTTTATTTTAAAGAGAAAAGATATGCCCCCGGCGGGGATTCGAACCCGGAACTTCTGTCTCTCCATGACAGCGCTCCGACCAATTAAGCCACCAGGGTCGCCTGCCGGCAAGGGACAAATATTTTTATTTTTTAAAGAGAAAAGATAGGTCCTCGGCCGGGATTCGAACCCGGATCCTCTGTCTTTCTGCGACAGCACCCTACCATTTGAGCCACCAAGGCCGCCTGCCGGCAGAGGACAAATCTTTTCTCTTATCCGATTCCATGTCCTCGTGTTCTCTCAATTTTTGCGAGGCAGGAGGCCTTGGTGGCCCAAATGGTAGGGCGCTGTCACGGAAAAACAGAGGATCCAGGTTCGAATCCCGGCCGAGGACCTATCTTTTCTCTTTAAAAAATAAAAATAAAAAAATTGACAAATGATTATAAGAAATTATAAATTGTAATATGACGTAAGTCAATAAGATCCTAAAATTAAATTAATGTTCAAAGAACATTCGTTCTAGTGTATTCATCGCAAAAATTGCGAGAACATGAGGACATGGAATCGGATAAGAGAAAAGATTTGTCCTCTGCCGGCAGGCGGCCTTGGTGGCTCAAATGGTAGGGCGCTGTCATGAAATGACAAAGGGTTTGGGTTCAAATCCTGGCCGAGGACCTATCTTTTCTCTTTAAAAAATAAAAATATTTAAAAATAAAAAAATTGACCAATAATTATAAAAAATGACAAATTTTTTCTCTTATCCGATCCCATGTCCCCGTGTTCTCGCAACTTTTTGCGATGTAAACACGAGAATGAATGTTCTTTGAACATTAATTTTCATTTTTGGATCTTGTTGACTTATGTCATATTACTATTTATAATTTTTTATAATTATTGGTCAGCTGTACTGAATTTTAAATATTTTTATTTTAAAGGAAAAGCCGGCAGGCGACCCTGGTGGCTCAATTGGTCGGAGCACTGTCACCGAGAGACAGAGGTTCCGGGTCTAATCCCGGCCGGTGGCATATCTTTTCTCTTTAAAATAAAAATATTTAAAATTCAGTACAGCTGACCAATAATTATAAAAAATTATAAATATATAGAAGCTTGAAAAATTATAAAATTGATTCAAAAAACACACTTGGGTCAGTTAATGATTTTTTAATTGTGAAATCTCAGCACTTTATACTAAAAAGATAAAAATATTTTTTTAAATAAACTTTTGATCTAGATTATTGGAGAACCCTTCTATAAGTCTGTTAGCGCTAGGGATCAAGAATAACTTTGAAGCTTTAGAATCCTTAGATGTAGACAAGTTATAGAAAGATATATTATAGAAATCAGTACCAGTTGTTTTGGAAAAATAAAGATTAAAAGGAAAAACATTGATTAAATAATAATTATGTACTTTTTTAAATATGTGTGATAAAATGAAAGCTGCAAAATTAAAACTTCGAAATAATTCCTGCAATAGCCTGGAGTATCCAAGTGATATAGCCTATTATTCTGTTTTCTGTTAAGAAATTTAACACATCGATTAACTGTTCTGTCTGTACTTGTCTCTCTTTCACTCCTGAGCTGCCTTACCTTATGTCAAAACAATGTAGAGTTACTGATTTTTTTTCATAATTTAATTTATTAAAATATTTTCTTAACACAGTTAATCAATAGATAAATGTTTTTGTCTATGTTGCTTACTTATTAATTTGTTATTAACATTTATTTAGGTTAAAATGATCATGGCCACTAATCGGCCTGACACTCTGGACCCCGCTCTTCTTCGTCCAGGTAGGTTAGACAGAAAGATTGAAATTCCACTTCCAAACGAACAGGCAAGACTGGAAATCCTCAAGATCCATGCTGCACCTATTGCTAAGCATGGAGATATTGGTAAGTATTGTTTGCTCTGGTTTCCGTATAGTTTAATTTTTTTTTGTACTATACTGTTTATTTATTATGATTTTACTGTTTAAATGCATTGGTAAAGTAAGTTCTACTTCTTTGTATCTGTAGAGTTAAAAAGTTCAGAGTGGAGCTTCATTTTAGTGAATCTAGGTGTGATGTTATCAATATTTAAACCTTTATTTTTTCATTACTTATAGGTTTTATTGCATATTGCATAATGTTTTTGAATTTCTGGATTTAAATTAACCCTTAGAACGAATTGTTATATTTCTAATAATCATTCCTTTAGTGAGATTTTTCTTTCCTTATTTTTAAACTTTTTGTTTCTGTTTATAAAAAAGAAAAGAGTCTATCTTATGTTTTCTTAGGTTTATTTTGGCGCATTTACTATAAATTATATTCATATTTGCATCTTTATTTTTTCTCTAATTAATGTGAAAAATATGGTATTATTAAATTAAAATAAAATTTAAAATCTCTTAAAGGTTTCAAAAATGCGAAATGTTGTACAAGCTAATGGATAAATATGTTACCTGCAAAAAAATATGGAATTGTTATAGTGAAGATGCATGCCCTGTATTGATTGAAGCATGTGGGGGGACGAACAAAAAATTGATAAATTAAATTTTATGAATCAAAATTAGGATTTAAAAAATCATAAATTATCTTATCTTTTTTATTACTGTAAAATTATATCCCACATGTTAGATATAGAAGACATTTTCTTTGCTCTGTATATTGTAAGAAGCACTTCGCTGTTTTAACATTTTGTTTTCATTGCAGATTACGAGGCTGTTGTTAAGTTGTCTGATAATTTCAATGGAGCAGATTTGAGAAATGTTTGTACTGAAGCTGGCCTATTTGCTATTAGAGCTGAAAGAGAATACGTAATGCAGGAAGATTTCATGAAGGCTGTGCGTAAAGTGGCTGACAACAAGAAACTGGAGTCAAAACTGGATTATAAACCAGTTTAATTTCATAAACACATGGTGTTGATGATAACTTATTAACTTAATCTCTTATTTTGTATGTGGAATAACAAATTGTTAATAAATTTCTTTTCTATAGTAAACAAAAAAAAAGTTTTATTTTTTATCGAGATAAAAATTTAGAAATATTCATATATATATATTATTAGCCCTATATATAATATATCACCCTGGACCAAGTTTGACTGAAGAATTGAATTGCTTATGGACACTCAACATCAAGGGTCTTCAGTGTTTGACTGAAAATATAGAATCTGTAAATTAATCAGCAATTTGGGTTATACAAGCTGATGTTTCAACTTGATCTTTCTTATGTTTTTCTGTGCTAACATTATATGAATTATTTTGTGATAAATGTTTAAGTAATAATTATATGAAGGTAGTAATGATGTGAAATGAAAGAATTTAAAAACAAAACAAATTAAAGATACTTAAACCATAATATACCAATCTGAATTACCCTGCAGGCACAACAGGCGCATTTAGTTTCTAACTAAATATATCTCGGAATAGCCTATTTAATTTAATTAATAAACCTGAACAAATTATTCCAAACCATTTCTAGAATCTGATATTAAAACGATTCTCCTAGTTTTCCATAATTTAAAACTGGGTAGTTCTCTTATTTTTCAAAAATATATAAGCAACCTTATCTCTGAATTTTAATATTACAAAAAAAAAAGGTAGAAAGTGGTTTTAGATATCATGATGGGAGAATTCCATTAATCAGGATTAAAATAGATTATCAGGAACATCCCGGATTGGTTATAAAGTGAGTTCCTTTTTCAGCTCCTTGAGATAAGAAGTAGGTGACAGCAACTGTTGTCCCATATTTGTGGGCAGTGATTATTGTTGATGGCTAAAAGTGTTAGGACACCGATGATACTTTGAAAAATTATGGGGAATGAATCCTGAATTAATGTGAAGTGAATGGTATAAGTAGTTAGTAATAATTTTATTCCCTTATAAACAAATGCCCCAAGTATACTAGAGCACCCAGCATGAGCAAAAAATTAATTAGGTACTATGCATTATGTGCTGATCTACTGTACTACATCAAGTCTTACCAGCTAATGAAATTCGAAAATAACCCTATGAGGAAGAAGTAAAAAGAATATCACAAGATCGTATATGCTTTCTGGTCTCTGCTTTGTGATTTTTCAGTATCCTCTGATGGCTTGTACTTATTATGGCCTTAAGCATGTATTAGGTTGCTAAGACTAGAAATTAGATTCATCTATTTAATATGGTTCAAACAACTTATAAAACTCAAATAAAAATCATAACTCTTCTTGGGTTTCAAAATTATAAGACTGGTTTACTAGCAGGTGTCCGGGAACCCATGGTTCGAATAAAAATCACTTCTTGATAATTGAAAACATCATAGGGTATAAGCGTAAGTTAAAATCTGTGCTGTTTCCTTTTCTTTATTTCTAGCGTACGTCCACAGCAACACACTTGTCAATTGAATTTGACACAACATAGCACTCGATAAGAGGAAGTCAGTTTTTCTTCCAACCAGGAGTTCCTTTTCTGATTTTAGGGGTATATAATTTACGTTAAAAATTTCTTAATTTGTTTACTTATAAACCTTAAGGTTTATCCCCTCACAGGAATTTCTTCCAAAAAAGAGATATTTGGTAGTTCATACAATCCACCTGTGTCTGGATGCCCCTGCTGTATGCTGAGTATTTTAATTTTCACTCTAATTATATCTTAAAAATGTTCATTTGTATGTTCAGTTGTAATAATCATTTTGTAGTCGATAATTTTTTATATCACTCATAAAAATGACTAGAAACATCTTAAAATATCTCATGCATCACAATATTAATGTTTTAATTGCAACATTATAAATGGCTCATAGTAAACAGAATTTTGGGAGGACCTAAGGGAAATTATCGAACAGATCCCAAAACGGAAAGAAATTTTTCTTCTAGGTGACATGAACGCGAGAGTAGGCAGAGATAGCAGTAGTAGGGTTGTTGGTAATTTTGGAGAACCAGAGCGAAATGACAACGGGGACCGGTTCCTCCAGATCTGTGACCAGCTGGACCTAAAAATTTTAAATACCTTTTTTGAGCACAAAAATATACATAAATTCACATGGCGAAATGAGAGCAGAAAGCTCAAGTCCTTAATTGACTATGCTGTGACTAGACAATGCAACTCAATAACGATTCAGGATGTAAGAGTCTATAGAGGTGCTGAATGTGGGTCGGACCATCACTTGCTAAAGACAATTTGCACATTTCCTTGGTTGGAAAAAAATGGAAAGGATAGAAATTCCAGTGAGGCTTGTGACATGTTGGAAGAAGTGCAGTATAAAGTAGATTTGTTACAAGAAGACAGCATCAAAGTACTTTTCCAACAAAGAATAAACGAATTGATTCGTGATTTTAAAGGTACTAGTGCTGCAGAAAAATACGATTTCCTAACGACTTCGTTAAAGAAAACTGCTGCAGAGGTGCTCGGTGAGAAAATTGGAAAGATGAGGAGACAGGAATGGCTGACAGAGGATATTATAAAAAGAGCCGAACAAAAAAAACAAACCTATTTGAAATGGCTTAGCACCAAGAAAGACGAGGATAGGAAAATTTATGTGAAGGAAAGGAGAGAGCTGCACAAGTTAGTAAGAGCTGCTAAGAATGAATTTTGGGAAAGAACATGTGCCAAAATAAACAGTAAGTTGGGATTTGGGAAAGCATCTGAGGCATGGTCTGTGTTAAAGAGTATGAGGAAGGGAGAAATGCCAGATTGAACATGATAAAAATGAATGATTGGGCTGCTCACTATAGAAAATTATTGCATGAGAGCAGGACAGAACTTATAGAAGAGGAAACAGACCCCTACACTGGTACATCAATTAGTGTCACTCGAGAAGAACTAGAGACGGAACAAAAAAAATTAAGGAATGGAAAAGCCCCTGGGCCTGGAGGAATCCATGCTGAGCTCATTAAATATGGCGGCAGTGGGGTGACAGGGTTACTCACGGACCTCATGAACAGCATACTGCAAGGTGATATTATACCACAAGAAATGAAACTGGGATACCTTACTCCTATTTTTAAAAAAGGAGATAAAAAAGTATGTGACAATTACAGAGGCATATGTGTGACAAATCCGATTTCGAAGCTGCTGGGTAGAATAATTAAAACTAAATTGGAGGAAGGATTTACACAAATTGAGGAGCAATGTGGATTCACAACGGGAAAATCTTGCATTGATCACATATTTACTCTTCGACAACTACTAGAAAAGCAAACAGCGAAAGCAAGAAGACTAGATATGGTATTCATAGATCTGGAAAAGGCGTATGACAGCATCCCTCGAAAACTATTATGGAGAGCTCTGGAAATGGAGGGCATAAATAATGAAATTATAAAAATCGTAAAAGAAATATATAAAAATAATAAGTGCCAAGTAAAAATTGGGAGTTCCCTATCAGAGGATTTCCCCAATAGCAAGGGCCTTCTTCAAGGGTGCTGCATGTCCCCTGCCTTGTTTAAGATTTTCATCGATGGTTGCTTGGAAAGTTGGAACAAAAAATGTAATCCGATGGGTATACCTATAAACGGCTTTCACTTATACCATCTACTATTTGTTGATGACCAAGTGATTATTGCCCAGGACGAAGAAGATGCGAGTTACATGTTTAGAAAAGTGGTAGACCAATACAACCAGTGGGGATTAAATGTCAACTATACTAAAACTAAGTATATGTGCACAGATAGGAGCGAAGCAGACGACTCAACTATTGGGAGCTTGGACAGAGTGGAGCAGTTTTGCTATTTGGGGTCCATACTGGAAAGCGGAGGGACCACAAATGTGGAAGTAGAAAAAAGAATAACGAATGGTAGGAAAGCAGTTGGCATGTTAAACTCTCTCCTATGGAGTAATAATATACTGGGAAGGACGAAGAAACTGATATATAGTGCTGTGGTCCAAAGTATAATGATCTACGGCTCTGAAACCTGGGCCCTCAATAGAGTTCAGGAAAGAAGGTTGTTATCAGTAGAGATGGACTTCTGGAGAAGATCTGCCCGAATATCAAGAGTGGAACATGTCAAAAATAGCGACATCAGGGAAAGAATGGAAGTTAACAAGAACATACTAGAGGTCATCGAAGAAAGAAGATTGAAATGGTTTGGTCATGTGAAACGGATGGACAGTAAGCGGATCCCGAAATTGGTCATGGAGTGGGAGGCCGAGGGAAGGAGGAAGAGAAAGTGGAAGAAAGCTTGGCTGGGCATGGAATGACGGAGGAGGATGCGCTTGACAGGGACGAATGGAAGAGAAGGCTGAAAGAAGAATTTGGATGAGGAAACCTTCATTTGTGAAGAAAATCCTTAAAAAAAAAAAAAAAAAAAAAAAAAAAAAAAGTAAACAGAGACAAAAGGTCGAGAGAAACGTGATCTAGTTGATGGTCTGTGAACACCCTTCTTGTAGTTTCTTGTGTTGTCTACACTACTATATCAATTTCTTGTCTAGTCTTTATGAGTCCATCATGGAGGGAACTGTCTTCTGCGGAATAAGTTCCTGTTTAGTGATAATTCCACATGAATTCAGCAAGCGAAAAAAGAAACGTTGGTTGTCGCGCGAAATGCTCGCTGAAGGAGCCTCACTTTCGGTAAAAAGTTATTAAATATATAAATACTAAAAGACGCAATGGCTTTTCGAAATTTCACCAGGCTGTCGCCTACTGATTTTGAAGATTTACCTCTGTTGGTTAGAAGACTAATAATGAAGCCAGATACAGCATTTAGGGAAACTATCCCAACTTCTCTTCGACTGGTAATCACATTATGGTTCCTAATAACTATTTCAAGAGCCTCATGAGTACATTCAGAATACTTAAGCAAGCAATATTCCAAATGGTGCCAGACGTTTGCGAAGCGATAATCTCTTCATTAAAACAATATGTAAAGATACGTATAAAAAACAAATTTCAATAAAATGATCTAAATTATTTAATTTATAATTACAAACCTAACATTATATTATACCAAGGTGAATATATTTATGCAATTACAATCTTATAATTATTACGTATCATTATAATGGTTATGATAACTATAATTATATAACAATAATTATAATGTATAACTGCAATAAATATAATGCTTATAACTAAAATGTATAATCAAAACTTATAATGAAAGTTAAAATACAGTTTATAATTACAATAAACATAAGGAACAATGCACAGAGAGCCGAGTCTCGTCTCACATTGTGTGTTTCCATTCCGATTGGGAGACTACAGACAAGCGATTTTGGTCTCGCAACGGATTCCTAAATGTTGTTTGGTCTCTAGACCGTCAAGCTATAAAACCTTAGACAAATCTCTGAGACCAATTTTGCGCAACGTATCTAGTAGTGTGTACCTACTCGCCGTATAGTGTGTAAAGCCTAGTACACACCTAGCGGCAAAGTCGCAGAACATTGTCAAGAACAGCCGTGATACATTGTCACGCGTTCACACCTAGCACACTAGAGGATTCAAGCCAGTGGAGTGAAAAAATCGATGCTATGTCGCAACAAATTGCTATTTGTGCTGTTAACTTGTGCTTAAATAATATAAAGTTAATTAAAAAGAAAAAGTGTAACCCTAAACGTTACTGGCGGAGAGCACTATTCTCTGGTGGGATAACTTTGGCTTTGAATCTATTAGAAAAATTGAAATTAGAAGATGGGACGGGATTCAGAAATTTGGTTTGAATGAGCCCTGCCGATTTCGAAACCCTTCTGCAAATGAGGAATTATTTCATGCAATTGGAGGAATTATTTAAAAAAATAACACTGTATTTAGAGAAACTATTCCAGCCTAAGTTAGGCTGGATAATAATAATAATATATAATAGGGGCTTGCACCCAAACCAACTACACTTTTTAGGGGAAAAAACAGTATTTTTGGCTCGGTTCATTTTTTATGTTAGTAGTTATAAATGGCGGGTTGAGTAAGAGCACGAAGGAAATGACCTTGAGACGTGCTGTAGTAGGGTTATGTGTGACCTTGAGGTCATTGACCGTCCTTGCTAGGACGGGAGGGGGGGTTTGTTTATGTTTGGAATACCGGTTTGGGTTGATCTTGAAAGGTTCAATATCGTGTCGTTGTACGATGTGGCAACGTTGGATATTAGATGTGGCAACAGCGCGGCGCTGCGCCTGAGCCCAGGTGTGACTGCAGGTGGCTAATTGATTACAAATGTTGGCGTGATGTAAACAACCCCAGTTCATTCATAAGTTGTTGTTTTTTAATAGGTTTTTTTAACCGGTTCTGTATCAGCTGTTTCATTCAGTTTTACCCCCAAGTTCATTCATAAGTTGTTATTTTACTTGTCTTATTACGATCTACCCCGCCATTAATTATTTGAGTTATATTTATTATATCAATATTATTTAAGTTTGATTTATGTATATGCATTTGTTTTTATTTACTACCCTAAGAAAGAAGGAGAATAAAAAAAATATTTACATGTTTTATTTGAAGTAAAACTTGAATAAAGTACAGATATGATAATAATACAATTAATAATTTATATATTCATTGAGGTATGTGAGTCTTCGTTTCTGGATAAATTCCTCATCCTCTTGTCATTCCTCAGGTATATGAGAGCAGATGATGAGGCGAGCCAATGTTGTGAAATGTTTTTCTTCTTATTTCTTCTTTTTTTAAATTTACAGCTTCAGAATTGTTTTCGACCCAAGCAGCCAAACGATGAGCTTGATTTAAAGAACAAACAAAGGAAGTGTTTAAATGAAAATGACATGCTATCTTGTCATTATCTAACTGTTTTAAGTTTGGACAGCCGAAATCATGAAGGTCGTAGACTGATTTATTAATGAGTTCTTCTATAAACTTGCTGTTAGGGCGTCGTAAGGGTAACAGGGATTGCACCCTTGAACCACCTTTCCCTATTGTACTAGAAACTCTGATAGGCTGCTGCCGTAATCTGATCAAACAATTTTCTTTACAGAAAATTATCTGATATATTAACCATTTAAAAATTATATTTGAATTGTAAGATCAAATGAATAAATGGGATGTCAGATAATACCGAACGCTTATTTTTTGGAAACCTTATATTGATAAATAAAGACATAAATCATATTTCTTAAAATTAAAACAAAAGAAAAATTAATTAAATTAAAATACAATTAATACAATAATTGTATCCAACAGTGAATAATTAAATAATAAACGAAAATTAAACCTTTTTGATTTGGTACAATATAAAGAACATAACAAGTAAATTAAATCAAAATAAGCAGTTGAGTGAAATGAATAAAGTTACTAAACAAAATAATTCGAACATGAAACAAAATAAATGATTATTTTTTCAAATGAAATTAGAATTAGTAAACCTTTTTGATTTGGTACAATATAAAGAACAAAACAAGTAAATTAAATCAAAATAAGCAGTTGAGTGAAATGAATAAAGTTACTAAACAAAATAATTCGAACATGAAACTAAATAAATGATATTTTTTTCAAATGAACTAAATAATGATTATTTAATTGCGCAATTAAAATAAATAACTGTCTAAATACCCTGTAGATTTTTGGAGCGAAGTCGACAAAGAAAACAAAGCCACGATGACCAATGGCTGAAGGTGGACAATCAAGGTCGCACACACGAAAACGATGACACTGACTGCCGTAAGATAGGTCCTGAAGGTAAGCTGGCTAAGCGACAGTAGTGGTGAAGATTAAAGATGACCGCTCGGGCCGCTATCCAAAACAAGACTTCACGAAAAACTGTGAAAAACAGATGGACCGCTCGGGCCGCTATTTAAGACTCGACTGTACTCACGAAAAACTGTGAAAACAAATGGACAGCAATGGTCGCACTAAAAACGATAACACTGACTGCCGTGAGGCAGGTCCTGAAGGAACGCTGGCCATGACGGCAGTTGTGAAGATAAAGAGGACCGCTCGGGCCGCTAACTAAGACTCGACTGGTGGAGGATGCGAGCATGACTCACGGCGACAAAAGTATGAAACAGCCGTTTCACTGTCATACATTGCGCAATTTACAAACATTTATTTTCTAATGAAAATTAAAATAATACAAAATACAGACTAATTGAAAAAACTACAAAATATCAACTATGAACATACATTTTTTATAATTACAACTGAGCGGTCGTAGCACTTGCACTTTTCCATTCCCTTTCCCCATAGCCATAGTCTTTTGTAACATATGCTAAAAAATACTTCATATCTTCATATTGTACATCACCATAGTCCCATTCCAATCCATGAATATGCTTTTTTACCCATCGATTAGTCTTCGAGTGGCCAACTTCTTTATCATCCTGCGGAGGTTTAAAAAAACATTGCCATGATGAACCGTGGCTGACTGAAACAATCAATTTGTTAAAAGATGAGTAATAGCCCTGAAAATCGATGACCACTGAACGCATGGTTTAAAGTCCTACGGTGAAGTGGTATATACCACGGTGAACTTCGGGTAATAAGGCACACCATAAGCTTTTTTTGAAATAAAATAAAATTTTATTGAGATCAATCAGTTTTTATTGGTTAAATCAGTCCTTGGAACTTAATAGTATTCAACAATTATAAATTTTAGGTTATTAACTATCAACCAGAATTAAAATAAATGTTTTTTTAAAATTTTCACATATCTTAGAAATTGAACCGTGGTAGGGTAATATGGCCTAGGGCCATATTGGCCACAAATGTAGTGAGCCAAATTGCCCTCCATAACAAATATAATTTAAAAAATATAAGAAGTATTTGCTTTATTATGCATAACAAAATTCGCAGAAAAAAAGTCCGTTTCCACTTCTGAGCATTCTTCATGAGCCCACAATTTGCAACATATGCATTGAACCCATATTTCACCTCTGGTGTACGTATAATAGGGTTCTTCTCAATACAAACACTTTGCATCATTAACATTGCTTATATCTGGACTTTCGTCAGAACTGTCGTCGCTCAAAGGTTCGTTTTCTTCTTCTGAGCTAGAAATTTCTACCTGCTTGGATCTTGGTGTTGTCTTTATACCTTTGCCGTTTTTGATTTGGTCTTGTTTCTTTTTTATAGTCTTGCAATTCATTTTTTCATGGGGATGAAGTAAGCAATATCGGTTTAGCAGTCTTTCTCCTTCGGTTAGTAGTTTTCTTAAGAGCTAATTGTGCTATCATGGACAATTGAAATGGCGTTATAAAGGCTCTTGATGTGGTGACCACATATTGGGAGCTGCAAATTGTTCTTGAGAAATTGGTTTTGGTGGATCCATCATGTTATGTCTAAATTGGTACTCATTTAGGAATATAACTACTTATAACACACACAAATAGTAATAACACCATTTATTCAATAAGACTGTACACACTGTAACATTGTTGTTGTCGATAACACACTAGAGGAGGTACTACTCAAAAGGGCGGGACCTGAGACTCGATCACAGATAATCGATAGATCGATTGATACACAACAGTCTCCCACACTTATTAAAATAATTATGACATGCGAAAATCAAGGGGTAAATTGAGTAACATATTCTTGGAATCTTCTTGGTGGCCTCCGTTCTCTGCTTGTTCGTCTCAGCATGGGATGTGGCTGGCCCCTAGGATGTTCTTGTTGCTGCGGGGGGTTCGATGGTCTTGGTGTTGGTTCTGGCTGGACGTCTTCTGGGAGTTTACTTTTTGGTTCGACATCATTGGTTGGATTCTTGGGGGGTAGAGTAAACATCACTCTCTTCTTTGGTTTAGCGTCGCTCGCAATGTAAAGCAATTGATTGATGTGCCTCTTCAGGCTATATCCGTTAATGTCGAGTTTGATTATGTAATGAAGCTTCCCAATTTTTTGGATTACGGTTCCGAGTCTCCATGTTGGTTTTCCAGTGTGGGGGTACCATCTTGCTTGTATGCGATCTCCCACACTTAGTTGGCGTGTACCCAGAGTGGTGCTGGGAAAAGCTGGTGTTTGTGGGGGTGGTTTCAGCAGATCTAATTTGATCCGTATTCTACGTTGTAGGTACAGTTCTGATGGTGATTTTCCACATGCTAACGGGGTCGACCTGTATCGCATTAAGATTTCTTGGACTTTTCTTTGGAGGGGTAACGTAGAACGAGACATGGCCTGTAATTTCTGTTTAAAGGTCTGAATATTGCGTTCTGCGATTCTGTTTGTGGCGGGATGTCCTGGTGCTATGAACTTTTGTTGAATTCCATATTGTGTGCAGAATTTGAGAAATGTTTCGCTTTTGAATATTGTTGCATTATCCGACACTAGGACTTTTGCTAGGCCGTGAGTTGAGAATATATCTTGAAGGTATTGAATGGTTGAATCTGTTGTTGGTGCATTCTTGGAGAACCGGACTTCTATCCAGCGGGACTTAGCGTCTACTAAAAGAAAGAAGTAGTGGTCTTGGAATGGTCCCGCGTAGTCCATATGAACCCTATCAAAATTCTCTGAGGGTTCATCCCAGTGATGGATTGGAGCTTTGGGAGGATTTTTTCTAATTTGTCCACATTCCTGACAAGTTCTGACGAGATTTTCAATGTCTGTGTCTAGATTTTTCCAGTAAACATATTGACGGGATAACTGTTTCATTTTTACAATCCCTGCATGGGTGTACTGAAGTTCGTTAAGAACTGCTTGTTGTAATGACTTTGGAACGACAACTCGTTGTCCTTTAAAAATTATGCCATTTTGCAGATAGAGTTCAGTGTTATTGTTTTCACCCTTCAAAAGGTCTGATTTAATTCTGGTTAATTGTTCATCTCGTGAGGTTTCTTCAGCGAGGGTTTTATAATTGAGCGTATCGTTGGAAATAGTGTATATGGTTTCATTAGAAATTAACGAGACTTCTTCTTCTATATTTTGTTCAATTTGGGACATACTTTCTTCGATAGGGGATCTTGAAAGGAAATCGGCGTGTACATTTTCTTCTGCCTTTTTATGTTCAATTTGGTAGTCAAAATTTGTGAGCCAGGTTGCGTAGCGTAGAAGCCTAGCGGACGTCATTGCTGGAAGATGTGCATTCTCGTGCAGAATGTGGGTCAGTGGCCGGTTATCAGTATAAAGGGTAAACTTTCTGCCATAAATATAATAATAAAATTTCTTGAGAGCAAAAACGATAGACAAGGCTTCTCTATCTAGTTGGCTATAGTTCATCTCGGTTTTGGTCAATGCACGTGATGCAAAAGCAATAGGTTTTTCTATGCCATTTATGGTGTGTGAGAGTATTCCTGCTACCTCGGTTGGTGAGGCGTCGCAAGCTACCGAGAGAGGAAGGTCTGGACTAAAGGGTGTTAAGACTCTATCGCTAGAAATTTCATTTTTCAATTGTTTAAAGGCTGATTCACTTCTAGAAGACCAGTCGAATTTTTTTTGCTTTTGTAAAAGTAATCTCAATGGGTACGTCAGCGTTGAAATATTTGGAATAAATTTGGCATAATAGGTCACAATGCCCAAAAACCTCTTGACGTCGTCTTGACTTGCTGGTCGCGGTGCCTTCATAATGGCCATGACTTTGGCTGGGTCTTTTGAAATTTTACCTTGTTCGAATACATAGCCCAAGTATTGAATTTTGGTTTGGAATAGTTCACACTTTTCTCTATTGAGGTGTAAATCAAACTCTTTTAGTCTATCAAGGCAAGCAATCAAATTTTTAAAGCAGTCCTCTCTTGTTTTCCCATGAACTATGATGTTATCAAAGTATGTTGTGACCCCTTGTAGTCCTGTTAGGACTTTGTCCATGATAAGATGGAATTCATTTGGTGCAGTTTTGATGCCAAAAGAGAGACGGTTAACTGTATAGGTTCCTTTATGGGTAATGATTGTTTGAATCTTTGCACTTTCTTGGTCGACTGGGACCTGGAGGTATGCTTTAACTAAATCCAGTGAGCAATAATATGTGGAACTATTGAGTGCTTTAAGAAGGTCATCAATTCTTGGTATAGGATAATGTGCGTCCTGAAGTTGAGGGTTTACCCCCCAGCTTATAATCAACACATAGGCGTACTTTACCATTTGCCTTGGGAACAACAACTAAAGG
The DNA here is from genome assembly GCA_037127475.1 of Arma custos. NCBI lineage: Eukaryota > Metazoa > Arthropoda > Insecta > Hemiptera > Pentatomidae > Arma > Arma custos. Next base: position 69,851,393 of record CM073764.1, on the reverse strand, counting down.
GGAAGCCCAGTCACTCTCTTGTACTTTTGAGATGATGTTTTGCTTTTCGAGTGTCTCGAGTTCTTGCTCTACTTCTGCTTTCAAGGCTTGTGGTACCTCTCTAGCCTTAAAAGCAATGGGTTTTGCGTTGTTTCGTAATTTAAGGGAAATCTTTAAGTTTTTGCAGCAGCCCACCGTTTGTTGAAATATCTCTGGGTATCTGTTGAGGATCACGTTTTCGACATTGTCAGGAATTATTGAATATATTGAATTATTGTTGACTTTTCCAACGTCGATGTCTTGTAACTGAATATTTAGGTGTCTGATCCAGGAACGGCCCAGAAGTGGGGAAAACTTATCTGAAACTACATAAAGTGTCTCTGTTGATTTTATATCCTTATATTGAACCTCTACTTCTGCTACTCCAATGGGTGCGAAAATACCTGAGGTGTAAGAGCGAAATCGGATGTTTCTTATTAAGGTTCAGGCGATTAAAATTTGATTCATTTAACAGTGTTTGTCCTGCTCCGGAATCTATCTCAAATTGTTGAATTATATTGTTGATTTTTACTTGAACGAAATACTTCTGTGTGTCCTGATTCTGACTGTTTATTTCATATAATGTGTATTGATCGTAGAGGAATGAGTCTTCTTCTGAGTCTATTGACTGCACTCCCTTTTTAACTGACATTAATCTTTTTAGACACACTTTTTCGACATGTCCCACTTTTTCACAGTATTGACATTTTAATTTAGTCGAAATAACTCTGCAATTTTTTGAATTGTGATTATTTCTACCACATTTTAAACAAAGCCCTTCAATTCCAAGGTGTTTTAAGTTAAGGCGTGTGTGTCTTGAATTTGATTTATCTCTAGGTCTTGAACTATAATTATTTTGACTCCCACTACGTGGTCTCGAAAGTCTATGTACACTGTTATTTTCTGAATAATTTTCTGTGGATATATCGAATTGTTGGCTTGCCAAGTTCGATGCTTCTAAGGTTAGTGCCTTTGAGACAGCGTCAGAAAATGTTTTTAAGTCATCCAAAAGAAGTTGGTGACGTATATCTTGGTTAGACAGACCTCTGATAAACTGGGAGTGTAAAAAGATATCTGCCACAGACTTTTCACATTCACATTTAAAGCTGCATGCAGGAATGTATTTTCGTAATTGGGTGACAAAATCTTGGATAGATTGGTTAGGTGCTTGTTTTTGTGACAGAAATTTATGTCTTTCAACTAAAATATTTTTTTTCTCGGTCAGTTGATCATCAAGGGTTTTAATAATTTCATCAAATGTTAATGTATTGAGCTCTTTTGGTGTTACTGATAGCTTAAGCAACTCGAAATATTCAGGGCCAATGCTATTTAAAAGAATCGTTTTTGCTAAGGCTTTGTCTGATGCTAGGCCTTTTAGGGCAAGAAAGTTATCAAACCGTTCTTTGTATTGTTGAAAAGATTCCGTGCTTTTATTAAAAGTATCAAATTTACTTACATTATGTTGAGGAAGTGTTGAAGAAGCGCTTTGATTTATGGACGAGAATTTTTCTAACATAGCTGAAAATTGCTGTTGCTGTTGTTGCAAAAACTGGGTGAATTGAACAGCGTCCATTGTTCTAGGTTGACAATAACTTAAGAGATTAGAATATCAGTTTTCTCGGTGTTTATGCTCGTCGCCACTTTGTTATGTCTAAATTGGTACTCATTTAGGAATATAACTACTTATAACACACACAAATAGTAATAACACCATTTATTCAATAAGACTGTACACACTGTAACATTGTTGTTGTCGATAACACACTAGAGGAGGTACTACTCAAAAGGGCGGGACCTGAGACTCGATCACAGATAATCGATAGATCGATTGATACACAACACATCACCTATTGAAAAAGAAAATGATGACATGAAGAAAAATTCACGTTAGGTGTGGCCAATATGGCACAGGAGGCCATAATGGCCGTAGACACGTTTTTGACGAATAAAATTCTAGCCTAAAAATTAATAAACAATGTGCTTTAAAAATATCGTCACACTGTTCATTGAAAGTTTAACTACAAAACTGCGCACTAGCAATATGAAAACAATTATTATTAAAAGAACAAGAATGAGTTAAACTTATTAAAAAATTACATCAAATAAGCTAATTTTCGATCGACGCACAGGACACACATCCACTCGCCGCAACTCAGGGATCGACTGAGGGGGTCATGGGAAGGGGCTGGACCTTTTGGCGGATATCTACATCGCGTGTGTGTTTGGTTTCAGAGAAATTAAGCCAGATCATATTGGCCGAGTAGGCCATTATACCCGAAACTACTATATATATACCTAGGACAGATGTTTGGAAATGAGTAAATCGGAAAATAAGAATATCCATCAGCTAAGTAATTATATATATAAATTTCTGCCTACTTTCGAATCTCGAAGCAGGTGAGTCTTTAGACAATTGGAACAGTTTAAATTATCTTCGGAAAGGTGTAATGAATTGAGTAAATCGGAAAATAAGACTATCAATGTATACATCCGAATTGCGTGTTACTAGAATCTTAGGGCAGGTGGTTCATTAACATGCTAATGGAATCCTTCAGCAGGTGGCCCATAAGCTAATTAATTACATATATAAATTTCATTAGATGTGTGTTTCGACTCTTGAAGTAGGTGTTCGGAAAGAAGTGTTGTGTAATATTTGCGTGTGAATACACAATTAATCAGATTCTTGAGCTAATTTAACTAAAAACCATTTAATGGACTAATTAATATCGAACAAGTGAAAACTTATTATGTCTTCTCCTCTATCAATAGCAGGTGTTACTATCAGCTGGACTTTTGTCGGATTGTATAAGATATATTTGCCTGGTCACGATATAAGATATATGAAAGTAATTTTAGTGCTTCTAAAATAGAGAAAGAATCCCAGAAAAAACAACACATTTTCTTGTATATAAGGCCGTAGGATCGACTATAGTGTCATTCAGTCGACGGCTTCAGCTCTCCTCACGAACACAGTAAGTAAGTTTTTTATTTTTTTTATGTCAATACAGTATTAGTATCAAGATATGTCTCAGCAATATTACTTTTTTAGATGTCTCTTCTGAAAAAATTGAATGAAACCAAACCCATTTACAAAAACAGTGGGGAACTGACTATATGACAAACATATAAAATCAACAAATTGACAAAAAGGGAGACCGAGTTTGGAGTAGCTATAGAAGCCATTATTGAGAACATAAAAGGTGACGAGGGGCAAATACGAACCGAAAAGATATGTATACGTCATAACAGACGAAGATATATCGAATTACAATGGTAAATTACATTTTATTAAAGTTATTTTATTAAATTTTGTTTTGACTTAACTTTTTTTTTCTTTTTCTTAGCCCCTTTAAGTTTGAAGATTTCTAATCTGGATTAGGATTAGGTTGGAGAGGAATCTCTTTTACTGTATTGACTTAGCTTTTTTTTTTTTTTTTTTTCTTAACCCCTATAAGTTTGAAGATTTCTAATCAGGATTACGATTAGGTTGGAGAGGAATCTCTTTTACTGTACTGTGCACATTTTAAGAGGAGGATGAGAAAATGGAAGGCTCTAATTTCTTTCTTTATTTATTAACTATGGATTTTTCCGGTGATGGGGCACACCGTGTCCTTTTCCTTTTATTTGTTTATTTTATTTATTTCTCAGTTCAGGCTGAGACTTTGTACGTGATCTTGCCACGTTTGTGGCCGTCCTGCTGGGGTGAGTGTCCTGAAAAGAGGGTTAGTACTGTATTTCAGACTGTCAAAAAATGTAATGTGTCTGCGTTTTATAAAGACTGTAACTGTCGGTAAGTTGAGAGTAGTGTGTAGGAGGTCCATTTTTGTTTTTTTTAATGTTGTGTGTCTCACTATGCGCTGCAGTACGCCATTTTGAAACTGTTGGAGCTTTTTTTCTGTTGCCGGTGTGATGGTACTTAATAGTGGTGCTCCGTGGAGGAGCGCCGGTCTTAAGATGCTCTTGTAGATGGTCAGCTTAAGGCGGAGGGATAAGTTAGGAGATGTAAGCAGGTGGTTAAGTCTGTAAGACTTGGTCCTAACCGACCTGAGCTTCTTCCTGCAGTGGTAGGCTAGTTTCAGGTGTCGGTCAAGTGTGACACCTAAGTAGTCTGTGCTGCTCGCTGGTCTGTTCTCGCGTCCCGTTGTGTTGACTTAGCTTTATGTAAATGTCTATGTAAATATGACTAGTTTTAGATGGTAAAGCTTAGTTATAATTTTTAATTTGATTTAAAAAAAATGAATAATAAAAAAAATTATTTGTGTGAGCAATGTGGGTTATTGGTTCCCAATAAGCGACACAGATGTAAATGGTTGTTGTTTTATTGTCATGGCTGTGGGAAAGAATTTAATAGAAAGTGCAATTTTGAATGACATAAATTAAACTGTCAAGTTGTTAGTGGGGTTAGTAGTAACAATATGCCTAACGCGAGATGGAGATATCGAATAAAAAAGAAAATATATCATGTTCAGTAGACAGATGCGTGAGAAGGCGATTGCACAAGAAAACAGTATAATGTTAATGCAACTGGGTATTAAAATGAATTAAACAATTCCGTAATCAAAGATACTAATATTTATTAACAAAATGATAAAAAGGATACAATTAAACTATTAACAATTAAATTATTGAACCAAGATAAATTTATAATAACAATATTCTAAATATTATAATCTAGGCCTAACTCCTATTTAATTATTACAATAATATAAGATATTACTAATTCTAGATATCTTAACTAGTTACAATAGTTTCTATGAATATTATAAAATTACACTACAATTTATAACTAATAATTAACACTTACAGTTCACTAGTCCACCGACCGTAAGATTCTCCAAGTATCACAAACTGACATACAGTAACAAACAGAAACAGTTTATTACACTCGCGAGACTGTCACGGTTCACTGATACACTTATTACACGGGCCGGTTCAACACTGACTAGTTTATCACACTGACACTCACTTATTACACTTATCACAGATCTTCACTGGTCTACTCTTAGGCTAAGACTGACTGCCTCGAGGTGAGGGAAGTATTTAAAGAGGCAAGGCCGAACATTCTAGAACACGAAGGGGCCAGACAATTCCGGAATCTTCTTAATCCTTTGCCGACAAAAGGAGACGATCTAGAACAGTCCTAATCTTATTTTAACTTCTCCCGCCGACGGATTTAAGTCGCTAATCCTCTTGCTTCCGTCTTCCTGCCGGCGCCCGTAACACTGTCCCCTCCTTAAAAGTGCTCCGTCCGGAGAAATCGGGCATTTATGAGCTTCTACTGATGGGGACGCACTTTCTTTCCAGGGGTTGAACGTGCACACCAATATGGCAACTCCAGAGTTGGCGAATGTCTTTTCGATCATGTCCCTGACAATCTTCCACTCCAAGCCATCGTATCCACAGCCCAACTTCGGAATAGCGAGCTTAGTGACACGCAGTCTCAGAAGCTTACTCCGAAGGTCGTCGAGGCTTCGCCGCAGTGCGTCATATGTCGGCTTCTGATCAGTGGCACGCTTGGTAACCAAGTAAAACAGGTGTCGTCCTTCGTGCGGCTGGTGGAGTGCCTTCCCGACACTTGGTCCTTGGCGTTCCAGCTCCTCAGTTCCGCCGAACTTCTTCCTGAAGACTGTTGCAATCCCTCGAGAAGTCCTCAGATCTTCGGCAACGCAATGGGCCAGAGAATACTCCACTGATAACGAGAAGATATCCCTGTAGATTACCTGAGTTACTCCACGGTTCCCTGGTACTTTAGTATGAGCAACTGAGTTATTTGTTTTGACGTTGTTTAGGTACCTGACCTGCTGGTCTTCTTTTGGGCCGTGGTCTCCTTTGTACGGGGCCAGTCTATTGAAATGGACTACCTTGGGTTTTCCTTTAGGCTGCTTCCTGATCCTATATATGACGTCATTGATCCTCTTGACGATCTCAAACGGGCCGTCCCAGGAGTTCTGAAGTTTAGGTGAGTAGCCTCGCCTTCTTCGAGGATCATGTAGCCAGACCAAGTCTCCAGGTTGGTAGCCACCCTTCTCAGCCCTGATGTCGTAAATCGAATTTCAGATCACAAGGCAACCGAAGTTCTCTGCCGAATACCACATTTGCGGGAGTCTGCCCCGTCGCCTCACTGACTGAACTGCGGTAGGCCAGTAGGAACAGGTGAAGATACTGGTCCCAGTCTCGCTGATGGTCGGAGACCACTTTGGACAAATATCGACCCATAGTCCTGTTCATGCGCTCCACCATGCCATCGGATTGAGGGTGAAGAGGTGTCGTCCTGGTCTTCTGTATTCCCAGTGCTTCGCACATCCCGGAGAAGACTGCAGACTCGAAGTTTCGTCCCTGGTCAGAGTGAAGTTCCATGGGTACTCCAAACCTACTGACGAGCTGCTTCACCAGTACGTCCGCAACCGAGACTGCCTCCTGATTCGGAAGGGCGTAAGCTTCCACCCACTTGGAAAAGTAGTCCATGGCCACGAGAATATACCGGTTACCTTCATCCGTCACAGGGAAAGGGCCAGCGATGTCAATTGCTATTCTCTCAAACGGTGCTCCCACGTTGTACTTCCTCATTGGGGCCTTCTTTCTTCTTATGGGTCCGTTAGAAGCCGCACAAGTCGCACAACGCCTGCACCAGTCCAACACATCGTCCTTAAGATTCGCCCAGTAAAAGCGTTCACGTACCTTTTCCAATGTACGGTGAACTCCAAGGTGGCCGCCAGATACTCCGTCATGAAGTTCCCTGAGTACTTCGGGCACTTTACTCTTTGGGACGATGAGCTGTAGTCTGCGCTGATCTCCTTCCGTGTTCTCCAATGCCCGTTTCAGCAGCCCGTTGTCCACTAGAATGGAGTCCCATTGGGCCCAGTAAGTCTTTACATTCTTCGACATTGGAGCAACATCCTGCCAGGTTGGTCTTCCTTGCCCTGATAGTTTCCTCTGCTTCATTTGTTTCAAGTCCGGGTCCCTGTCCTGCTCCTTCGACACCTCTGCAACCTGCCAACTGTCCATGACCACTGTTGTCCTCAACACTGCTGCCTGCTTCTCTTCTTGTCGAGAACAATGCCCGCAGTCTTCGCCACAAGGCCTCCTTGAGAGCGCATCCGCATTTCTGTGACTCATTCCAGCACGATGAGCAGATTCAAAGTCATATTCTTGAAGGCGCTCTATCCACCTCGCCACTTGTCCTTCTGGTGACTTGAATCGTAGCAGCCACATTAGAGCCGCGTGGTCCGTTCTCAGGAGGAATCTTCTGTCGTATAGATATTTGTGAAAAAGTTCTATAGATTTCACCACTGCCAGAAGCTCCTTCCTTGTGACACAGTAGTTGCGTTCCGGAGCTGAGAGCGCTTTACTGAAATATCCAATAACCCTTTCTTCTCCATCTTGGAGCTGAGAGAGGACGCTTCCAATAGCGGTGTTGCTAGCGTCTGTGTCAAGTATGAACTTGCCCTCGGGACGTGGATAGCTCAGAATAGGAGCACTACTCAACTTTTTCTTCAACTCCTCAAAGGATGCCTGACATTCGCGATCCCAAAGGAAAGTCCGTTTTTCCTCGGTGAGCCTGGTAAGAGGTTTTGCAATGTTAGCAAATCCTTTCACGTACCTCCTGTAGTAGGTGCAGAGGCCGAGAAAACTTCTTACTTGGTGCTTATCTCGAGGTACTGGCCAGTCGGTGATCGCTGCAATCTTCTCTGGGTCAACGGCAACTCCGTTGTCTGACACAACATGCCCCAGGTAGTTGACTTGCCTTCGGAAGAGATGACACTTCTTCGGGTTCAATTATAGGTTCGCTGCACGCAGTCGTTCGAAGACCTTCTCCAGATTGTTCAGATGGTGAGCGAAGGACTTTCCCAGCACAATGATGTCATCAAGGTATACCAGGCAAATTTCCCAAGAGAGACCTCTTAACACGCTTTCCATCAGCCTCTCAAATGTTGCAGGAGCATTGCAAAGTCCGAATGGCATTACTGTAAATTGCCAGAGTCCAGTCCCAATCGAGAACGCTGTCTTCTCTTTATCTTCAGGTTTCAATCCAACCTGCCAATATCCACTGCGGAGATCCAAGGTAGAGAAAAGTTCACACCCCTCTAGGGTGTCCAGCGTATCATCAATCCTGGGGAGCGGATAGCTGTCTTTCTTGGTGACGTTGTTCAGAAGGCGGTAGTCTACGCAGAATCTCGTTGTGCCGTCCTTCTTCTTCACCAATACAACAGGAGACATCCAGGGGCTACTCGAAGGCTCAATGACACCATCAGTCGCCATCTCCTTGATGATCTTCTCGGCGTCCTCCCGTTTGGCTAACGGCAGCCTCTTCGGGACCTGTCGGATGGGCTTAGCATCCCCGGTGTCAATCCTGTGCTGGACGATATCCGTTCTACCCCGTGGCCCTGGGCTGATCTCGAAAACGTCCTGCCATCGGGTAATCATCTTCTTCACTTCATCGCTCTGTTCAGGCGAGAGTTCCCTGCATGATTCGTCCACAAATCCTGTTAGTTCTGCCGGCAATCTTCGCAGCTCGGTGGGTTGACGTTGCAGCTGACGTACCACTGAGGTAGCGGTTGTACATTCCCCTACCGGTGTTCCTTTGTTCAGCGTTACTGGGAAGCTGTTCAGGTTCATTAGCCGAATCGGAGTGGTACGTCCGACCTTGATGAGAGACCTTGCAACCATTACGCCGCGTCCGATCTCCTGTTCTTCTTGTCTTCCAGGTTCAAGTAGCATACATTGACCCTCAGGTAGATGTCCTTCGACCGTCCCATGCGTTATGATTTGGCTCCGTGCAGGTAAAGTGGTGTCTTCCAGTAAGCGCACTCGTGCATAGATATCCTTTCCCTGCCGGAGGATGACTTCTTCGTCTCCCAGTGTCATCACACCTCTTGCCATATCCAGCTTGATCCCGCATCTGATCATCAAGTCCGTGCCCAATATGACATCTTCATCAATATCTGCCACGAGAGCACGGTGCTTCAGATGTTGACCCCCGATGATGAAGTAGGCAACTGTCTCCCCGTAGACCTTGACTGGCTCTCCTGTGGCAGTCCGTAATGTCCAAATCGTTGGCAACATCTTCTCAGCAGGAACTGTCTTTGAGCTCAAGATTGTCTTGGTTGCGCCGGTATCCAGTAGCAGACTTCGCAGCTGCCCGTTCACCTTCCCATCAACGTAGAAGCTGTTCGTTCTGCTCCCTAAAGACGCAACTCTACTGGTCTTCTTCGGGCCTCTGACGTAGCGGGCTGATAGTTGTTTCTTCCCTTCAACCCTATTTCGTTCCTGTGGCTTTTCTTGCTTCTTGGATGGACACTTGCTTCTAGGGTGTCCAAGTTGGCCGCAGCTCCAACAGCGTATCTCCTTCTTACGGCCTCGAACTCCATGGCCTGAGATAATGCGTCTCCCAAAGTCTTTGTCCGGGCGAGCTTCACTGCCTGTTGCGTCTCGGGGTCCCGAAGTCCATCCAGGAATTTGTCGACAGCCAGGCTCTCGTAGACATCATCGGTGACCGATGGGTAAGCGTTCCTCACCAGCCGTGCAATATCCGCTTCAAATTCCTGTAGCGTCTCGTTGGTCTTCTGGATCCTGCTTCTCAGCTGTGAGCGATATAGCTGGTCCATGTGGTGGTGGCCGAAACGCATCTCCAGTCTTCTAACCAGCTCCCCGTAGTTAGACCGCTCCGACATGGGCATCCCCTGGAGTACTCCCTAGGCGTTTCCACGCAAGGCCAGGCACAACGCTGAAGCTTGGGTCTCTTTTGACCACCCGTGGATTGAAGCCGCTGTCTCGAAGAGAGTCATGTAGTCCTCCCACGGTGTCTTTCCGTCGAATACTGGAATGGTGTTGTGATTTGGTGGCGTCCCAGCATTGGCGGGCATAATGGTCCTATGAAAGCTGCCATCGGTGGAACGGTCGGTGGCGTTCGTCGGTGGGTTGCTCATACGTCCCTCGAGAGCTTCCATTCTTAGCCTAAGTTCGTTCACTTTTTCTCCTAGCCTAGATTCTACATTAGCTACTTCATTATTTACATTTTCCATTAACTTAGTTTCTAATGTGCCTAACTTCTGACTCCCACTTCTGACACCAATTTGTTACGGGCTACTGGGTATTAAAATGAATTAAACAATTCCTTAATCAAAGATACTAATATTTATTAACAAAATGATAAAAAGGATACAATTAAACTATTAACAATTAAATTATTGAACCAAGATAAATTTATAATAACAATATTCTAAATATTATAATCTAGGCCTAACTCCTATTTAATTATTACAATAATATAAGATATTACTAATTCTAGATATCTTAACTAGTTACAATAGTTTCTATGAATATTATAAAATTACACTACAATTTATAACTAATAATTAACACTTACAGTTCACTAGTCCACCGACCGTAAGATTCTCCAAGTATCACAAACTGACACACAGTAACAAACAGAAACAGTTTATTACACTCGCGAGACTGTCACGGTTCACTGATACACTTATTACACGGGTCGGTTCAACAATGACTAGTTTATCACACTGACACTCACTTATTACACTTATCACAGATCTTCACTGGTCTACTCTTAGGCTAAGACTGACTGCCTCGAGGTGAGGGAAGTATTTAAAGAGGCAAGGCCGAACATTCTAGAACACGAAGGGGCCAGACAATTCCGGAATCTTCTTAATCCTTTGCCGACAAAAGGAGACGATCTAGAACAGTCCTAATCCTATTTTAACTTCTCCCGCCGACGGATTTAAGTCGCTAATCCTCTTGCTTCCGTCTTCCTGCCGGCGCCCGTAACAATAATTAGAGCTTCCTTAGGAAATGCGGTTGTGGATATTTACATTCTACAAACCTTGATAAATATGTTGAAACAACTTTTGAAAACATTTTAGTGGAACAGGACGAATTTGAAAAAAAAGGTTCTGGTTGGATGTATATTTCAGCAAATTATATCTGCTTAAATTTAACAAAATATAAGCCTTTTGGAGGATCTCAATATATTGAATTACCTAAAAAAAATAAGGACAAACGTTGTGTAATAAATGTAAAAAATAATACTGATGATTGTTTTCGATTAGCTATACTATGTGATAATATTAGGTCAAATGACTTGAACGCATACAAAAATATTCAAACCACATATTCCTTTGATGCTAAATCGTTCCCGACTCCAATTAAGGATATCAAACGATTTGAAAATTTAAATAACGTGTCTATAAATGCCTAATCCGTCAATATCTTGGAACAAAGCTGTACACGAGCATTGTGCCTCACTTCATTTCACTTCTCGTCAAGTCTAATATGTTTGATTTGAAACCATTAGTTTATACGGGAGAAAACTGTATGCTAGCGTTTTTAGAAAAACTCGAATCTATAGTTGTTGAAGCTGATAAAATATACGGTAATACTATGCGAATGGAAGAAATGAGCGAAGGGGAAAATAAAATATTTTATTCTGCTAAAGATTGCATATTATGTATTATGTCAATACCCTTTAGACGAACTCGCTCGAGTACGACATCACTGTCACTTATCGGGAAAATTTGTTGGACCTGCACATAATGCATGTAATTTAATGGCAAAAAAGCCCGATTTTATACCGGTTTTCATGCACAACTTACAAGGCTATGATTCACATTTTATAATTCCTTTCTTGGGCCGTTGTGAAAATATTAGTGTAATTCCTAGTAATTATGAAAAATATATAAGTTTTAGCATAAAATTTAAAGGGTATAGGACAAAAATACAATTTGTTGACTCGTTTAAATTTCTTTCATCAAGTTTGGATACACTAGTGAACAATTTACAAAATAAATCTAAATCAATTACTGATATATTTCCTCATATGGCAAATATTATTAATGATGAAAACAAAATTAAATTATTGACAAGGAAAGGTGTATTTCCTTACAATTATTTCAATTCTTTTGATCGTCTAAACGAAACTCGACTACCTTCCAAATTTCATTTTTTAATGAAGAACAAAAACATCCATTAGCGACGTGAACTATGAGCACGCGAAAAGTGTCTGGAAAACCTTCAACATCAAAACACTAAAAGATTATACAGAATTGTATATACAAACAGATGTAATTTTGTTGTGTGAAGTTTTTGAAGCCTTTCGACTTCGACTTCTCTGTCAACAAATTTATCAATTGGATCCTGCATGGTTTTTTACTTTGCCACAATTATCTTGGAATGCAATGTTGAAATATACGAAAATAAAATTGGATGTAATAAAACATATTGATATGGTGCAGTTTTTTGAAAAGGGAATAAGGGGAGGTATTTGCCAAGTTGTTTCTCGGTACGCGAAAGCTAACAATAAATATCTAAACTAATATGACTCGACTAAACCCAGTAATTATTTATTATCTGTAGATGTCAACATTCTTTACGGTTATGCCATGAACCTTCCCCTGCCGTATACCGATTTTGAGTGGACTGATGAAAAATTAAATGTATTAGATCTTGAAAATGAATCAGAAACCGGTTATGTGCTAGACGTTGATGTTGAATATACCAAAGAAATTCATGATAATCTTTCTCAATTACCTTTTTTACCTGAAAAAAATAATCAGCCTAATACTAAAACTGTTAAACTATTGACGACTTTGATACCCAAAACACGTTATATAGTACATTATGTGAATTTAAAACAAGCTTTACAACTTGGGGTAAAGATTTCAAAAATTCATAGTGTTGAAGTTTAAACAAAAAAATTGGTTGGCTCAATACTAAGAAATTAATTCAATGATGAGAGCATCAGCAAAAAATACATTCGAGTCAGATTTTTACAAATTGATGAATAACAGCTGCAAATTTATGGAAAACGTGCGTAACAGAATCAATTTAAAAATAGTAACAAATGAAAAATCTTTATTTCGACAAGTCAATAAACCAAATTTTAAAGGCAGGATTATATTTGCAGATAATGTTAGAAAAAAGAAAAAGAAAGTATTATTTGGTTTGATAAACCGTTGTATGTAGGATTCTCCGTGCTAGAATTAAGCAAAGTTTTAATATATCATTACCACTATAATGTTTTCTTAAAAAAATATGGTGTAGAAAATGTTACTTTATGTTATATGGACACCGATTCATTTTTATATATTATTAGGACCGCTGATATTTATTCTGATATCAACTCTGGAGAGTTACAAAAATATTTTGATACAAGCAATTTTCCCACTTCTCATTTCTGTTATGATGAAAAAAACAAAAAAGTAGTTGGTCTGCTGAAAGATGAAACCTTCGGAGATCCTATTGTGGAATTTGTTGGGTTGAGACCTAAAATGTATTCTTACATAACAAACAATGATATAACGGTTAAAAAGTCAAAGGGAAGTAAAAAATCAGCTGTTTACGATTACTTAAACACACTTAAAGAGAGTAAAAGTCTATATTCTTCGTTTTATATAATTCAATCCTCACTAATAAATTAAAAGTCTTTATGCTCGTTCGATGACAAAAGTCATACATTAAGCGATGGAGTGCAAACACTCCCTTATGGTCACTATAGCCTTGGTGAAGACAGAAACAACCATTAAATGTAATTGCTATTGTAATGTACTTTTTAAATCATTTAATATATTGTTACTGTCCTCCTGGAATTTCCTATAATCTTCTTGAATCCTTATTCCAATCTCTTGGTTCACGCTTCATTGCTGGAGGAGACAACAACGCTAAACACCAACGATGGGGTTGTCGAACATCCAACTCCCGAGGAAATATCCTGTCTGCTGTAACATCCAAAAAGAGTACTTCCATTCTGGCGCCAAACAACCCCACCTATTGGCCTACATCTACCAAAAAACGTCCCGATATCCTTGACATATTTATCACATCCCAAATTTCCCCCGCACAAGTCAATATTGAATCCTTGGACGACCTTTCATCAGATCATAGTCCAGTTCTCCTTTTCTTGCACTCAAGTTTCGCTCCCAAGCCTTCCCCTCCCACATTGATTACAGGACGTGTCAACTGGGACGATTTTCGTTATGACTTGGAGGACAAACTGGACTTAAAAATTTCACTATAGACAAAACAAGACATTGATACAGCCATAGAAAAACTTACAACATCAATCAGAAACAGTTTACATGACAATATCACAAATCACACAAATAATAACTATCAACAGACTGATTTGCCACAGCATATTCGTATCTTATTAAGAGAAAAACGCAGAGCAAGATCGAAGTGGCATAGAACTCGATATCCAGCAGATAAAACTATCTATACAAAATTAACTAACAAACTAAAAGCAGAAATCAAGAAGTTCAAAATTCAAAATTTAATTACCTGGACTAAAAATCTTACAACCACCGACAAAACATTATGGATGACTGCCGAAAAACTCCTAAAGTTCAATGAATTCAATCATCCACTCCTTACTGAATCAAATAAATGGACAAGATCTGACAGAGAAAAATCACAGTTATTTGGCCAATACCTTTCCAAAATCTTTCATCCACATCCTGATATCATTAACCCAACTCAAATTGAATATATAAAAGAAGCGTTTTATGTTCTCCTCCAAATGTCCCTTCCACCCAAAGCATTCCATCCTTCAGAAATATCTAACATTATTCATAGATTACCTTCCCGCAAAACTCCTGGACACGACCTCATCACAATTCATATCTCAAAACACCTACCTTGAAAAGCCATTCTATTCCTTACCTAAATATATAATGCTGTACTCCGCTCCACATATTTTCCTGACCTCTGGAAATTTTCCATTGTAAAAATGATACCCAAACCTAAAAAAAACCCAGAATACCTTTCCTCGTACCGTCCTATCTCTCTTTTACCTTGCATGCGTAAAATCCTAGAAAAACTCATCCTTAAACGATTGTACCCTATCCTTGATGCAAATCACATAATACCAGATCACCAGTTTGGATTCCGAGCATCACACTCCACCATTCAGCAATGTCATCGTGTGGTGGATGTGGTCTCCTTTGCATTAGAACGTGGATGAACAGGCTTTTGACCGAGTCTGGCATACGGGCTTGCTCTACAAACTCCGTAAATTCCTACCCTTTACATACTTTCTCATCCTTCAATCCTATCTCACAAATAGAACTTTCCAAGTAAACCATAATAATTTCTATTCATCCCTCTTTTCCCAATCTGCTGGTGTTCCTCAAGGTAGTAATCCTTGGCCCAATCCTTTATACAGTTTATACAGCTGATATCCCAACTCATCCTAATACTATCCTTGCCACGTATGCTGATGATACATGTGTATTATCAGTCAACACCAATCCAGTTATTGCATCCCAAAGCCTCTAATCCCATATCACTGATCTTGATGAATGGTGCCAAAACTGGAGAATTAAAATAAATTCTCAAAAATCGCATCAAATCACTTTTACCTTACGTCGCAAATCAATGACTTCCTGCCCTTCAGTATCCTTTAATAATATCCCACTGGTGCCTGTAGAACAGATCCGATACTTAGGATTGCACCTCGACAAACGATTAACCTGGAATCCTCATACAAGACTGAAAAGACAAGAAACCGCACGACGTTTCAGGCTACTTCAATACTTACTAGACAAACGCTCTAAGCTCCCAATTAACTACAAAAGACTCATCTACATGACCATCATACGACCTATTTGGACTTACGGAGTAGAGCTATGGGGCTCCACTAAGCCATCGAATTCCTCTCGTATCCAATCCCTACAATCCAAAATCCTTCGAAAAATCCTCAATGCTCCTTATTTTGTTAAGAATAAAGTCATCCATAACGACCTTAATGTCCCTTTTGTTGCTGATTTGGCCCGAACCAGGTATCTATCCTTTCATAGCAAACTTCATTCCCACTCAAACCCTCTAGTTTCAAACCTAGCTTCCTCTTCAATTCCCGATAATCCTCCGAGGCGTCTGAAAAGAAGATGGCCAAGTGACCTTCTTATTTTAACTTCGATTTGAGTACAATACAAGTTTCTCTACTTGTCATTCTCATGGCATTATGTAACACGCATTCTATTTACTTGTTATATAATTGTAATACAGTTGTAAATATCAATAAATAAATTAAAAAAAAAATATTGTAGTAGTAGTAGTAAGTAGTATTGTTATTGTAAGTTTGGGTTAAGAAAGAACAACAATGTGCAAGTAATAAATAATATATTTTAAATGTATAGTAACAATAAATATATAAAATACAAAGTTTTTGTAAAAAAATTAATAAATTTTATTATAACAGTAAGTGTTTTTTCTTTCACAACATTATGCAATATCCTTCCTGTCAATCCAGCTGCGTTCTTCTAATCCCAGCCACTTTACATACAATTTATTTCCTTTTCTTTTTAAAACTTTTTCTATAAGGTAAACATTTGGATATTTCACTTGGATATTTCAGCTCTTCTTCATAGAATGCACCACTAATCGGCTGTCCTTTTAGATCTTCCAGTAAATAAGTGTAAGGATATGTCTTTTGAATCTTGACTATTTTAAAAATTTTACTTGACCAATTTGTTAAGTATCCTTTTGAAAATATGGATTTTTGTTTAGATATTCTGACAAAATCATCTTCTTTAAATTTCTGCTTTCGTCCTATTTTTGATTCACTCGATGAAGAATAGATATTATTTTGCAAATATTTCTCCATTTTTTTTTTAAAGCATCGATTGGACTCATACCTATAGTCCTATGGAATGATGAATTATACCCTCTTAAAATTTGAGGTAAAATATCTAAAAATTTGTAATTTCCTTGCATGCTGAAGGATTTCCACATTTTCCTTTTTAATGTTCTATTAAACCGTT
Organism: Arma custos; assembly: GCA_037127475.1. Lineage (NCBI taxonomy): Eukaryota > Metazoa > Arthropoda > Insecta > Hemiptera > Pentatomidae > Arma > Arma custos. Next base: position 69,834,606 of record CM073764.1, on the reverse strand, counting down.
CTACAATGGAAGCTTTCATATTAGAAAAAGTGGAATAATGATTAACAGCGTATTGTTTCATTAGAGATATAAACTTGGAATTGTAAAATTCCTTTCCCTGATCACTTTGAATATTTTTCGGAGTTTGTTTACTCGAAAGAAACACCATTGCTTTACCCACATTGTCTCCTGATTTCAGCTTTAGGGGCATGGTCCAAGCATATTTGGAAAAACAGTCGCAAACTGTCAATAAATATTTGTACCCTTTATTTTCTCGAGAATAAGGTATCATCTCTACTAAATCTATTTGCCACAAGTCATTTATTCCTTTCAAAACTGTCTTTCTCATACAATGCAATGCGGTTTTTCAATTCGTCAAGGTGATGAAGAAATAATTCCAGTCTCGCAGATGGATTAACAACACCCATATCTTTTTTCCTTATTTTCTTCTTCACAATCAACCTCATCCTCTACGGGTGTTTTCATGGGCAACCTCTCCAACCGATCCAAGTACTCAATAAATGGACACTTTTCAGACCATTTCCTGTGATCTTCTAATGGATTGTCATAAAGTTTCCGTTTATACAAAATTATTCCGCAAAATGCACACTTTGTTAAGTCAGAGGTCTTCAAGTAATAAAATCCTGCAGCCGCTAGCTTCACAGCACTCACTGGTGACCTCCAGCAGACATATGTCGACAGACGATCACTCTCATCTTAGGCTGCAACCTGCTTGCTTCCCCATCTTTAACTAAAATAATTAATGGTGGGGCGATCTTAATACAGCAACTAAAAAAACCATGAGCAATATGTAAACAACCAATTACCTCACACCTGATGAACAGCTGGTGACACAGCGGGTTGTTTACATCACGCCAATATTTGTAATCAATTAGCCACCTGCAGTCACACCTGGGCTCAGGCGCGGCGCCGTGCTGTTGCCACATCTAATATCCAACGTTCCCACATCGTGCAACGGCACGATATTGAATCCTTCAAGGTCAACCCAAACCGGTATTCCAAACATAAACAAACCCCCCCCCCCTCGCCATAGTACATCACGCCTCCTGCCCTAGCAAGGACGGTCAATGACCTCAAGGTCATACATAACCCTACTACAGCACGACTCAAGGTCATTTCCTTCGTGCTCTTACTCAACCCGCCATTTATAACTACTTATGTTCTCGCCTAAACTGTGATTTTAGGTTATGGATTTTTTCTCCATATCCATGATATTGTATGTCCCATTTTTTGGAGAGTTGCTCCAACGCATCCCTTCTTTTATTTCTGTTTTTATAATTCACAGCTGTCACATCCCAAAGGCAAGGGAGCGCTTGAAAATTTTCAATAATGGGGCTCACTAGTTCTTTCTCATTGGTTTGAAGTATTTTACTCTGAAGTATTTTAAGGATTACATCTACTCTTACCGCTACTTGCAGGAGTTATTGGTGACATGTAATATTTTATTTCTCAGTAATGCGGGTCGGACCTATTAGGACGCTAACCACAAAACGCCTGGAACAACTCAAAGATAGTTAACAAGACTAAGGTATTAAAAAAACGAATTCAAGTTGGTTTTATATTGCACATTCACTATGTTGCTGCACTCAATGAGCGAATACTTAAACTATCTCTGGGCAAAACCAGGTAATTCAATGTTCACTCCTGGGCACCAATCACTGCCGATTCTACAATGAAATGTGTTTCATACATAAATATAAATAATGATAAAAATCAATTTAAAAAGGTTTTTAGTGTTTGCCGTGTGATATTATATTTTACAGATGAAATGGATCCTAAAAAATGAGATGAAATTATGGAGAATGCATATATTTTGTAAAATGGAGGATTGTCCTAGGGTTGGACTCCGGCATACTCCGTGAAGTCATCCATCCAAGACGCGGGCTTCCTATACGCCTGGTACTATTAATGGCCTCACTCGTTATTTTCTTTGGATTTCTTCTGTATCCATGACATTAGGAAATGATAGAATATTTGGGAAATTTCAAAATTTTAAATTTTATAATTGTTTTAATTCGCATTCAATGAAGAAAAAGAGCACAGAAGCGAAACCTTTAGCATTTCTTCACGAAAAATAAGAGTCTTATGTAAGAATTACTTTAAAGCTTAACTGTTTTTTTATGTGAGGGTGTGAAATGGTATTAAACCACAGCGGCGTTTCCAAACTAAAAACTGCCTCTACAGAACCGAAAAAGCGATGAGAAAAAGATCAATTCTTGGGCTCTCCACTATCATCCTTTCTATCAGCTGTCTAGAGATGCTACCCTTCAAGCTAGACTTCCAAAGATTTTCTTTGAGGGAGTTTGAGGAAAAAATTTGGACGTTTTTATATTTATTACTACTACAAAAATTAATTAGGCGTTTTTGAAGTGAAAACTTCTTCAGCCGAGTTTAACGGCTTTTGGTAGAGGATATAATTGTAGGTTCGCGTCACCAACATGTTTGAGCCTGGCGACACCTAGCGGCCAGAGCATGAGTTATACAATGTATTTAATAAACTTTACTTTAAAGGTTAGATTTCAATTGATATATGAGTAATTACATCATCTAAAAAGTCGTTTAAGTGCAATTGATATTAATAATACCTTAAAACACCAATAACTGGCTGAGCTTTTCGTTTCCCCTAAAAGATTTTATTATTAATATTTAAATGTCTTGCTTTATGTAATGATTGAGAGTACAAATAATACAAAGTATTGTTGAGCTTAACGATGAAAACAATTTTAAAAATGAAAATAAAATACATGTATATAAAACTGTATAATAATTATTATTTCAATTACAATTTATTGTTATTTTGTATTGAGGTTGTAAAGCCCATCATATGTTTTGATTAAAAAGTAAACTACTTTAATACAATTATTGTTCCTAGTAACAAAATATGTGAGAACCAGAATGATGTCAATCGTTTAAATTTAAAAATTTGAAATTTAAATAATCCATCTATAATTGATATAGAAATTCCAAAAACAGGCATTCTAAAGTCTTGAGTTTTTACTTCTGTTGGCAGTCCGCATGACTGCCTATTTAAATAAAAAAAAAAAAAATAGAATTCTCATGGATTAACTGACCAATTCAATTGTCCATCGAATATTAATTATTAAAGTGTCTTATCTTTTAAAATGGTGTCGGACATAGTGAGAGAATGAAAAACATTCGCTTTAAATTTTTTATTTAGTAATTACTAATATATTTTGAGGTAAACTACAGCCTCAATTGTAGAAAAAAAAGGAGTGGAATTGAATTTATTTTTTTCAAATGTCTGGTTTTCGCGTAAGAGGTTAAAAATGGACGAGACATAGGGTTTGGAAATTTTCAAATAGTGACTCAATTATTGTGAGTGCGAAAAAGTTAACATTTTCAGAAATATGATTATTTTCTTAGTGTTAATTAAAAAATAAAAAATAAAGGAAATTCCTAAGGAAATGAAATTACTTGTAAATTTTAAGTCTCGCAATCACGTAGCTCGCGAATTCTGTTTCGAGATTTAAGTTTAGAATCTATATTACTAACACCCTATAAACTGCTCTTTATATATGTGGAGTTATCGTTTAAGAAAGAAAATCGTTTCGATAAAAGACGATTCTTCTGTATGATTTAGATGTATATTATATAGAAAATTCATAAATATCGTATAATATGATTCGTTAAAACCATCATCATCATCACCATAATCTTTTATCCTCGCCTACCACCCAAGGAGTGTGAGGAGACCTTTTGTAAAGCTTGATCCAGTTGTCTCTGTTCTGTACCAGCACATTTCTTCGATTCCAATCCATTCCTCTTTTCCTGAAAGCTTTCTTCACCCCGGCTTTCCACTCTAGTCTTGGTCTTCCTCTCCCTCTCTTGCCCCCTACTCTTGCTTTGTATACACATTTTGCTGTGCGACTTGGCTCCATACATAACAGATGTCTAAGCCATCTGAGCTAATTCCGCTCTATTAGTTCAGTGACTGGAACTGTCTCGAGATGTGTCCTTATTGTTTTATTACGCACTCGGTCTCTTCTGGTCTTCCCTTCCACCTTCTTAAGAAACCTAATTTCGGTAGCCTGAATCCTTGATTTATGGTTGGTTGTTAGAGTATATAACTCTGAGGAGTATGCCAAGATTGGAATAAAGGTATCTAGACTTGAAGACAGCCATCTTTTCTTTTTTGTATCTGTCGCACAGTGTGTAATTTTGCCAATCTAGGAGGACAAAAATACTAATCGTCCTCAAAATGAGTGTTTAATATTTTTGTTTATATTTAAGTGGTCAAAATAAGACAATTAATGAGATTTATCAAGCATTATATCACAACAGGTATAATTTTAATAATTACATATGTATATATATTTAATTATTAAAATTATACCTCTATATATATATATATATATATATATATAGAGAGAGAGAGAGAGAGAGAGAGAGAGAGAGAGCAAGTGAAATCCTGTTTTAAAACAGTTTACATTTCATTTCTCTATTTACATATATATATATATATATATATATATATATATATATATATATATATATATATATATATATATATATATATATATATATTACTGCATTCCTACCAGTGATAAAAATTTATTTTGTTAATTGATACTCATTACTTCCGCTTATCTAAGGTATTTACGGGTTTAAATGGGCAGATTTTAATTACCTATATTTACTGATAAGAACTGGAATAAATTATTTAAGCTAAATTGAAAATCTTACCTTGAATTGATTAATTACTTTTATAACTACTAATAAACCTTTTATCATTTGAATATAAATATGGATAAACATCAGGCAATCAATAGATAAGGCAAAATACATTTCACTAACATTGATTTATTATTAACCACAATTAAAAGCAATAATATAATACAGATTAATTTCAATATAAAATAATATAATGAATAAATTAATTTCAATAGAAAATAGTATAATGAACAAATCAAAGAAATTGATCTTGAAATTTACATTTATCAAATATTAAATATAATTATTAATTTCTTACTATCAAATGTCTTTATGATTAAAACATAACCAATTAACAAATTAAATCTATATACATATAGCGCTTTGAACTTATTTAATTTAAATGTTATGAGCTCTAAACAAATTGTAGTTATCGACGTATTCTGCAGAATAATGGTATATAGTACTTGCGTTGATAGACGAGGTGATCCTTCTCCCCGTGATGGTCAATCTTCTTCCATGGCTTGAGATGGAGCGATTGATGTTGATCGAAGGATTGAAATGAAGTGTTCTATGTTACTCGCTGAAGGGGTTGAACTGAAGTGCCTGTTTTATCTATGGAAGGCATAAGTGAGACTGCCGACCTTTAGCGGCATTTTACTTAAACTCTTCAAAGTTCTCTAGGAAATATCCTCCGGTTTTTGTCTCCAGGTTTATTAAGGAGTGATTATATTCTTCTTCATTAGACGATAGTTGCGTCATGTATCAATATATATATATATATATATATATATATATATATATATATATATATATATATATATATATAATTTTAATGGGCAAACTTTTCTTGTCATGTTCTCTTCTCTAGCTTCCTAAGTTTACGTTAATACATAGAGCAAGACGTGAATCGACGTAATAAAGAAGTTACCTTCCTCCGAAATTCAATAAGTGTATGATTTTTTAAATTTTTTTCGTTTAACTTAACAAAATGTTTAAGCCCTTTAAATTACACTTATTCTAATGCAACCATGTCAATACTTACCTCAAATGATGTATAAACAGAGAAAAATTGACAAGTTGATATAACTGGAAAACAGAACCGTGCGCACTGATGAACAAAGAACGAATGAGTGAGTGAAGGTTTGCACTAATTCCTTGTATGTAAACACTGAACAGGCAAGTTTGGGTGTAAAGTACGACGCTTTAAGTGGCTTTAAAATTTTAACTATTTCGATTCCAATACCCTCAGGCATTGTACCTGTCATACGTAGTATTAAATATCTTCAAAAAAATAGTTCATTTTTTCGATTTTTGTCCTAGATTGACGAAATTTCACACTGTGCGTCGCGATGGTTAAAGAAGCCTCATTTCACGGCGTTGGACATCCTGCTTGCTTCCTCAATACGCTCTGTTATTTCACTATTAAAGTAGCCACTCTCCTTCAGGAGTGCTCCTAGATAATTGAAATAAGTTACCTGTTCAATTATTTCTGATTACTCTCATAGCTCTGCTTGGCTTCTTTCCGATCCTCATTACTTCTTTTTGCCGAGTTGGTACTCATGTTGATAAACTTCAGCTCTTCTTGGAGAATCCTAATATTGTGCTAAAGATCTTTATCATGATCTGCTAAGCCATTGAGAACATCGGCACACACCAGTTGAGATAGATTTAGAGGCGTCAGATCAAAATGCCCTAAGTGGAACTTTTTGAATTTCTCTTTACAATTTTTATGGCTGGATTCACGAAACAAACAGTATTGGACTAAGACTGCTACCTTGTCTAATCCCTGCAAATGTCTCAAATTGTTTTGAGGAGCGAAACAGTTCAATAACCACGAGATAGTTAATGATTCTTCTGATTCTTTCAAGAATTAGGAGAATGAAGATAAAACTTCATTCTCTCAATTCATAAACCTTTATTCATGTTTGATCTTATATGATAACAGGATAGCTATGTGTGAAGAACACTATGCTGCCTGTGCTGATGGTTTAAATCTGGCTGTGTGAGGCGTATCAATTATTTAATTTGTTAATAGCCAAAAGTGCACCCTGTGGGATTTCCAGATCCTCCTGGGTCTCATCCAGCCTCAATAAAGTAGGAATTTCTAATTAGGGAATATCTTGCGGTTGTGTGTTATCTCGAGCAAATCTCTTCCGTTTTACCGTTTGCTTACAAATAATGCAGCGCCTAAGACCCTTTATGGATTGTTGTGGCCTAGTTATTTTTTTTTCTATATATATTTCGGAAAAAACTGTTTTAAGTGTTGGAAAATATTTCTTCTTTTTTCTCCTTCAGTTAATTATTGAATTCTATAATATTCTACATTAATTCATTTTTATTAATAGTAACACTAAGAAAATGTTAATTGCTTCAAATAAATAAAATCATGTATAAAGTGGGTACCTAAACAGAGAAATCAGTGATCTGAACCGGATATCCCCTGCTCAACCGTTTTCATGGAAGCAGTACTATCTCTAACATATACTTATTTATCTCTAACATATGTTTATTTAAAAAAAAAATGTATTTATTTATTTTTTTATCTGATATGCCTGATATGTTTTCTTTCTTAAAGATGGCTTATTTAATGTTAACTATTCCTCTCTTCCTCAAAAAAAGTTTGCAAAATCCTAATGTCCATCTCTCCTTAACCAACCCCTCTATATTCATTCCAAGGTGTTACTGACTCCCAGAGCATGATTGGCAGGAGCTGTAAGTGCCTTGTCTTTTCGGTCTTATGAGCTTTCTTTGATTGCGGTTTCCAGTTCATAAATTTGATTGCGCGAAGAATTCCTTATCCGGCGTTGTGATGCGAATACTTTTCTCAGAATACTTCCTACTTGTGGTAGACTATCATCAACTCTTCGGAGCTAACTACACCTTGACATGAGACGTTGAGGACATCCTGAGATGATCGAGAGGGGATGGTATGCGCGGGCGCTAGGGGAGATGTTTGACGGACCAGTCGCCACGCGGCCTCGATGGAGAGCACACCGCCGTCCAACTGCTGGACCTGCAACAACAACGAAACCGACATCAACTCTTTTTACTTCTACGAGGTTCGTCATTTTGATATATAAAGGCAACAGAAGCTTCAGTGTATACTAATTCCAACGAAATGTACATTATCATTTTTTTTAAATATATTTTTATTCATAAACAAAAAAAAAAATGAAATCTTCAAAATGCAACCTAAACTGTGTAGATAAAATTTTTGGTGTACGAAATTATGTTAAAATCGAACGATAAATTTGCAAATGAAGACATTTGGTATCTGGTGTTTTATTTTATTTGGTTTGGTTTAATTGTGTTATTTTTTAATTTTCCAACTGAAAAAGAGTTCAACTTAATTATCTTAGTTTATTAAAAAAATTGATTTAAGAAAAAATAAATGAATTATTAATAAAAAAACTTAACTATTTACAATTAGAAAATGCTTCTAATAGACTTAATATATCCGTCAAAGTTGATAAAAAGAACCTAGAAAAAAAATCTTTACAGAAAAACAAAATTACAGGAAAAAAACAATTAAATCAGCGTTTGTGAATAGTAATTAAAAATTACTGCACAATATTTTCTGTGAAATTAATAGATTAAAAGAATGAGGAATGTAAGTTATTTGAATTACTAAATTAGTTCAATTAAGTTTTTTTTTTTAAATTGACAGCTTTATGCTTTTTTTTTTTTTTTTTTTAGCAATTTTTGCTGCAATTTCATAGCATTATAAATTACATAGCAAAAACATTAATAAAACTGAAGAGGGATGAAGAGATTGGACAAATTTTGAAGAACACGATACATACATATATATACAATGCTTATACTGTTTATATGATATATGGTTTTACAGAAACTTGAGGCTTATTGAATCAACAACAAAATATTTATTTTTTTTAATACATTTCGAAATATAATTGTTCAAGCGTAATCAATAAAAAACTGACTTTTATTGAATTTACACTCCAATAACTACTAAATAATTAACAATGATTATTAATTAATAATTAACATAATTTATTATTGATTAATATCTAAAATTTATTTATTGTAGTCAAATAAACTAACTAAAAATAATCAAATAATCAATAACTGGAAATAATCAATACAACTTTCAAATCTCGAAACCTCGCCAAAATACAGTTTATATTAATCAACTGATCCTCAAAGACCAGTAAAAAATAAAGATAAAATAGTGAAAACCAACTGAAAAAACAATATACATATTTCTTTGAGCCTATATCAAAACAAAAGATAAATTAAATATTTTTCAAAAGTTAATCCCAATAGTAACAGTAAGTAGTAAAACTCAGTAGTAACAGTAGTAAAACTCAACATCTCTGGGAAATAGACTTATTGATTAAATATGAAATTTAACTGCGTGATTCCACTTCATATTCTTTTCGAAATATTGAATTTCAAGCATTAATATTTAAATTGATACATTTAGATGGATATTGTTTTATTTTCTGACTTAAAACAGGAAATATATTTGATTTGATTATTTTTTATTTTAAAAAAATAATTTTTATCCAAAATTCAACAAATGCAGTAACCTTCTTCACTAATTGTAACATCAGTATAAAACTCCATCATTGATTGAAAAAGGAAAATTTCAGTAACAGACGATCTTAAAAACAAAAAATGTGTTTGTACCTGATCTAATAGCAGATAATACATCAGGAACACACGTCATTTGTTCTTTTATAGCTTTTTTATTAGAAACCCTTTACTCAAAAACTATTCATAGTAGATAGAGTTGCTATTTTACCTAACTTTAATAAATACAGCCTGGCCTTAAGAAATCCTTTGTAAACTCTTTGTGAAAACAATATTGAAATGTTTTATTTTGTATTTAAAATACTTGTCCTTTTATCAACCGCTTTTCTCAAACCAATTTTGGCTTCTCTTAGCAAGTCTATCTGATTTATGCTTTTATAAATCTTCAAATTTATTAAAACTGAATTTTATCTTTTGGGGTTGGGTCTAACTGGGATCTGGTTTGCCAACAAATGAATAAGGTTCTCTAGGAAAGAAGAATTTTGAGAGTGATTTAAAAAACAATCATCTTGTTACAATTAATAAAATAACACTAAAAAGCAAATTAAAAAGCCTCTCTGTTGAATAAAGCATAATTTAAACAAATTATTCCATCACTCACCAACAATTATATTAGTAAATATTGAATAAATAACTTACTATTTTTTTTTCTGGGCTTTTACAACCTTGGATCATATGCCGAAACCCATCAATGAGTATACTTACTCTAAACTTTGAAAATAAGATAACCATCGAAAAATTAAATTGGATAATAGTTTAAAATTAAAAAAATATCTATACGTATCTGTACACTACCGCAGCACTGAGAAGAAAAATACAAAGCATAACTAAAATAAAAATATCACGAGCAATAGAACAAAACAGCTTAAAAATTTGGAAAGAGTTACAACAGCCCTCTCTGGTCTTTTTGAAGATTTATTTCAACTGGAAATTATTTCAGGAGTTTTTAATTTAAATTCTCCGTGTGTTGTTATTTTTTTTTTTGCTCCTTTTTTACCACTTTGCACTGTTGGTATTGCAAACCATTTTCAGTTATATCAATTATTTTATTTATTTTTTAATTTTTAAATTCGCATATACTTTAATTATTTGCTGAATACGTTAAAATAATGCAATACTTTGGATTGTAGCCCCTAAATAAGGTTAATATGAAGCTAGAATTCGAAAGTTTTATTAATACAAACATTTAACATTATATACAACAAAAATCTCACTTCTTTTTTTTTCATACAAATGTAAAGAAAACTATGGTAGCTTTCTTCCGAACTTATTTCATCAATGTTTATCAGTATTTTGCCTATTATGTTAGGTTGTGTATCCTTTAGTTGATATTCAAACATTTATGCTGTCCCATAAAGAACGATAGATTTTATTAAGAATGAATATAAAAATCTTCATTCATCTTCTTAATGATTTTTGGTTAGGTAATCAAATATATCATATATATATATCAATGTATTAGATGAAATTGTACATTTTCTGGAGTTTTTCCAAATTATTGAAATAGTTGTTCTTTACATAAATGAAAATTATCGGTATTTCTTTAGGAGCGGAATTAATAATAATTCTTTGGGGGTTATAAAAATGAATCGAAAGACAGTGTAGTATAAATCATCAAATCTTAGATTTTTTTAGAGTTTTAACAGCTATGATTAAATATTCATAAAGATCTTATCACAATAAAATTTATTTATTCAATAATAAAAAAAATACATTCTATATACTGAGCCATCCTACAAAAATAAATATGTATGTATGTATAACAGCTTTATATATATAAAGGATAGACAATGAATAATAAACCTATCACTAATGAACACGCTATGATTGGGATTGAAAAATGTGCTTGAATTTTATTGTTACAAAAGATAAATTAAAAAAAAATCTATTCTTCATTGTTTTATATAAAACAAAGGCTTGTTGATCTTACTAACAATCAATCTAAGCTATTGTAAGGATAGAGATAGTTGGGGTTGCAGTCAATTGAAACACCAAATAAGTGAATACTTATTTATTGTGTGCCGACGTTTCGACCTACTTTGTAGGTCATCTTCAGGGCTGTGAGAGAAAACAGACAATAAAAAATAACAATAAAGAGATATACTTAAGTATATGTATCTCTCTCTTATATATCACCCTGTTATATCTATATTCTTTCATTTTGTAACTTTCTGTTTAACTTTTTTTTTCTCTTTGTATTTTGTTTGCAGCATCACCTTTTTGTACATTTATTCTTTGATATTTTTATTCATAACATTCCTTCACTATTTCGTTCTACATATTACTCTACATTATTATATTATAATATATTCTTGGTATTGTAATGTAAGTTTATTGTTATTTTGTTTTATCTGTTTTCTCTCACAGCCCTGAACCTACAAAGTAGGTCGAAACGTCGGCACACAATAAATAAGTATTCACTTGTTTGGTGTTCCATTTGACTGCACCCCCAACTATCTATATCCTTACATTAGAAGTTCCAGTCAACTAATTTCTTCTCTAATATCTAAGCTATTGTTTTTTGTATATATAAACATACACAATATGTAATGATATGTGTGAAAAAGGGCAACAACAAACCTTAGTAACATTTTATTTTCCATTCATTCTGCCAGCTATAAGAGACTTATAACAATGTTACTCGCACTCAGTTTGCGAAAAACGTATTTTCACGTGTCTAGATCACAAAGTGCTAAAGTATATATGTACAGTTTTCATTAAAAAGACTAGTTAAATTAATTACATCTTGATAAAAATCAAATTACTTAATGATAAAGAAGAAAGATAATCGTAATTGAGTTATAAGTAATGACTGAGATAATAATTTTAAACCTTGTAGACATTGGTTCACTCTAAAACCTTTTTTTTTAACAATTGAATTCTATATTGAAAAAAAATCGATTTCTGTTGTTTACTTATAATAGAGGTATTACGATTAAATTAAAAATGCTGGACAAAAATATAGCTATATAATTTTTTTGTAATATCTATGTTTTTCTAACATCTCTAAAACTTTTAAAAGGGTATGGTTTCAAAAATTAAAAATACCACTACCGTAATACCGGGCTACTTTGGCCCTAGGGTCCTTCTTTGACCCAAATTTAGGAAAAGATAAAACGTTCTCTAAATACTTTCAAGTAGTAGTTGTTCAACTAGTTACTGCAGTTTCTGCTAGGCTGAAGCCCCAAGTCGGCACTGATGTACACGAAATAGTTCGATAATTGTCTGCTAGTATCAGGGGACCTGTGGATTTCTTAACCTTGTGAAAACATGTGTTTTATTTACTCTCAAACTTTCAACTTTCGAAACCGTTCCACGTAAGTTACAACTTTGGTAAGTACCTAACTGACTAATTTGCTTAGTATGGTAGGCAGTGGTATAGTTGTATTTGTCATTACGGTTTAGGTTTTGGGTAAAAAAATATAAAATAACAACAGCTCTAGTAACCTCAAAAATACGTCAAACTCAAAAAATGCATTTTTCTGTCTTATAAATGAATTTTCTTACTAACCCTAGCCTTTCTTTGACCCAACCTAATTCCACAATGCTTTAAAGTAGGTAAAATATCATTGGGCCAAAGTAACCCAAACAGGAGGGTAACATTGGCCCAAGTAAAAAATAAAAAAAAATAAAGAAAAACTTAATTTTTTTTTATAAACTCATTAGAAATTAAATTTAGGGTAGTCTAGTTGTGTAATAAAGGTTACCAGAGCTTAGATATAGGAAAGTTACAAAAAAAATTTAAGGGTGATTAAAAAGTTTTTAAAAAATTGGGCCAAAGTAGCCCTGTTTTACGGTACTTGATCTTTCAAAATTTCGATATTTCTTTTGATTTATCGAAAAAATTATTACGTTACTGGGTACGTTATACTGAAATTTCTATCCGCTTGTTTCAAATATCAGATTTGAGACCAAATCCTGCTTGTGATTCTTCCTCTTACAAAGTTAGGAGACTCAAACCCTTCGTTTGTGGCAAACATCCTGTGGTGTCTTAACGTTCATACTCCCTTTATATTAGGCCAAAGACCTAAGATCGTTATGCTTCAGGTTAGGGTTGAAGGCGCGATAGGAACTTATTGATAATTTTCAGTCTCGACATTATTGAGCACGCGTCTTTTGCCCCGAAATACAAAGATCAGAACATATAAGATAAAACTACTTAGGATCCTTTTAAATGTCCTTTACGGATGGGAAACGTATATGTTCTGGTTAATCCTGAAGGGTGAACGTCTTAATCACCTGTCTGCACAACCGTTCACTTAGAAATAACCTCCATCATGTATTGAACCCTTCAAGAAGCGTAGATTTATATTTTATTTTTAATTTTTCAACAAAGATTTTATCAATATTTAGATCCAAAATTATTTTTGTTAATTTACAAATAATTTGTATTTTATTATTCGAAAAAAAAGTATGGTTTTTGTCATGTTTTTTTAGGCATACTCTTGAAAACTTCAGTGTAGGAAAAACTATTTCTTATTTTCCTCCTTTAGATAATTATTGAGCTCTTTTATTTATTATATTTATAAACTTTTATTTCTGATAACAATTAGAGACTATCAATTACTTCAGATAATTAAAATAAAACATACTGCCAGACTATTTCAGAGAGGATAAGATTTATTTGGTATTGTACATTTGAATGAAGATTTGAATCATATTCGTCCATGTTTTCAAGGATATAGTAAAAATGCATAACCAGTAATATAAATTGGCTCTACCTATAAATCTAATTGAAACAAAAGTTGTAGCAATGTAAACCACTTGAGACATTTCATTCTTGAGCTAGACTTACCACTTAGCCTCACTTAGAGATACACATAAATCCTTTTGCGGATTTCGTCATTAGTTCTCAGGGGATCTTAAAAGTTGAAATACGTTGAAAATTCAAGTATGAGAGGAAAATAGTTGACTGGATGATACAACGCAGAACGGAGATAGAAACAAACACCAAATAAGTACAAGACTTTTTGGTTAGCCGGTCAACCCAGCCGCCTCTTCCAGTTGCCCTGAAGATGGCCTACATGGTCGAAACGTTGGCACACATTTAATATAAGTCTTGTACTTATTTGGTGTTTTTTGGACTGCATCCCCCTACTATCTCCGTTCTCCATTGAAAATTCAAATTTAAAAGTTTTCACTGTCGGGAAACTTTACCTTGATATATTTATATTTATTTTGTATCTCGTGTTAATGAATTAATCAGGAACCGAAGGAATATAATAAATTTCATTCTCAGAACACTTAAAGCCTAATACAAGAAGAAATATTCCAAGAAGTGTGGCACCTGAAACAAACAAAAAGGGGGCTATGAAAATAATTCAGAAGTGATATAAAGAAATTAAAAAGGAAACTTAGGTTACAAGTCCGCCTACAAGTAGTCCGGAAGGCCTACAACGATTAAAAGCTGACTCTTTTGTTGAAAGGAGTTTTGCCTGCTCCAGGATCGTGTAATCGAAACTTCAGTAGTATCTTAAATCCACCAGCTTCCATTGGCGTTTAATGCCAGTGACGCGGCTCGGAAAGGGCACAGGGGCCTCCCGGACTCCTGCTTTGCCCTCATTCCTGGGGAAGAAGCTTAATTAGGGGACCCCAGGCAAATTGTAAATATTGTAATTATGGTATGAATGTGAGCAATTATTTTATTTTTATTACCATTTTCGCAAAGTATTTATTTAGTTTTTACTATCTGCGTGTAATTCTGTTTGTTTTATTTATAATTATTATTATTATTTTTTTGTTCCAATTGAATGGTTGTATAGCTATTTAGCGCTATTACTCATTGCCTAAAAGTGGCAGATTGTAATATTTAAATAAAGTGTATATAAAAAAAAGTATCTTAAATAGTGTTAATTTATCACTTAGGATTCACCAATAATAACGACCCATTATTATTACATTAAAAAAATATACAAAACTCAATATTTCTTTGCGTTTGAAGAGTGGAATTGGATACTGAAGTTTCCACTCTCTATAAATTAGGAATACAAAAAATCGATTAGTTATAAGTCTACTTTTATTTAAATTGGTTTAACGATTGTATAATGGGCCTAACCGTAAAAACAGCTAATTAATAATTTCATTAATTTATCTACTCGGTTGACATTCAGGAATAAGCAAGTAAGTGAAGTCAATAAATTTTCCAAGATGAACGATTTCTTCCTCGTGAATGAAACAATTTACCTTGGTTGAATGGATAAGTGAAATTTATATAAAAATATCAATTCCTTAATAAGGAAACCGATTATGGAGAATTTATATATTATATATATAATTTATATAGATTTAGACCGGAGCGTCAACGACATCGAGTTAATGAGGGATTTAGATAGTCTGGGGGTGCAGTCAATATAACACTCAATAAGAAAAACTTATTTATTATATGTGCCGACGTTTCGACCTACGTTGTAGGTCATCTTCAGTGCAGACGGAAGGCGAAGCCACTATAACATTTTTCTTATTTAGTGTTATATTGATTGCACCCCCAGACTATCTATATCCCTCATTAGATCTACCAGTCAACTATTTTCCTCCCAATCGCGATATCGAGTAAAGTGTGATTGATTGTTTGTTAATTATTTTAACGCCACTTTATGCTACTATGTGTAGTCGTACGATGCTCTTGTGGCAGTCTTTAATTCTTTCTATCGAAGTATAATTAAGATAGGGATGTTTAACGAGTACCTGACACAACATAGACTCGGGTCGACATTCTACGTCCTTTACGATGGACGGCATGACCTAGGATTTTTTACTTCTTTTAAAAAATCGTAAGATCACCTTCCATGCTAAGAACCTACGATACGCGACATATGATTGAGTGATTCAAAAATCACAAAAATAAAATTAAGGAAATGCTCTTTTAATATTTTATAGTTTTCTTTATTGTTTATTAAAGGGAGTGGGGTAGCTCATTGGTGGATTGCCGAGTTGTCGTGTAGATGGTCGCAGGTTTCCATTCAGCAGTGGCAGATAAATTATTTAATTTGTTAACATTCGGAAATGAACCATGTAGGATCTGGTGACCCTTCTTGAGTTCACCCAGCTGCTGTAAAGTGGGTACCCTTAAAAGGGGAAAACATATTTCTACGGTCGAGCGTGATCTCGGACTAACCACCTCCCTGCACAATCATTGTCCTAGAAACAGTACGGTCTCTACCACATCCTGAATGCTAAAAACTTCAATGGTTGTACTGTTTCAAGAAATATATAAACAAGTTAAATTATTTAAAAAATTATGTTAGTAGGGCTTTGGGGCTCCACTTAGCCATCGAATTGCTCTCGTGTCCAATCCCTACAATCCAAAACCCTTCGTAAAATCCTGAATGCTCCTTATTTTGTTAAGAATAAAGTCATCCATAACGACCTTAATGCCCCATTTGTTGCTGATTTGGCCCCAACCCGGTAACTATCCTTTCATAACAAACTTCATTCCCCCTCAAACCCTCTAGTTTCAAACCTAGCGCTTTCTCTTCAATTCCCGATAATCCTACGAGGTGTCTGAAACGATGATGGCCACGTGACCTTCTTAGTTGAACTTGGGATTTGAGTACATTCAGTGGGTAGTTTCTCTACTTGTCATTATGTATCACTTAGACTATTTATTTGTTGCATTATTGTAATGCAGTTGTAAATATCGATAAATAAATTTTTAAAAAATATATATTAGGTATCAAATTAAAACCAAGTGATAGGCAGAATTGATTTTACCAGTTATCTAAGATATCTAATTCCTTACAAATAACATTAGGAATTTAATACCGGAGCTATAAGACATTTCTCCTTCCATCCA
This sequence comes from Arma custos, assembly GCA_037127475.1. Classification (NCBI taxonomy): domain Eukaryota; kingdom Metazoa; phylum Arthropoda; class Insecta; order Hemiptera; family Pentatomidae; genus Arma; species Arma custos. The sequence continues at coordinate 69,817,583 of CM073764.1, read as the reverse complement.
TCATCCTGGAAATGTATTAATGGAATTTCTTTGTGTTTAACCTCATAGCATTTCCGTCAAGGCTAAATCCTTAAATGGTTATTGATGAAATTAATTTAAAACCTGGATAGATATTAATGATTATGGGCCAAAAAGATTTTATGTATTAACTGACATTTACTTTATATAATGAAAAAATTAACTCTTTCTGTACTTCTACACTTATTGTGAATCGTCGAATCCAAACAATATTGGATGATGGAAGATTACTGACTATTATAAATGCAACAAGGTCCAATATTCATAGGCATCAGTTTCATTATCAATCCACCTGTATATTTCACCTACATCTTAAAACAACATACAAGTAAATTTAGTCCGGTGCATATGTTAAAATTAAATAAAGCTCTTAGCATCTGAGTTAGTTGTGTGGACATACAAACGGCAAATTAATGCAAAGTTACTTTTTTTTCCTTGTCCCTGGAGTTTTTTATTCGGTTTTATCTTATTTATTTATAAATAACAAATAGGATTGAAGGCATCTCTTATACTGCACCAAGTGCATTTCTAATGAATGATATGTACCTAGTAGGTCTCTGGTATTGCCTATGTATGGTCTCTCAATTGAAGTTTTTTGTCTGTTTTTGCCAGGGCTGAGGTCGTCTTATCGGTGTAAATGTGTTGAATACTGGGCTAATACAGTACTGCAGGCTATAAAAGAATTTTATATGCTTCTGTGTAATATAGTCTGCTTGTCGGTAGTCCTAATGTATTGTCAGTTTTTGTTCTTTCAACGTCTCAGTATACTGATCTGAAACCGCTGGAGCCGTTTTATAGTTGTGAACGAAATATTATTAAATATCAGCGTCCCACAAAGGAGGGCCGTTCTAATAACTCTTAAACATTAGTTTGAGGCGAAGTTTGGTGAGTTAATATTTGGTTCTAACCGACCTAATTTTCCTGTTGCAATGTTGATTTATCGTCAGGTATACATAGCTGCTTAAACACAAATGATAGTCTTATGTAATATTAGGCTAATATGAAGAATATAATCGGAAGCAGAAGTTAATTACATAGGTGAAATGGATAGTTTTTTTTAATGAATATTTTTTTTAATGGTTAATCGAGGATGCTACTGTAGGACTCCTAGGTTTTAAGTAGCCGAGTACAATTAGGGTAAAGACCTTCAAGGAGTAACTGTCACCACATAGACTTGAAACCCTTTTTTTACTATCTTAAAAAAATCCTGAGGCGACCTAATGGGATGCGAATGTGCGATCTTTGGCATAGACGTTTGTTACAAATTGATGATCTGTGGTGTTGCATTACCATAACATCACAGATCATCCCGTACGCCGATTTGTTTATTTGGACTCAGGAGACCTTGAAGCCTATAAATGCATTGAAAAGTTAGATTAGATTTTTTCACGGAATAGAATTTTTTATCTACCTTATAATAAACTTCAGATATGGGCAAGTGAAAGCAAAAAGATTCAAATGAAGCAACAAAATTGTCGTAAATTCCTTTAAATTGGACGATAAACATTGGCAATAAACAACCTTTACGAGAGCGTAAAACCTAAGCACTTGGCCATTTGTTGGCTTAGATCTTTCCTTGTGGTCGTAAATTATACAGAAGTGTTTATGCCATGAATTAAGAGAAGTAAATCCAGTGTTTGGAAGGGAGTTGTATAAACGGATTGACATTGGTCTTGTAATAGCTCGTAATTCTGAAGAAGGATATCCGACGATAAAATTAGTTATTTTTATTTATTCCTATTGATCAAATTAGAAGGGGGAAACCTGTACTACTACGGTCTGGGGTTCAGTACATGGTAGAGACTGTAATGTTTCATTGTCTACGGTTCTGCGTGGAGGTGATTTTTCCTAGATTACGCTCAACCAGATATTCCTCCTTATTTTGGGTACCCTATTTTTATAACATTTTATAGAGCCTGGGCTAGTCGCAGGAGGGTCCTAAGCCCATATGATCCATCTCCGACTTCAAGCAGACTAAATAAAAGTCTTGCCTGCTGCAGGATTTGAACCAGGATTTTCAGCATGGCAACTCAGTGCTCTACCACTGAGCCATTCCACTCCCAAATTAGAAGGAATGGTTTATAATAAATATTCCAATTAAAAGAAGCAAAAACTCAAAGATTAATTTTATATTAGAATGCCAAACAGAAACGCCTCTAAAATACTGAGTTGTTTTTTAATAATTTAATCATTGAAATTTACGACAGTATTGTAACAATACAACAAATAAATGGCAGGAACGATATATATCGGCATGTATAAAGACAAACATGAAAACTAAACTGATAATAATCAAATAACAAGTTCAACTTAGAAGGTACATTATGTTTTAAATTTTACATTATGTGGGAATTATCAGGGATTGAAGAGTAGCTATGTCAGAGTTGTTGAACGTGTTTCTTAAACCTCTTGAAGCAAGGCCGTTGTTTCTTGATGAGTTTGTTCTTCTGTTGAAGTGAGATATGCTGCAATTTTTCTTCTTTGACGTGATTTTTCTTTCGGGGTATGTCCGGGTGATGTCTGAACTGGCGAAACGATAACTGGTTTTTCCAACGTTTAAGAGACAATGCTTTTTGTGATTTTTTTCTATTGCATTCTAATAAATATTTTATTCATATATTTATTTCTAAGTTTAATTTACATATTGTTATTCATTTAACGTTTTTACCTTTCGTTAATAATTTTGAATTTATATATAATATTTTATTTCTGAATCCTCTCTACTTCCTAGTTTTTTTTAATTTCAGAAACGAATCACTACTATGTAATACTATGCGAAGTAATATCTTCTAATTATTTAATTTCTAAAATTTTCTTTTGTAACAATGTCATGGTCCGTGACTCATCCGCGATCCCTGAGAATTTTCTAGCGTTGGGCGATAGTCGATAGTTACTACAAATATATATCGATATGTCGTGCCTATCAATGGTCACTATCGATAGTGTGGACTATTGAGGAGTCTTTTTTACCCTCAAGTTTTGAAACTCTAGGAATTATGCTGATCTGTCTCTGTCCAGTGTTGAGTTCTTTTGAAATTGAACTCGGAATTCCTAGTGCTCAAGGGTTCTCTTCTACGAGTATGAAACTTTGATGCCGTAACGGATGTGTCATTATTTAATTCTCCGAAATTACTAATTACATTATGTTGGGTAGTACACGAAGTCTCACACTTGCGTAGACAAACCAAATTCGCGTTATTGAGCATTAGCTCTTCTAGGTTTTTATAACCTTAACTTCCTCTTTAATTAGTGATCTTTTTCTACAATTTTTAAATGTTCAATTAGAAATGTTAGTTTTTCTTTCGGGAAATATATATGGCTCGTTATTTTTCTGTTCTGATGATTTGATTTGTTCATTGGTATTGTAAACATGTAAATTGTAAATACTTTTTTAAAAATTCAAATAAATTAGTTTTTTTCTCATTTTATGATATAATTTTAGAATTTATAATCCTGCAAATTTCAAATAGTACGTAGGTAATTGAATTTAATTAAATTAGTTGAAATTCTTTATTGAATAGGTTTGGAAAAAAAAGGGAGCAGCTATCGAAAAACTATGGATAGCATTCGATAGTTTCAGCCAATAGCATCGGTCTATCGATGGTGCTAACTATCGACTACCACCCAACCCTAGAATTTTCCCTGACCAAAAAAAAATTAATAAATCAAAACCATATCCTATAACACTACAACCAATGAAGCATTATGCTCAATTGAGAGATAGGTTGCAATAGCGAGGCTTGGGGTACACAAGGAGAGTGTCGCTCTCGGAACAACTAAATAAATCATCCACAGCCTGGCTTGAATTCAGGAGAGGAAATTACGAATTCAGTGCCCTACCCCTTTATACCAAAGGGTTGGAAAATCTTAAGTAAAAATTAATTAAAATTTAAGTATAGGAATGGCGCAATATGAACGGACACTTCTAAAGTAAAAATAACTTCTAAGTGTAAAAAAAAAAAAGAGTTCTTCAAAAAGAGCCTTGAGTTCAGAACATTGTAGAGACTGTACAGTACTGAGGTGATTTTGAAAGATTCTTTTTCTAAATTATTTTTGATTTTGTTTATTTGAAGTAATTAACAGTCTTTGGTTGTTACTAATAAAAAAAATGGGTATATAAATATATTGAAGAATTTAATATTTTACTGAAAGAGAAAAAAGGAGAAATATTTGCCACCGCTCAAAGCAATGCTTGACAGAATATACTAGCATTGATCGAATATAAACCTAAAAAAAAAAAAAAAAACTGTACCACTACAACCCATGAAGGGTCTTGGGTTCAGTAAAGGGTAGAGACTATAGAATTTATACGACAACTGTTGAGGATGGAGGTGATTTAATCCGAGATCACGCTCAACCACCAGGTTTTTCCTCCAATTAAGGGTACCCGCTTTATGGAAGCTCTGTGAGCCCCAGGAGGGTCGGCAGATCCTATAGGGTCCAACCGTGGCTGTTAATAAAATAAATAAGTTATCTACCCAAGACGGATTGAGGCCGGAACCTTCAGCATAACAACTTATCACTCTGAGCTACACTGCTCCTCTTTGTATTTTGCATTTATGAATAATTATATAATTTACCCTATTTCATTCATACAAGAAAAAATATTTGTATTCATGAAGGGAAAATTATTTAATTTTAAATTGAAGTATACAAAACTCTGCCCTACTGTATCCTTTAATAACATTCCATCCATCATGATCTTAATATCCCGTATGTTGCTGATTTAACCCAAACTAGATACCTATCCTTCCGTGAAAAGCTCCATACACACTTGAATCCGCTAGTCTCTCAACTTGCTTCCCATAATATTCCTGATAACCCTCCGGTGCGTCTGAAATGAAGATGGCCTCGAGACCTTTTACTATAGAACTTTACTGGAGTGCTATCAATGGGTAGTTTCTCCACAAGTGTTTTTTTTTCATGTCCTTTGTTCATACAACAGATTTACTTGATGTAATATAATATGATATAATTACAGTTGTAAATATCAATAAATTATTCTTAAAAAAAAAGTATACAAAACTGATTCTACAAGTTTTCCATTATTTTTACAGCAGTTTTGACATTACAGTCCAATTCGTACAACAGTCACCCGAAGGGAAACTAAAATAAAAGTTATAGAGAACTCCGATGACAAACTATTGCTGTACTACATGAAATAGTGATTTTGCTTGGGCTACATTACGTGTTTATCTATATACAATCTTAACTAATATTATTTAAAAATTAATGTATAATAAAATTTATAGGAGAAATAAAATGACACGGTTGGATATACAAGAAAATTCTCAAATAGTAAAAATAGCCATTTATTTGATAGTGAAAAATAGCCATTCAAATAGGTAAACATATTGAAATGATTAAATTTAAAATGAATATTTTTTTACTGTGGATTACGTTTCAGCTCTGCTTATTTTCTTTCTCTTCAGCTCCCGATTCTCCTTCACTCTTCCATGTTTTCCTTCCCCGACAAGCAGCCCACCTTTTCTTTTTAGGTACTTCATTGAAAATCCATAGATTTATACAATTTTGCCTTCAGAGATGTTCACTCTGTAATATCAGCTGGAGTAATCTTCAGCTTCTCCATGTCTTTTTCAACTTCTTCAGACCATGAATTCTAAATTGGTGCCCATAGAATAAATTTCTTCTTTTCTGGATTTCATCTGCGACTTTAGCTGGGCCTAAGTTTCTTCCCATTATTCTTCTTTCATCAATTCATGCTCCTCAGCCAGCCTTTTCCCTTTCAGAGTTGGGTATTCTGCCTCAAAAAAATGTCTCTGGCCTAATCATTGGCAAATAATGCTGTTTAACGGAGCATTATATCAAGTTTCGGTTTAACAGAGATTGACTTTTCATTATAAGCTCTCTTGAGTTAAATTTTCATCTAATTCAGTTTGTTAATTCTGGATTTCATTGCTTCTTTCTCGGAGCCATTTTTTTAAATGATTTCCCCAAAGTATTTGAATATGTCTTTACTATATATCGGGCCATATTTAGTTTTCATTATTTTCGGCGCTTTTTGAATGTTTGTTATCTCAAAGGAGATTTATAGGCCGATTTTCGTGGCATGATCACATAACATATATTTTTATCACATATTTAAGTAACTAATTTTTTTTAATCAAGTCTTATCACATTAATGGTTACTCCTCCAGTGAGTGTATATTTTCACCATTATCTAGTCAATTTTCCTATGACAGTTAAAGAGCAATGGTGAAAGTCCATCTCCTTGCAGTACTCCTGTTTTTACTTGTAACTTCTAGATACTTTATTCCCACTCAAACCCCCTAACTCTCTCTTCAATTCCCGATAATTCGCCGAGGCGTTTGAAAAGAATTGTCCTTGTGACCTTCGAGGTTGAGATTGTTATTTGAATACAACCACTGGGAAGTTTCTCTACTTGCCTTTATCCATGCCATAATGTATCGTTTCTGCCATTATATTTACTTGTTGTATTGTTATAATACAGTAGTAAATTTCAATAAATAATTTTTTTTAAAACTTCTAGATATAATACCTCTAAATTTCACTTTAAAATATCTACTAGTTAGCATTTGCCTAATTAACTTTGTTTTATTGTTCACTCCCAACTCTTTGAGAGCTTTAATACATATAATTTATTTTTATTTAGTGTTCTATTGATGGTGTTTATTTTTTATTGAAAGAAACTCGGTGGTTTAGTTTGATTTAGACCGAATCATCTCCTTGCAAAACCGTTGGCTTAGAACCAGGACAGTCCCTACAGTATGAATGAACTCAATTCCTTTCATTAGTAGAAAAGGCTTTTCCAGGTTTTGAACCATAAATATAACATTGAATATTTTTTTCTTTTTTAATAAGATCTACTTTAATAATATAAGCTTTAGAGGTACGGATTTTTTTATGTAGCGGAGCAGACCTTAATATAACACCTACATATTGAGCTCAATACTTAGGGTTTGTTTCCGATGTGGAGGTAATGAGTTCTGGAATGTCTGTGACAGACTATAGATTAATAGCAGTTCAGTATTTACCATGTAAAGACAGGTATTTTCATTACGGTTTGATTACTTTCTTTGAATGTTACGCGACCATCCTATTGTCCATTAGTCGTTGTCGTTATTTTGAAGTCGTTATTTAAAATTAGGTATCTGTTTCACAGGTTGTTGCATCGAGTTGAGTTACAAGTTTTCACTGTTTATTTGTTTCTTTTTTAATATACTTTTCCTAAATACAAGTTATCGTTGAGTTTAGTATGGAAAAGAATGTAATTATAGGATATTTGTATACTTCGGTAATCATTTCATCAAGAAATAGAAGTTTCAACTACCATTTCGAAGTAGGTACTGATGATACATGTTTGATGAAGCGTTCATTTCTAGATGAAATGATTACCAAAGTATACACATTTCCCATAATTACATTATCTTTTCCATACTAAAGCTCATGATAAGTTTTATTTATGAAAAATATTAAAATGGGCAACAAATGAAAAGTTAAAATTGTTGCGACACAACTCGAAGCGAAAACCTGAAACCTGTACCACTACAATCCGTGAACAGGTCTTGGGTTCAGTACAGGGTAGAGACTTTACTGCTTCATGGACAACGGTTGTGCAGGAAGATGATTTGCCCTAGATCACGTTCAACCACCAGATTTTCCCACCTTATTTTGAATACCCACTTAATAGAGACTGGGCGAGCCCCAGGAGAGTCCTAGACCCATATGATCCATCTCCTGCTGCTTAAAGACTAAATAAATGTCTTTCCAGCAGCGGGATTTGAACCAGAATTTTCGGCATGACAACTCAGTGTTCTGCCAATGAGCAACTCCGCTCGAAGCGAAAACCTGCAGAATAATTACTCAAAATATAAATATTATTTTTCTCGGAGTCTTCATGAAATGTACATTTATAAAGTTGTATAATTTTGATTTATTTCATTCCCCCCCCCTGAAGATGTAACAGTTTTCCCTCAAATTTTCCCACACTTTTCCTCGAAAGTGGATCCGAAAATGGTAAAATGGTATAAGGTGATGGGGCATTACGGGACATGATTTAAACGTCGATAGTCGTTGGGGGAAGTGGCTATAGGCCCTCTTGTGGATATATCGCTCTCCATCACTCCTCTATATACTCTCTTGGTAGTCTTCCTCTCCTGTTATGTACGACGTTTGGTCACTTACCAATGTTACATATCTATATGTAGAGGAGCATAAGATGTATATACTCTGTAATTTTTATACCTATAATGTTTCCAAACTATGATAAAAGTAATACTAACTATAAAAAGTTTTAATGAGGTTCTGAACGATTTCTTAAGAATGTGTCCGTTTATCTTTTTGATGTCATCAATGAAGAATTATTGTTTAATAAATGATTCTTCATTTGAATAAATTCGTGTAATTAGTAAACCTATACCATTATAACCCATGAAGGGTGTTTAATACATGGTAGGTACTACACTGTTTAAGTAACTGGCAGTGCAAGGGAGCGATTTGTCTGCGGCCAATCTCAACCGCCCATGAACCCTGCGTTATAGGTGGAAATGTAAGTTAATAATAATAATAATCAGCCAAATATTATTTTTTTATCGATAATATTTAGGAATCGGCGTAGCTCAGTGGTAGTGGTAGTGGTAGAGAGCTGAGTTGCTATGCTAAAAGTCCTGGGTTCAAATCTAGTTGTGGCAGATAAACTATTTAGTCTGTAAACATCCACGGAAGAACATTGTGGGATCTTCATACCCTCCTGGGGATTACCCAACCTCCATAAAATGGGTACGCTTTATTGGAAGAAAACCTGATAGTTAAGTATGAAGACGGACAGATCACCTTCCTGCACAACCGTTGTCCTAGAAACAGTAGAATCTCTACCTCGCACTGAGTCCTAGACCCTCTATGGGTTAAATGTCTGCATGTAGAGGAATACAAAATGTAAATACACTATAAGTTGTATGCCCATAATTTTTCCAAGCTATACGAATAAGAAACCTAAAACTAATAGTAAACAATTCTAATGAGGTTCTAAACGATTCATTAAGAATGTGTCAGTTTATCTTTTTGATATGTACATTAAAGAATTTGTTGTAAAACTTGAGTCTTCATTTAAATCTATTCATGTTATTCGTTAACCTATACCATTATATTCCATGGAGGGTTCAGTATATCGTAGAGACTGTACGGTTTCTATGAAGGATTTACAGGTCTGAGATCACTCTCATCTGCCTACAGTGCATTATGGTTCGAAACGTTGGTTTATGATGTATAGCTGCTTATTATTTCAAATATTATTTTCTATTATTTATATTTATGGAGCGTGGTAGCTCAGTTGTAGAGCAACGGAAGCTGGTTGACAAATTATTTAATCTGGTATCAGCCGCGGATGTTGGATCTATACCCTCCTGGTTATGTACATCATCTATAATGTGGGTACCCTTTAAACAGTAAAAACTGTATAGACTCTACCATGTACTAAACACAAGACCTTCATGAGCAGTAGCGGTACTGGAAAAAAATGTGTTAGTAGTGTATTATTTATTTTACTCTCTCTTTCTCCTCCATAAAATTATTTATGACCGAAATAAAATTTTCTACTTTAAATATCATCACAATTTTCTTTTAATTTATCAACCTCCAGGATTCGCACAGAATACCATTTGAATGTCGAGTCGGATTCTATCCAACTAAAACGTTTCTTATACAAATTAAATTCTCATTCCGATCTGGTTATAAATGTTAACGATTAGATAATATCTGATGCCTGATTTTTCGAACGTAAACACCTGAACACCCAACATCGGACCGGCAGGACGACTCCGATGTGAAAGCTGGGCTCCTTGAGACGATGCGGATTCTCCCATAACTCTCGTCATTCGAGATCCCTATCTCGCTCAAGATTCCATCTGAATATCCTCGCCCTAATTACCTCCGACGGGACTTAAATTCCGAGATCCTGCGGATAATTTGCCAGATCTTCCTCGTTTAAGCGTAATTTAGATGCGGGACGCCAAAATATTATGGTTTAGTTAACTGTGAAGATTTTTATAAGGGTATTGACTCCCGGGTTGTAGCACCAACAAGATGTATTCATATTTTTTTTTTTTACGTATCGTATCTTGGCACACACGATTACAACATTAATACAACTATGTTGTGAGTATAATTAATTAAAACACCGGATTCAGGAATGAATGAATGATCTATTTTAGTAATGTGTACGCGAAAATGGCCTGGGTTGAGGTAAAAATTTATACAATTCAAATTATTAAAAAAAAATAATTAAATAGGTAGGCCTTGGCTTCCGGGTTGTAGCACCAACCAGATGGACTGCGTTGTTATCATAATTAATTAAAAGATTCATGCGTGACCCCTTGATGTGTTGAATAGGGTGTACGTAAAAATGGCCTGCGTTGAGGTAAAATATTATACAATTAAAATTACAAAACAAAATATATTAAATAGGTAGGCTTGTTTCCTGGGTTCCAAAAAGATCTGACTTAACGGTATCACATTTCCAAGTTTAGTAAAGTTAAACCTTTTGAAGTATGCGTAAATTAAAGTTTTATTATTACTTGAGAATAAGCCCATTGAGGCTACGCAAAGTAGTTAGAGGCGTGCATTCGCCTTTCTTTGTGTCCATACTTCGTTATTCTTTTGTTGTGGGTTTCCTTTCTCTCTTGTAGCCATGTTGTTCCAGTCTTCTTCTTTGATTCCTCCTCTTGGTTAACTTCCCACTTATGAATTTTAAATCTGCAGGTTACCTGGTTTTGGATATCCTCTGGTGTAATTCCAGCCAGTACCAGATCTTTTTTTAATTTTCCTCTCCATTTCATTGTGTTTGCGTTGGATGGACTCCTTTATTTTATAAAATTTGACTACTTCTTTGGTAACTCTGCTTGTGCTTATCTTTTGATGGTACCGTACAATATTAATCTGCGATTCCTAATATCGCAATATCATAGTGTTGTTTAATTTCTTAATAGGTTTCGTTAGTCTACAAATTTTGTTAATACTCTTTTCTTGTGTTTTTTCGTTCTTTTTTTCTGAATATTTCTATATCTGTCTTCTTGTTCAAAATCACTAATTCTTGTGAATAAGGCCATTATGGTTATTACTTTGTTATTTACTGTTCCATTATTCAGGATACTTATTACTTAACATTTATTCAACTTAATTGAATATCGTAATTTGACAAAATATTATACCTATTTATGTTAAATACAGATCATAATTAAATCCTAAAATACTTAATTATGGATCCATATGAGAGCGAGGAGAGACATTTGGACTTACACAAGAGGCTATTGACAGAACTGGTTCTCGCCTATTAGAATAAGAAAGCTGGACCCTGAGATACTGTCCCCAGATATCCGATTCCAGATTTAGATATAGATATCTATTAATAGGCGCCACGATTTAAGCCTCTAGAATCCTCCAAGTGAGTGTCTAGTCGGATTCTACTTTGACTAGGTCTGACCTCACTAAGGTCATCAGTATTTAATATTTAATCTAGGGTATTAAGATTTTTTTTTAAAGCTTAGAATATTAATTTAGTTTGAATTTGAATAAATATATTGTTTTTTGTATACAAAATTTTAAGAAAAGGAAATTATTTAACCATTAGAAACCAGCACTATTAGAACTCATGCTACTATTTGAGCGATGCAGTGCAAGATGAGACAGTACTGCTTGTTGGGCAACGGTTGGCTAGGGAGGTGATCTGACCGAGATCATGCTCCACCACCAATTTAAGATATCCACTTGAGCTGAATAAATGAAGAGACTGAATGAGCCACTGGAGGTTCTGTAAGTCCTACCTTTATCCACTAGATTTGAAGATGGAATCTTCTGTATAGCAACTCAGCACTCTATACACTGAGCTACAGCTACGTAATTCTAATTCAACCATTAGAAACCTGACCGTTAAAACCCTGGCTATAATTAATGAGTAGGGTTGGTTCAGTGCATGGTAGAGGAAGCAGTGTTTCTTGGATGACGGTTGTTCAGGAGAGTAATTTGTCCGATCATCATCATCATATTCTATCCTCATGAACCACCTATGCAGTGTGAGGAGGAATTCCTTACTGCCTTCTCAACCGCTTCTGTTCCTTTGGAGTCCCCTCTTCTGGAAATCCTTTCTCACCTCTTCTTCCTCGTTTACCCTCCACTTTGGCTCGGTAGGTTTCGCTAGCAATTCTGTTAGGATCCCAATTAGATTTTCCCCCAATTAAAGGATCTACTTGATAGATACAGAGTGAACCCTATTAGGCTTTTTAGATCCTATCTTTATGGTACATTTATCTGTAACTGCTGGGTTTGAACAGGAAACATTCAGAATAGCACTCAACAAACTGGGCCACTTTACTCCGAAATCCCGTTAATAAGGCCTTTAAAAATATAGCATTGCATAAGATTGCAACAAAATGGACATGTACATGGATTTCTTCTTGTTAAAAAAAACTGTTTTACTTTAGTCAAACGAGAGTGTCCAATTGTAAGGTGCGTAATAAACCGTTTCTATTCTACACTGAAGAATACACTGGACGGGGGTCCAGCAACTGATGGTCAGTTTGATGATATTCAGTTGTTATTCTCCCATAATGTCCTAATTTGTTGCCATTCTCTTATGATACGAGTACTTTTGGTACTACTTACGCAGATTATCGCTTCGACTTTAGTAACAAGTTTTCTTTTTAATATTCTCAAAACATTAAAAATCTTGAATTTTAGTATGAAAATAGAGTGTAATTATAAGAAATATGTATTATTCTGTTACCGTTTCATCAACAAACTTGGGACATAATTCGAAGGAATAACCTGCGGAACAGATACCATAATTTTTTATTGAATGAAATCTGAAATCTGGTGGTGGGACGTTTGAAGTAGTTGTTTCTTTTATTGAATGAGAGTATAGAAATTCGGGAATGACATTTGTTTGCCGAACCTTCTATTTTCTTCAAAGCATTTGCTGTAGGCGAGGGCTGTCTAAAAAAATGTTGGTAGTGGTTTTTTGGCTGTTCAGTTGTGAATATAGCATATCACAACCAGTTGTACTTCAGAAGTGTATCGCGTTTCCGCGGTTAATATGGTTTTGCAGTACTGCTACGTTATTACGTAAGAAACGTTTGTGAGATTTCTTGTGAGGAACTTCCCCTATATCCCTGGAAACTTTCGACACTTTATTGTTCACAGGTAGAGATTACAATGTCCACAGCGCTAACATTTGGTGGGCGATAGGTATTAAGAGGCAGGATTCCAACTTCCACGCAAAGATGGTTGTGAAGGCTTAGCCAAGAAGATCAACTCACGCAGAAAATAAAATTACTTCCAATGCATGGATCTAGTCGAGTGAATAAGTAGTCTCATTCAGAAACTTCCTCCACGAATTTTACCTAAATTTTATTGTGATATAAATTAAAGGCATACTCATTACTATTTAAAGATAATCGGCAATGAAGCGAACGTAAGCCTGGATCTGTTTTTCACAATTACGGAATTTCGTTTGTCATTTTGTTATGAGATTACGACTTCGGTACGTTTGGCTGTTTTGTATGTATATAGATTTTTCTGAAGAAGAAGAAGATCAAAATGGGTAAACATTATCAGGTGGTCAATAACATTGAAGATCTTAATATTTTTCTCAAATGAGTCGGTATTAATAAATTAACATATGCAATTCAAATTTAACAAGAACAACTAGCAATAACTGGTTTATGCAAATCTGGATTAGTATAATCCAGATATTGGAAGAATCCTCTTCAGAACTATCTAATTTTCAGATTGATTCTTTTACATTAGCTCAAATGATAAGTGATTACAGTTTTATCCAATTTCTAGCTCCTTCTGGAACTCCAATTACTTACTGATTAGCATATTTGAGTTTTTAGTGGAACAACAAAATAGTCATCCAATGACAGAAGATTGATGAAACGCTGAGCCTTTGTTCTATTTTTCTGGTTTTATTCAGTATTTAGTAATGCCCTGTTTTTTTTTATTTTTGCTCTAATTATTTCAGTCAGATATACAATAGAAAGGAATACTTTTTAGTTAAGAAATCCTTTGTTTATTTATTGGCCTACATAACCTACATAACAAGGCTAATCGCACAATACTCGAATCGATTTCAACTGAATATCAACAGTGAATGTCCTAATTTGTTTCTATCCTGGTATAATTTAGGATAGAGATCTTTAACGAAAATATATTCTTAACATAACCAAGAATTTTTTACTCCCTTTAAAAAAAAAAGAGGACTGCCGAGAAAAGTGAATAACGAAAGAAAAGTGTTTTGAATTTTCTAAATCAATTTTTGTGTAAATTAATTAAATTTCGAATTTAAATTATTAACATTAGTTTGGTTTTCACATACATTGACACTCCGAACAGTAAATATATACATTTTCACGTAGTTTATTTATTAATCATAACATATGATAGGTTCCAGAAGCTCAATAAAAAATATTTATAATTTAGTTGAAATAATAATTATTATTTAGTTCTATTACTTATACCATGTGTTTGTATTTACTTAGATTTATATATACTTTAGATTTAATTTTGATTTAGCATTATTATAGCATTATTATGATAGCATTATTATCATCGTTAAGCTCAACAATACTTGGGTTATTTCCACTTTCAATTATTTCATAAAACCAAACATTCAACTAATACAAAAAAAATCTTTTAGGAGAAGATGCCTTGAGTTATTATTAGTAGGGCCCGGATTTATATGCAATAAAAATCCTTAAATATGTACATATAATATGCATTTATTTTGGGGGAATATGCAGGCAAAACCAAATAAAAATGCAAAATAAAAAATGTATTACGTACTTTTTAATTTCTAATATTACACCCTTATAATACAAAAATAGTTACAAAACGCTTATTTCTCTTACAAATTAATATTTAAAATTGTGTACATCCTTAGATTATCGAATGTGAAGCTCTGACGATCAGGTCGCAATGTTTTTTGTACCTACTAAATGATCTTTCCACGTCGACTGATGTAGCGGGAGCTCTTTTAATACATGATGCTTCACTAGGGTTGAATGGCATATCTTTTTCTCCAAAGTTTCCTTCTAGAACATCGCAAATGGATCGTAACTGTTTTAGCCCAGAATTGTTTTAGAAAAGGTGTTGTTTTTTCCATTAATTTCTTTGCTCTTGATATTGCCGACGCTGTGTCATCTAATTTGGAAAGAACGTGTTTGATCTTATCAAAATGTTGATAGTAGTTGTGGGATACATCTAGCCAGGTTCCCCATCTTGTGATTATTGGTCCCGGTGGTAAATTTAATTCTGGGTAATTTGTTTTCAATAATTTTACCCGACTTGGCACTTTGAGAAAAAAATTTTTGACATTCGAAATCAGCAAGTCTACATCTTCAAATTGATTTCTGACAGTTTCCGCGACCCTATGAAATGCCGGAGCAAGGCAAGTCAAGTGAATCATTTTAGGGTAGAATATTTTAAATGACTTTGCAGCCTTAACCATGTACGGAGCAGCGTCAGTTGTGAATAAAAAAACTTTTTCGTGTAGAGTTCCATTTGGCTAGAGAAAAGTCATGGAATCATTAAAAAATCTAGCTATGGTTTCGTGGTGACATTTGTCCAACAACTTCATGTTTAGAAGAAAGGGTTTTGATAAGTCTTCTGACAGCTTTCCGACAATAACATTGGCCATGTACCTTCCCAGAGAATCAGTCGTCTCATCTACTTTACAGGACACCCTAATTGGTACGTCTTTTATTGGTTGCGTATTTTATTCATGGTCTCCTGGTAAATATCAGGGAGATAATTTTTTCGAACAGTGCTTTTGTCTAGCATTTTGAGTCCGGTATACCTTTCAAAAAACTCTTTTAATTCAAAATTATTGATCTTATAAATTGGAATATCTGCGCTTATAAAAGCACGAGTCAAATCATTGAAAAATTGTGACTTACTGGAAATTGATGTTGATGTAAATGATGTAGAAATAAATGTCTGAATGAATTTTTTTATTCTTTGTAGGCTTTCTTTATGTTTTGTTGTTTCGATATGCTGTATTACTAACGATCTTCGGGATGTCGACATATCACAACTGTTACAAAGTACAACGCCCGAATCACTATGAAAAGTTTCGTCAAGGAATTCGCCTAAATATTTGGTTACAAGTTCACTAGCTTTAGCCTTAACTTTCGTGATGTTAACGGTGCGATATTTCGAGTCTAACTAACACAATTTTTAGTTATAGAAGAGCAGCAAAACCAAAAGTGGAAATGGATTCTAAGGATTTTACCATAGAAAGGGGAAGGGCCAATCTTCCTAGAAAAAGAAATATTATAATTAATTGTTTTCTGTTATTGAATTAAATGTTTTTATTGATTAATCGTTTTTAAAAATTACCTGAACACTTCTGACAACACATAAAACCTAAAATAGAACAAAATGCATTAAAAATATACAAAAACGATCAAATATGCAAAAATATGCATTTTCCTTCAAATATGCACAAATATGCAAAATAAAACTTGCCCTAATCGAATGCTTTTGGCCCAAAACACGTTTTAAAAACTTCAAACGTGATGTACAAAGCATAAAAAAAAATATGCAAAAACATAAAAATCCGGGCCTTAATTATTAGTGTCAATTGCAAATCTATTAAACGACTTTTTAGATAAATATTAATGGAAATCTAACCTTTAAAACTAAAGTTGAATAAAATTAATTGTATAACTCTTGAACAGGCCGCTAGGTGTCGCCAGTCTCGAACATGGTGCTGACGCGAACCCAGAAGTTTACCCGATATCAAATGTCGCTAGACGCGGCTAAAGAAATTCACTTCAAAAATCTAATCCGTGCTCCACACCCGTGAATTTGGGCATAGTAAGTCGTTTGTTAACCACTACACCACCGTTAGTGACCCCAAGGAAATACTTTAGAATAAATATATGAAAAGTGTAGCAAGAGAAATCCTGTTTTAAAACTACCGTTTACATTTCATTTCTCTGTTTATATATATATATATATATATATATATATATATATATATATATATATATATATATATATATATACCAGGTAATGACGGAAAAATATCCGATTGACTGGGTCGTAATTTGGCAAGCAAGTTGGTTGTATTTTTCATCTTAGGGAATTAAGTTTTTGCAGAGTTTGGTCATATAAAACCTACTTATGCTTCAACGCATATACTCTTTAAAAAAATATTACAATTATAATAATCAGTTGTTATAATTATTTCACTGAGAATTATAATGACGAGTCTCTCCATTGGTGTAAGCACTAAGTCAAAAACTGTAATCTACCAATAATATTTTATCATCGAAGTAGGTACTAATAATAAAAAGTTTTATAATAAAAATAAAGGATTTATAATAACAAGCACTCGCTTAATGTATTAAGTACAAATCCTCATAATAAGGATCCCTTATTCATAATAGATCTCATTATCCGACACGGAATCCTTAAGGTCTTATCAGCTTATTCCTTTGTTGGTATTCTTGCAATGTAATCCTCTCTTTGGGGGAACGGCATTATTAAATCTCTCAATAATCGCAACTTTTTTGATTAATAGTAAGTTTTTTTCAGATTTGAATTTAGATTTATTTAGAGTGTATCTTTTGTGACTCCAACCCATTTCAAGTAGTGGGAGTAAAATTTGTAAAAATGTGGTAACAATCCTCCTCTCCTACCCCATTTATCCTGCGACAAATTAGCTACTTCTGGGTGATCTACGACCCATGTCCTTGAAACTTGCAATTAAAAAATCAATCATTTATTGTTTAAAATAAAATGTACAAGACATGTAATTATAGAAACACCGCTCAGGAGAGCGCAGGCGCTGACACAGCAGCACTGTGTAGCAAGATAGTAGGGGGGAGGGTTAAAATTTTCATTGCTGAAATTCATGTGACAAATTCTTCTGGTTAGCTAATAACCTTTTACGAGAAAAAATTATTATAACAGAAATGTTTAAACGGGTTAGCTCACGGTGAAAAGTGCTGAGCTGCTATGTTGAAGCTATGTCCATGGCTCGTCAAGCTATGTCAACGGCCTTGTGGAATCTACAGACCCTCCTAGGGTTCACCCAGCCTTTAAAATGTGGGCAGCCTTATGGGGAGAAATACCTTGCGACTGTGTGTGATCTTGGGCAAATCATCTCCCTGCACAACCATTCTCCTAGAAACAGTACAGCAACAACCATGTTCTGAATTCGAGACCCTTCATGGTTTGTGTTAAAGGTTTTTTTTTACATGTGAAATGAAAAAAATGTTTTGATAGTTTAATGGGGATAAACGTTTAAGGAGTTTTTTAATAAATTGAAAAAAATATATAAAATTGTTAGTACATTCAATTTTACTTAACATATGGAATTTTATTATATCGTGGAATGTCAAAGAATTGGATTATTGATTAAATTAAAATAATGAAAACACATTTTATTATATAAGCTGTGATTATTTATTCGGGTAATAGAGTTCGTTAGACGTATACCTCCTTCAATAACCCTTCCTCTGTCCTGTGTTGTATCACAGGGTTCATCACTATACCCACCCTATTTCCTATTTACATAAACGACCCTCTACTTTTTATCCAACATTCCCAATATCATGTCAACGCTGAATATTTCCAAACATAACTATCCTTTTCCCCTCCCGATCTATTACTAGCCACGGAAAAACTCCAGGATGATCTGAATCGAATAAGTCGATGGGCAATGGATAATAAGCTAAAGTTGAACGTGGACAAAACCAAGGCAATAGTAATAGGGTCAAACTACTTCTTTAAAACTTCCCCATAATCCAATCCTCTTTATAAATAATAATCCTATCAAATTCTACCCAACCGTCAAAAACCTTGGAATTATCTTTGACCAAACCCTCTCCTGGAAAAACCATATCTCTGAAATTTCCCATCGTTCCTTCTACACCTTAAAGCGTCTGAATTGTCTTCGTCACCTGTTCCATTTTGAAACCCGTAGACTTCTAGTTACTTCCTTAATTTTCCCTCATTTGGACTATTGCTGTACAGTATATCTCTGGGGATCTCGAGGCAAAATTAAAACGGTTGCTTAATTGCTTCGTTCGATTCATCTTTGGGATCAATATAGATGCCCCGGTCACCCGATTTTACGAAAAGCCTATCGTCGTAACTACTTCCTAGCATTCTTTCTTTACCAAGTTATCCAATCCCGCCGACCATCATACATTTTCGATCTCCTTCAATTCAAAACCACAGTCCTATCCCGTAACACCCGTTCTCGGCTCTCAGATCTATATACAGTAGCTTTTGAAAGAGCTTTCCTTATCCGGTCTTCTTCCCTTTGGAACTCTATACCTTCTTCCATTCGTCGTTCCAATGATCTTCCAGCCTTCAAATCCCCTATATTCCTTCACCTATTATCCCTACGATTCCCAAAGTAGAATCAGTTTTAAGATAAAATTCTCTCATTCAATGAATGAATAAATATTTAATCTACTTTTTAATGTACTCTTGAATTTCTGATTAAGTATGTATATATATATATATATATATATATATATATATATATATATATATATATATATATATTAGTGTGTAGGATATAAACCACATACATATGTATTGTATCATAAGTGTAAAACGCTGATAGTGTTATATATGTAACTATACATTGTTTTTCTCATATAATTATGGTTAACTTATTTTAATATTTTTCTTTCTCTTCTTCTAATATGTTTTTTAAATATTGTTATTAGAGGTAATTTGCATTTTGTTTGCATTACTACTATTTTTTTTGTTTTGGTTTTTACTCTTTCTCACTTACTAAATTATTTGTGATAATTAATTAATTGTAATTATTTTTATATTCTAAGGCATAATAGCTTACTATACCTGTATAGTTATTCTAAAGGGACTTGTCCCAGAATAAATAAAGACGTTATTATTATTATATCAGACTGTTAGAATATTTCATAAAAATTAATGCCTAATGCTTTATTCAATACTAGCAATAGTAGCTGCAGAAATTGAGTGACGAAAACCGAACATCGCTGTTGTACAGATGTTTGCAATTATGAGAAGCATTATGTATGAATCATTGATGGCATAAAATAAAAAGGAAATTTATGGCTGTCATGTTTCACACTGCAAGGACAAAGATTAAGATAGTTAAGTAAAACAAATAGTCATATTTCAATAAAATACTTACTTAAGCAAACATTTTGAATAAATGATCAATCATATTTTTAAAATATAGTAACAATTAGCAACTATGGTATCCAAGTAAAAAAAAAAATTAACAACACCAATGTTACAGGTCACAGGTATAGATCTGTAGAATTTAAATTTGTATCTTGATACCCATCTTAATTCGTAAATTTATTTTCAGAATCTTGATTTATTTATTTGATCCTTATTAGCTATTTGTTGACAAACTAGATCAAAATAAATCTATTAATAGCAACACAAGCTTCTTTGTTTTATATTTTATTTTAGATGAGTGGCACAATTCCAGGCTCGCACCTCAACAACTATATATATATATAATTTGGTTATGGTAACACTGCCTTTGCTTCCAAAATTGAACCAGAATTCGAGAAGGAAAACCATCTTTGAATATTCGTGTAAAGCTTTATCAGCATAGTGTAGAAAACATTGAATAAATTATGAGTTTTTTCCCATTGAGAAACGATTAAAATTCGTAAATAAATTTCTGCTTGCAGAAATTCAAGTTATTACGGTATATTTATCGATATTTTCGTTTTTTTTGTAAAACATTGGTAGAAATGTAGCAATTCTTAAATTCCTTTACCTGATCCAACTTGTAGATTATTAAAAAAAAAAAAAAAGGAAAGATATCTCATAAACTCTTATGTTGATGTGATTGATAACGTAACGTCACGTTTTATAGGAATGGGGAATCGGTTACTGCTTTTTATTGAAGTCGCTCTGAGATTTGGTCCACGAATTATCCTTTTGGGAAATTACTATTAGCTTTTGACACAATAGCAACGATCCGTAAATCTAGGCAGATTTATCAATGTCCCAAAGAGGAGAATGTAAATGAGGTGAAAAGTATTTTGCTGATTTAAGTCCGAATATAAAAAAAATGGAGGAACATTTCTTAAAATTTCATCCTTTCAGTAGATGGTAGGGGTTAAATGTTTCTTGGACAATGGTTGTGAAGGGAATAGATTTGTCCGAGATCACTCTCAACTGCCATGTTTTCCTTCAATCAAGGGTATCCACTTTATAGAGACTGGGTGATCCTGATGATAAGGAGGGTCTATAGATCATACCAGTTACACCCAGGAGGTTCAATATAGCAACTATGCACTTTAAACACTGAGCTATCCCCCCTTGCATGTTGCTGAAATTAGTCAAACCTATGAGAAAAAAAACAACGAAAAAAATTATTTGGCTCTAGGGAAATGTGTCGGTAAAGTGAATTTTGATAACTTAAGCGAAAGCTGCTGAAGGTATCAAAAGTGGGCGGATACCTCTGGAATTAAAAAAAAAATACATGGAATTTTCTGCTCCCGAAACTTTAGGCTCAGAACCGGACTAATACCATGAAGAATAAGAAACACGACGGCAAATTGTCTGGTTAGACAAAATTAGTTTCTTAAACTAGTGAAAAATTTAATTTTGAAATTTCTGAGTAAATTTAAAGCGGTGATGCCAAAGGCCTCAAATAATAAACCTTTGCTCGTAGCACTAACATCTTTAAATATTAATTAAAGCCAATTGTATCTCATAGAATAAATATGAATAGACTGTCGTATGTACTTTAGGACCAGGAGATTTGATGACTATGAAGTAATTTAGGTCAAACATGCGTGAATTATCCATCAGTAGATGTGTTAGATCCTTTTACTTTATTCCTCTATCCCAGATCTATTTAAATTTCACATAATGCTCCTTGTGACTATTAAATTTAAAAAAAAAGTGATCGCACTATGCCAAAATTTCGTCCATACAGTCTAACAAATTTTACCTGAGTATGAGCTGTTTGTTCCCTGACTTTCAGCATTTTGCGCAATTTCTTCATGATTGTTTTTCTTCATAGCAAGATAGGGCTAAGAATGATATACACATTATCTTCTTTACTGTAAATAATTTCTCTGAAGGCATGTCTTCATGATCTAAGATAAAATTCTCATTATTAATGCAGGTGAGGACCTAATCTTAATATTTCTCTCCAACAATTATATAAATCAGAAGGTACTCGGAACATGTTCCCTTGTGAAAGGAAACGCCCTGAGACTAAGAGAGGACATAAAACCGTGGGGTTGGCTTTGTCGGCGACTACTCAAGACACAGCAGACAACACTTAGCTGTTAGCTTGTACACTCTTGCCAAGATCCGACGATTAATTAGTTACCAACTTCTTTTCTAGGCTTCTTTGTTGCTTTTTGTAAAGGGAGGGATTTGAGAGGATCTTCAAAGGGCTGGCCTAATTCGTGAAGATATATCTATCCCATTCAAAAACAAAATAGCTCAGAAAAACGTCAGTACTGGCCAGTTGTGAGATAAAAGTAAAATTAAATCGAATACAAACGAAGTACAATAATATTTTTTCTTAGCACACGGAATGATAAAACTAAGTATATGGTTAAATATTTTTATTTTAAAGAGAAAAGATATGCCCCCGACCGGACTTCGAACCCGGAACCTCTGTTTCTCCGTGACAGCGCTACAACCATTTGAGCCACCAGGGTCGCCTTAAGTATATGGTTAGTACCAGAAAAGTTTGGTGATATTGTTGTTGGAGGAAATAAGTTCAAACATGTCGAGAAGTTTAAGTACTTACGGTACTAGAAAAAACGCAATTCAAGAGGTAATATAGGCGAAATTAAATGCAGGAAATGTTTGTTATTATTCTGTCTCGAAATTGTTTTAGTTCCGATATCTAAAAATCAGATCTATAATAACTATAACAACAATCTATTACCCTTCCAACTCTTCTTTAATGTAGGAAACATGGCCGCTAACTCTGAAAGATGAAGAACGTCTAATGGTATTCGAAAATATGGTGTTGCGTAGAATGTACGGATCAAAAAAGGATGACACCACGGGAATAGGCTGAGCCTGCACCCGGTTAATAATAGTCAAGTGATAGGGTTCGCGAAGTTTGCCTTGTAAATTTGTTGGGCTCGGTAACGAACGAATTTCTAAAAAGTTAATAAGACTGGTATAGATATGGAGTGTAGACCGAAGCGTGGATGGGAGAAGTGCGTTAAGAATGATGTAAGAGATTGCTGGTATCGACATCGAGCCTTCGGATTCGCTATGTCTTATTATTATTGTAAACATATAGAGAGTATTTCCCTAAAAAGCAGAATATTAAAGCATATCGTAAAGCATATAAAGAAAAGTTAGATAATAGAATAATAGATAATAGATAATAATAGAAAAGAAAAGAAAAGAAAGTTTACCTCCTCATTTTTCTTTCCCTTTATATTATTGTTTACATTTTATCCTTTCTTGACATGTATTTTTTTTTTTTTTTTTTTCTATTTTATATTCGTATTCTTGTATTATTATATCTGTCACTATTAGAATTTCTGTTCATCATCTACAATTTTATTTTTATCTATCACTATTTTAAGTTTATTATATTCTGTAACCAGTCCTATATTCATTCTTATTAATCATATATCTATTCACTATTTCATCATATCTAGTCACTATTTTAATTTCCACTCCTGTATCACTTTATATATTCTTGTTACTGCTACGTTTTTATATATTTCTGTTTGTTTCTCTCTCTTAGCCCTGAAGATGGCCTACATTGTAGGCCGAAACGTCGGCACATAATAAATAAGTTATGCTTATTTTGGTGTTTTGATTGACTGCACCCCCAACTATTTCTTCCTTAAATTAGAAGATACAGTCGACCAATTCTTCTCTAACATAAATATAATATTTATAGATAACCCATTATCTTATTTATTTTTACCTTTGGGTATTTTAATGGTTATTTTTCTCTAACAGTTGTGTGCCCCTGTTTTACTGAGGTATTCTGGCCTTTCGTTTTTTTTAAATGGGAAGGGTTCATCTGATGCCTTGGGGATAATGAGTGATAAAGCTAAATATATCAATTTACTTCAGTATAATTACAAAAACAATATTCTATTAAGATTTGAAGCTAAGTAACATGCACTCAATTGTAAAGGTTTTGCGCAAGTTTGTAAAGATTTATTGTTTTTCGATAATTATAAGTTTTAATTTCTTCTAGTTGTTCTTTTGGAACTTTGCTTTACAACTTAACTCTCCTTCCTTGTTACAATTCGAAACTTCCCTTTTCACCAGGCTCTCACCAGCAGACATTCTATTAATGGTCATTTCGAATTGCTTGTTTATAATCCTCTTATAATGAAATGGTTAATTTTTAATAAACTTTATTTATATATTTTAATATAAATAAAACTATTGTAGAACAATGCGCTTATACAAATACGCTTGAAATATTGATTTTCCCTAAGGCTAGTCTAATATAAAAAAAAACGTGAATGTAGTATTTTATAAAAACTCTAAAAAATATTACGAAAAATTGTAAAAAAAAAGACACAAACGAACAAAATTTAATTAAAAAAAAAATTAAATAAAGTATTTCTTCACGATGAATATAGATTTAGATGGGTACTTCTATTAGGAGCGGGTTATCTGAGGGTGTTGAGTGCTGAGTTGCTATGATGATCCAGTTTTGATCCATAAAGGTTCAAATCCGGCTGTGACAGATAAATTATTTAATCAGTCAACAGCCACGGATGGGCTGAGGGATCTATAGACCCTCCTGGGACTTTATAAAATGGGTACCTTTAACTGAGGGAAGTGGCTTATGCAGCACAATGAGTATAGCATAAGGTAATGTAAGGAGTATAGTACCAAATAAAGTTATGCACTATCTAAAGTTGAAGACATATTATCCGGAAATAAATCAGCCTTCCATTCGGATTTCCGAGTAGAGACTACTTCAGGGGATTTATAGTGCAAGTTAAAAATTTAATATTTATAATTGGAAAATGGAACAAAAGGCTTATCAATTATCTGGGGACATTCATTTCTTCCATACCTTGATGAGGTATGGAACTGTCACCCCCCTTATGATACTGTCAAAGGCATTGCTGAAATCCACGAAAAGGTGGTGGGTCGTTATAGTACTCTATAGTAATATTTGATCAATACAAGATCTACCATTCATAAATCCGCAATAGTACATTCCTATCTCTCTCTGGAAATGGGGGAGTAGTCTTTGGTATGCCACATTCGAAAGTACTTTGTAGGCAGAGCTTAGGAGTGTTATATAAGGAGAGTTATCATAATGCATTTGGTCTCCTTTCTTGTGAAGAGGGAGGATAAGGCCAATGCGCCAGTCATGCGGTGAGTTTTGCTTATCCAAACACTGTGTAGCAGATCTCGAATCACCTTTATCATTTCATTTCCACCAGCCTTCAAAAGTTCAGCTGGTATGCCATCAAATCCTGGTGCTCGGTTATTTCTAACCTTCTGAATTGCAGCCTCAATTTCCTCATCATCTAATGGGTCAAGAAGCTCACACTCTTTGTAATTTTGATTTGCGTTTGAATCGTAACTGTCTTCCAAGGCAGGCTTCTGAACATTCACCAGCAGACTACCGAAATGGATCATATAGTAATTAAATGGTAGTTTTAAGTGTTGCATCCACACCAAACACAAATTTCCAACATTCTGTGGCAAAACGTTTTAAAGGTCTGGGAGAGAAGAACGCACTTACACAAGTTGCATCGATTATAAGTTTTTATTTTTTTAGTAAATACCTTCTACGGCTTCATCATCATCTGTAGATTTTCAAGTGTAAATTGAAGGTCAAATTTTTTAGTCCAGCGCTTTGTAATGGTAATTCAAATGGATTCAAAATTTAACCAGTGATATTCGAATATCGAAATCTCGACCATACAACACAAGAAAAAATACATTTAATCCATTTGTGATTTTTCCTTAATACTTCGATATTTTTTGCTTTATTCCCTCTTCCATAGTGAATATTCCTCGTCCTCACACTATTTCATCTAAATACCTCTTGCCCTAAACCCGCCCTCTACTCTATATTCCTAACCTGCCCTCTTGCTTGGTACTAATAGTTCACCATCGAAAATATCGTGTGAATTATAACTATCTCCTTAGTGCTCGATTTGAATAAAATCACAATTATATTATAAACTAATAAAATTAATAAATAAAGGAAATTTAATATAACCAACGGGGCCTTATCTGCTTAACCTTTTCCTAGTTATAATTTGAGATCAAAGATGCTTTTCTACAGGAGCTTTAACAGATTTCCAATAGGTTTAAATAACTTTAAACCTACCGTTTAAGATCGTATTAATTAAAACTAATATAAGTTTTCATAGTCTGATTGATCTGTTTCTTGACAACTTTTTTCTTCTATCTAGTATCAGCATATTTATTGAGTAGTTATTTATAGCAAGAACTCTAAGCTTTTATAAAAGCAATTTTATCGGTATGTGTTCCGCAGGATGTCGCTTCGAGTAGAGATACAACAAGTTTTAACTGTTTATTCGTTTCAAAAAAGTACAAGTTATCGTGAGATTTAGTATGTAAAAGAGAATGTAATTATGGTTTCTGAGTATATTTCAGTAATCGTTCATGAAATCATCATGAAATAAAAGTTTCAACGAATATTTCGAAGTATAGATGATATATCTGGAAGAGAATGATCCGGGTGGAGGTCAATCATATTTCCTTAGATAAGTAGAAATGTTTATTAAATAGCCAACGTATCGATCTACATTGAAGGTCTTCTTCAGGGCTAAATATGCAAAATTCCGGCTATTGAAAATTACAAAATTGGTAAAAATTAATAAGTATGGAAAAAATTAAGGTTAATATGTATAAACAATAAGAGTATATAATATAAAAAGTGACAGGAAGGTAGTACAAAAAGAAATAAAGAATAAAAAAGTAATAAAAATAAAGTGTTAAAGAATAAGGTAATAATGATAGAAATTAGAATTAAAATTGGTAAATATTAAAATAAAATACATAAGTATAAAGGTATCTAGGTGGTGGAACATAAAAAATGGCGGGGGAGAGCCTTCGATATTAAACATGTATAAATTGTATACAGAGCGAGGTTAATCATTGTAGAGCATTAATAACAAAGTGACAAGGAAGGTAATGATCAAAGATAATAAACAATATCCTAAGTAATAAAAATTATGGCATACGGTAATAAAAATTATGGCATACGGTAATAAAAATACTGTAATAATAAGAATAATGTATACGGTATTAATAAGAAATAATGATGATAATTTACTAATAATGGGCCTAGCTTCCTATTCAATTCCCGATAATCCTCCGAGGCGTCTGAAAAGAATATGGCCACGTGACCTTCTTAGTTGAACTTTGATTTGAGTACTACCAATGGTAACGGACTGCGATAATTTAAGATTAGATTTAGGTGTAGATATATAGTTATACATATTTTATTTAATAGGAAAGTATTGTAAGACAATTCATGCCAGTATTTGTGCCCCTGTCAGCAATTCATACTGTCGATTCCAGCTCGTGAAAGGAAATGACGTAAGCAATTCCTTTCTGGGAATATCCGATCGAGTCAAATCTTAAAGACGTTAAAAATAATTATGAAATTCTTGGGATGATTATTACCACCAGATCGTAGCACGTTACGGCCCAGGGTTAAGAATGATGACGTTAGCTGGAATAATCCTTCAAATAGCGCACCGTTTTTCCAAAAAAGTCAGAGTGGAAGACTGGTACTAGTGAGAAGAGGAACCTGAGCAACAAGACACCAGATGGAAGGTAGGAACTTTGCTTTATACTGTAGTCAGACTTTTATTCTGGGTGAAGCCCGCTTGTAATTCAGTTTTCGATAGAATCAATCAACCCTGACCATTAAATAATTTCTTTTTCCTTCGTTGCAACTAGAGATGGATCAAAATTTATTATATTATTATTAATTAGCGGTTATGCGGGAATGATTGCTGATGGGGAATGTTGACTTTGTAGTTATTAGTGTATAGAATTATTTTTATAGATAAGGGGTTTGATGAGTGTTATTTTCATATGTCATATGTAACTTTTAGTTCAATATATTATAGTTTGGTTGTTGATAGATAAATGTGTGGGGTTTATTTCTTCACCTAGTTTCCCCCTGTACATGTAAATTTCCCACTCCCTCTCCCCTCCCAGCTCTTTCTAGGTTGCCATAGGGTCCCAGAGAATAGCAGCAGGTAACAATTTGGTGTCAGGTGTGGGGTCTAGGTTGCAAAAACACCGAATAAAGTGAACCCAGTTAGAAAATGACGGAAAGACAGAAAGAGTTGGAGGAAGCGGTAAGGAAGTTACAGAAAGCCAACGCGGACTTTGCCACCGAGAATGAATCCCTGAAGAAAGAGAAGGAGACGTGGACCCAGCAGACCATGACGTCATCGGGCGGAAATATGGCCCGGAGGGACTTGAATCTACAAAATATGGTTAAGCCATGGTCGGGAGCCCCGGGGAGCCCCTCCATCGGGCAGTTTTTCCAGAAATTAGATAAGATCGGACTACTGGGGAATTGGAGTGAAGAGGACAAACTAATTATTGCCGAACAAAAGCTGGGAGGCATGGCTGAGAAATTTCTGGAGTCCAAACCCGAACTGGTAAGAGCAGGAGCCTCATACGATTTACTGAAAACAGAATTAATTAAAAGGTTTGTGGATCCAAGAGAGAGAGAAAAACTCGAAGGAGAACTGAGTGAGGCGAGACAGGGAGCGACCGAACCAGCTATAGAGTTTGCGGACCGAATCCGATCTATTGGGGCACGGATAATAGCCAGCATCGAAGAGGAAGAAGAGAGGGGAATATTATCGAAGCACATTGAAGGCCGGGTGCTAGCAGCCTTCAGGAGAGGACTGAGACCAGACACTGCGCGAATGGTGCAAGCTTTGGCCCCGAACACACTCGAAGAAGCCATCAGTAGGGCTGAACCCTTTGACAGGAACGAAGAGACAATTAGAGAAAATAGGTGTAGGAGGGAAATATTCGGGGTGGAAGCGCAAGACCTATCGGAGATAGAGGGCAGAGAAGGAAATCTGGACACAGATAGACGGGAAGTGAGCCTGGTAAGACCCGCAGATCGAGCTCAGTGGAAATGTTACCGTTTAGGGAAAGAAGGTCACTTAGCAAGAGGATGCCTTCAGGGACAAAGAAGTTCTTTGATGCCGATGCCTAACCGGATGCCGACCGTCATGACTAGCAGGTGTTTCTCTTGTGGTAGGGAAGGTCACTGGGCCCGGGATTGTAGGAGCCGACCACGTACTCAAGGACCTCTTAGGGGGAATACAAACCCTCGCTACAATAACAGGGCCCCAAAAGAACAAGACCTGTCGTAGACCCCGGCTACAGGTCAAAGAGACAGAAGGGGTTCCACCGTCTGGTGCCAGGAGTACAAGGCCAAGGAAAGGGAACAATCTCAGTGGTAATGGATATTGAAGGAGTAGAACATGAGATGTTAGTAGATACGGGGGCCGAGGTAACTCTAATCAGATCCGCCATCCCGAGGGTGCCTCTAGAGCCGGCAAAAGTAAGAGCCAAGGGCGTGACGGGACAAGCATTGAGAATCGAAGGAACCCAGCGGCTAAGATGCAAGTTGAGAGACAAGGAGTTTCAGCATCCCATCCTTATTTCCCCGCTCGACCTGCCAGGTGATGGAATTATTGGGATGGACCTGCTTGCCAAGGTAGGAGCCCGAGTACTCATCCGAGAGCGGCGACTGGAACTTGATAAGATGAATGAGGAAGCACGAGTTCGGAGAGTAGAAAAAGAAGACCAGGAAGGGAAAATAAAAACTTTGTACCAGGCCATTGCGGACTTGGAGAAGAAATGGTATCCCACCCGAGAACGGACCGAACAGGAGGAAGAGAAACCTCAACTACAGATAGAGCGCCTCCGAATAAAGAACATCAAGAAGAAGAAGAAACAACGAGCGGAGAAACGACTGGCAAAAAGGAAAGCACACAAGAAGGAGGAAAATCGGCGGCAAGACCCTCCAATGGAATTAGAAGAACAAGGATTAGTGACTTGCCTCGCACCAGTTAGAATACCGCCCTATAGTGAGACGATAATACGAGGCCGAGTGATGGGAGAAGAACATTCCAACGTGGTGATCGAACCTGTAGGTTTAAGGCAAGGAGGGGTCAGAGTCGCCCGTTGTTTGTCAGAAGTCCAAGGGAGGAGCGTATGGGTCAAGGTGGCGAATGTTTGCCCTCAGGAGGTCATCCTGGATAGAAACCAGACTCTAGGAGTGGCATCTAGATGGAAGGAGAATAGGGAAGGAAAAGGCCAAGCGAATGGGGGAATCACGAATAGGAAAGGAAGCGGCGTGGAAGTAGGATTGAGAGCGATCGGGGCGACAGAGCCCGGCTGGGACCTAAGCCATCTGAACACGTCGGAGAAGGCAGAGATAGAACCGCTGCTACGGAGGTATGCAGAGCTATTCTCACCACCTGGGAAGGAAGGCTGCACCCTTGGGGTCCAACATCAAATACCCACAGGGGACGCGCGCCCAGTTATGAAACGTCCTTATAGGGTACCGTTCCACCACCGCCCTGTTGTTGAAGAGCACCTCAAGGAAATGATGGACAAGGGGGTGATTACTCATTCCAACAGCCCTTGGGCAGCACCGGTTGTGTTGGTGCCAAAGAAAAGCGAAGATGGATCTATCAAATATCGTTTCTGTACCGACTTTAGGGGATTGAACGCG
This sequence comes from Arma custos, assembly GCA_037127475.1. NCBI lineage: Eukaryota > Metazoa > Arthropoda > Insecta > Hemiptera > Pentatomidae > Arma > Arma custos. Next base: position 69,786,823 of record CM073764.1, on the reverse strand, counting down.
CTGACGCAAGTAGATGCTTACCCCCTACCACTGATTCAAGAGACGCTAGAGCTATTGGGCCAGAGCAAAATTTTTTCAACCCTCGATCTGAGCAGCGGATATCACCAGATCCCCGTAGCTGAGGAGGATCAACCCAAGACAGCGTTCACTACATTGGGGGGACATTATGAATATAAAAAGATGCCCTTTGGACTCGCCGGGGCCCCTGCGACTTTCCAACGTACAATGGACCAGATTCTTACCGGCATTAAGGGGGTCGAGTGCTTCGTATATCTGGATGATATTATCATTTTCAGCGTAAGCCTCGAGCAGCATCGAGACCGGCTGCAACATGTGTTCGAAAGGCTAAGGGATGCAAACCTCAAGCTAAATGGAGCAAAATGCAAGTTCGCTGTATGCCAGGTGAAATACTTAGGTCATTTGGTTACGGGTGAAGGAGTGAGACCGGACGAAGAGAAGATCAAGGCAGTGAAGGAGTTCCCGCTCCCACGGACAGCCAAAGAGGTGAGAGGATTCTTGGGTTTAGCCGGGTACTACAGAAGGTTCGTGCCCCGTTTTGCAGAGAGAGCAAAACCACTTACCCTGTTGATTGGAAAGGACAGACGATTCCAATGGGGCCCGCAACAGGAAGAGGCGTTTCAGAAGTTGAAGGAAGCTCTGTGCACAGAACCAGTGCTGATATATCCCGATTTTAAGGATCCCTTTATTTTAGCCACTGACGCTTCTGGGGTTGCTTTAGGAGCAGTACTGTCCCAGGTTAGGAACGGGCACGAGAGACCCGTGGCATATGCCAGCAGACAACTTCACAATGGGGAGCAAAATTACTCAGCCACAGAACGAGAGCTGCTTTCTGTCGTATGGGCGACGAAACACTTCCGGTGTTATCTGCTTGGTCGAAAGTTTACCCTTGTTACGGACCACTCAGCTCTGCGCTGGATGCTGTCCCTAAGGGATCCGTCTTCTAGGCTTACCCGTTGGGCACTGTGGTTAGAGGAGTTTGACTACGAGGTGATACACAAACCGGGGCGGAGACACACTAATGCCGACGCGCTGAGTCGTGCAGTAACCAAAATAGCTACGGGTGAAGTTACGGAGACAGGAACTTACCTCCAAGACCAGAGGAAGGACGAAGAGTGTGTGAGATGGGCTGCAGAGAATCCTCAGGTGTGCCAACAGGATGAAGAGGGATTGCTATATCGGGGTGAAGTACAGAATAGAAAACAGTGGAGAATCGTGGTACCTCGAACAAGGAGGGGACAAGTTATGGAAGAATGCCACAGTAGCTTATGGGCTGGCCACCCGGGCATAGAGAGAACCCTGGCCATACTGAAGCAAAAGTATTTTTGGCCATCCATGAGGCAAGATGTAGAGGCATTTGTGAAAGCATGCCATTCATGCGCGACCCGTAAAACACCTGCAGGACTGACCGTACCCATTGAAAGACCGTATTTTCCTACTCAACCATTCGAGATGGTGTCGCTCGACATCGTTGGCCCCTTTCCCAGGAGCTCTAAAGGAAACAAGTATCTGCTTACCTTCATTGACCACTTCTCTCGGTATACGGAAGCAATAGCATTACCTGAACAAACCGCGGAGGCAACGGCAAGGGCTTTTGTTGAAAAGATTGTCACTCGCCACGGGGTTCCCCATCGGTTGTTAACCGACCAGGGACGCAACTTCATCTCCAGTTTGTTTAAAGAGGTTTGCAAAACATTAGGCATCACCAAACTCCAGACGACCCCGTACCATCCACAGAGTAACGGAATGTTGGAAAGGTTCCATAGGACGCTGGGAGACTCTCTAGCCCACTTCGCAAAGAAAGATGGTAGAGACTGGGATAAGTGGATACCCTATTCTCTTATGGCCTACAGGGCGATACCTCATTCGGCCACAGGGTTTTCACCTAACTATCTCCTGTTCGGGAGAGAGCTCAGAACACCCGCGCAAATTGAATCCCACGGGGTGGGGGAAGGAATCGAGGAGACGGTAGATGCGGCGCAACAACTGAGGGATCGAATACAAGAAGCCCATGAAGAAGCCCGCAGGAGAATAGATCAGGAGTGGACTCGGCGAACTGAGCGAATCAACCGGACAAGGAAAGAAAGAAACTTTGAAGTTGGGGATTGTGTGTACCTCCATGTGCCTGCGGTTAAACCTGGCCATTTCCCTAAATTCCACTGCCCGTGGACCGGACCACACGTTGTCACCAAGAAGCTGGGGAAAGTAACCTATGAGGTTAGGAGCGAGACAGGGCATCTCCAGGTGGTACACATCAACCGCTTGAAGCCGGCCTATGGGAAGGCGGCTGTGGACTCGTCCGTAGAGCTAGAGTACAAAAACAGTAAGGCATCTTCCAGATCCTTATCCCCAAACCGGAGACAAAATCAATCCGAGTCGGAAACCGAAGAGGAAGAAGATGAACTCGGCCTCGTGCCCATAGATAGCTCTGATGAGGCCGAAGAAGAGAATGGAAATAGGCCAGAGGAAAGTACACATCCAGAGGCTTGGGCTGTCAGCTCTCCTCGAGGCACGGCCACGACACCTTGGGAAGTTGTTGAGACTTCAGGGAGGCCCAGTATGATACCTAGAAGTCCAGGCTCTAGTACAACCCCTCAGGAACCGTCGGTATCGGAAGCCGAGGAGTCAGATACTACCGATCAAACCGAGGACACCAGGGACAAGACATGGAAACCTGAATCCTCCCTAGAAAATCCTACCATCAGGAGCCCGTACAACCTACGGAGACCCAAAAACTGAACACCTTTTACTCCTTCCTAAACCTCTCCTTGACCTTAACCACTGACCTAAGACACCTAGAAATCACCGCCTTAGACGCCTAAATCGAGTTGCGCGATATGTATAGGTCCTTCGAAACCATGGCACGGGGTCACTTTAGCTATACCATTCTATCTTAGCCCTATCCTTAAAACTGTAACGGCTTCTCTTTCCCCTGAATTAAGTCTGATTGCAGGAACTCAAGCAAAGGATGCCTCTTGCGGGTGGCCAACTACCAGATCTTACCTGCCTCAGTAGGAATTTCTCAAGCACGTATTAAGAAACAGATTGCCACGGGGAAATCCGTGCTAGCAGAGACGGACCTTCTCCGACCAGCGCAGATCTCCACGGGCAAATTGGCCGCGGCTTTGGAAGAGCTGAGACAAGCCCAGCAAGGAAAGACCGATTGGCAGACACAGGATTCACGTATGGACATATTATTGTCACAGGCTCAAGAACCAAAGGAGCGGAGGCGGACGGAAGAATGGTGGCGGTGGGGCGGACTGGGCACCCTGATAGTGATGTTGGTGGGGATCAGTGGGGTTTGGCTACTTTTCCACTGTAAGACAAGCCGTCAGTCGGGGAACGGGCAACGAACCAATGAAGCCCCGATAGTGATACAGTACCCCGAGAGCCAGGAGTCTCAGCTAACGGCAGATGGTGCCAAGGGGTGAGCAGTGCAGACTTTAGTGTTGTGTAGGGAGATAAATATTGTTGCACAAGTGAAAAGAGCCGACTATGGTCGCCTCTTTTGAAAAGGGGGGAGTGGTGTAACGGACTGCGATAATTTAAGATTAGATTTAGGTGTAGATATATAGTTATACATATTTTATTTAATAGGAAAGTATTGTAAGACAATTCATGCCAGTATTTGTGCCCCTGTCAGCAATTCATACCGTCGATTCCAGCTCGTGAAAGGAAATGACGTAAGCAATTCCTTTCTGGGAATATCCGATCGAGTCAAATCTTAAAGACGTTAAAAATAATTATGAAATTCTTGGGATGATTATTACCACCAGATCGCAGCACGTTACGGCCCAGGGTTAAGAATGATGACGTTAGCTGGAATAATCCTTCAAATAGCGCACCGTTTTTCCAAAAAAGTCAGAGTGGAAGACTGGTACTAGTGAGAAGAGGAACCTGAGCAACAAGACACCAGATGGAAGGTAGGAACTTTGCTTTATACTGTAGTCAGACTTTTATTCTGGGTGAAGCCCGCTTGTAATTCAGTTTTCGATAGAATCAATCAACCCTGACCATTAAATAATTTCTTTTTCCTTCGTTGCAACTAGAGATGGATCAAAATTTATTATATTATTATTAATTAGCGGTTATGCGGGAATGATTGCTGATGGGGAATGTTGACTTTGTAGTTATTAGTGTATAGAATTATTTTTATAGATAAGGGGTTTGATGAGTGTTATTTTCATATGTCATATGTAACTTTTAGTTCAATATATTATAGTTTGGTTGTTGATAGATAAATGTGTGGGGTTTATTTCTTCACCTAGTTTCCCCCTGTACATGTAAATTTCCCACTCCCTCTCCCCTCCCAGCTCTTTCTAGGTTGCCATAGGGTCCCAGAGAATAGCAGCAGGTAACAGGTAGTTTCTCTAATAGTCACTATCATGTCATGATGTATCACTTATCATATTTACTTTTACTTTGTATTATTGCAATAGAGTTGTAAATATCAATAAATAAATTTAAAAAAAAAACTAATAATAGAGACGGTAAGGCATACACATTGTTAATGAAATATTCTAAAGGATATTGAATGATAATAGTTGACCTTGATAATATACGTGAAAGAAAGTGGTCCGGGTAGAGGTCAATGAATTTCTCTTAGATTTGGAGAAAAGTTTATTAACTAGCCAACGTACCCTTCTACCAGCCCATTATTATGTATTTTACTACCTTCCAGGCACTTTGTCGTTAATACTATACGCTCATACATTTTAATATTTATATTTACCATGCTGAACAATTTTTATCATTTTTTAATTTTCAATATCCTGTATTCACCATACTTTTGTGTATTTATATTTACTTTGTTTAAAACATTTTTGTACCACTTTTTAATTTCCAATTGTCTGTATTTTGCCAATAGCCCTGAAGAAGACCTTCAATGTAGGCCGATAGGTTGGCTACTTAATAAACTTTTCTCTAATTCTAAGAGAAATTCATTTACCTCTACCGGGACCACTTTCTTCCACATATATTATCAAGGTCACCTATTATCATATCTCCCTTATTATATAAAACGGCCGTTACAAAAGGGACGATACACGATAAATTAGGGAAAATTAGATGAAAGCAATAAACTAAAAGTATAAATAAAAACAGATAAAAATATGTGTAAAAAGGTAGTATAAATAAAAGAAGAGGGTATTAATAGTTGCTGAAAGGTAAAGCATTAACAAGGAGGAGGTCCTGGGAGGGGGGGGGGTTAACTCTTTTTGATGAGGTCTATTATGTGCCTGTAAACGATAGAGATGTTATTCGTGTCGGTTTTGACGTTTAATGTTTTTTTTCCAATTTTATGTAGATAGATTCGGCAATGAGTCCTTTGCTGTAATTAGGAACAGTGGCTAGAACAGCGGATCGGTCAAAGTTAAAGGTATGGTTAAGAATCAAAGCATGTTCAGAAAGTTTTGATGCAGACTGGTTACGGGTGGAGATAGAAGTCTTGTGTTGTGATAGTCTTCTGTAAAAATTGTTTTTATTTTCTCCAATGTAGGGGGAAGTACAGTTTGCGGCAGAGCAAGTGATACGGTAGACTATGTTGGAGAGGTATTTGGTAGGGATCGGGTCTTTTAAATTTGTGAATATGTGGGATAATTTATTATATGGTTTGAAATCAAGGCGAAGATTAGGAAAAGTAAGACGTACAATTTTTTTTTATATTTTCGGATGGAATTTGGGACATCGGGAAATGATCTGTAAAGGCAATGTTTGAGAGGCGGTTCCGTTGAATTGAGGAGTAAATAAAATTGTCATGATTTTGAAGGGGGTCTAAGAGTATACGGATGATGTGGGATGGGAAGTTGTTGGAGACTAAGATGATTTTGATTCGTTGGGTGTTGGTTGGTATGTATTGGGTGTCTGACAAGGACAGACATCGGTGGATGAGGTATTTGGCAACGTTGATTTTCTGGTGGTAGAGTGCTGTGAGAAAAAGTTAAGAAGTCTTTCGGAATATGTGGGTTCGGTGAACCAATCAAAGGACAAGGAGCCATCGTTATTTCTGATAATGAGGAGGTCAAGAAAGGGCAGGGTGTGTTTTTTTTCTGTTTCAATGGTAAATTTGAGATGGGGATGGTAAGACTTGAAGGCTAAGTGTTTCAGGAATTTTGTGAGGGTTGAGTACTAAGAATATATCGTAAATATGTTTAGCCCATCCCTCTACAGGTAATTTCTTTGTTCAGTAATCTCTTTGCTTTTCCTCACTGATTTATCCAACCTCCCTTTCTGTTTTCTCCATTTCATTTACTGTCCCTGATACCCATGAACATTAAAAAACATATAAAAAAAAAACAATATTCATAAATATTCCATTCCTACAATTTCTGTAACGCGTTTATTTATTTCTCACCGTTATTTATCATATTAACATCATTAATTTGACATTTATCTCCTCTTACTATCTTGTTATATTTTTACTTAACAGCTAAAATTAGTGTCTTTTTATATTCTTACTATTGCATAACACAATCCCTCAATTGTAGCTTACTCAACGCACTTTTTAATGAATTTTACACATCATTTTTCACTATCTACTCTGTTCTCCTTGCTTATTTTGTCTTACTAGTTATTACATATGTTCTATAACTATCCTTTATAATATTTCATTAATTATATGTATGCCTTATCGTCCCCATTATTAGTAAGTTGTATTTCTCATTTTTATTACTAATCATCATTGTTTCTTATTGTTATTTTCATTTTTATTACCATATGCCTCAATTTTTATTACTTGATTTATTACTTAGTATATTGTTTATTATCTTGGATCATTACCTTCCTTGTCACTTTGTTATTAATACTCTACAATCATTAGCCTTGCTCTGTATAAATGAATCACTTATTGCAGAAGAGACTCCATGAGAGACAAAAATTTCGAAATTCATTTTATTTTATTTTTTTGTATATTTTTAGTAAACGCTTCGATGTGCGCAGAACCCCCATATGTGCTTATCATTTATTATCCCGTTTAAAACTATACAAAAAAATAAAATAAAATGAATTTCGAAATTTTTGTCTCTTGTCGGGTTTCTGCAATAAGAGATTCAAATATCTGAGGCTCTTCCCCCCCATTTTTTTATGATCCACCCCCCAGATACCTTTATACTAATGTATTTTATTTTAATATTTACCAATTGTAATTCTAGTTGTATCATTATTACCTTATTCTTTGATTTATAACACTTTCTTGTTACTACTTTATTATTCTTTATTGCTTTTTGTACTACCTTACTGTCACCATGTTATTATATATTCTTATTGCTTATACATATTAACTTTACCATATTTATTAATTTTTAACAATTTTGTAATTTTCAATTGCCTGCATTTTGCATATTTAGCCTTGAAGAAGACCTGCAATGTAGGTCGAAACGATTGCAATGTAATAAACAGTTGTCCTTATCTAAGAAAAATGTATTGACCTCCACCCGGACCATTCTCTTCCAAATATACAATCAAGGTCAACTATTATCATTCAATATAGTTGATATATGTATATCAGAACGTTCATTTTTAGAGGAAATGATTACCGAAGTATATTTGTTTCACCAAACCACCATCAGGGGAACCAATTAATATTTAATTGTTAATTAATTAATGGATATTACAATATGAAATAATATGTGCAATGTTGTTTTCTTGCTAAAGAGTATTTATTTTCATAACAATTTAAGTATTTAGATTAAAAAAGTCGGCGGTTTTCATTGATGTTAAACAGGCTTTCGATCGAGTTTGGCACCCCGGGTTGCTTTACTAACTCCGTAAATTCCTACCTCCTACATAATTTCTCATTATCCAATCTTATGTCTCCAATGGGTCATTCACAGTAAACCACAATGCCTACTCATCCCTCTTTCCTCAATCTGCGGGTGTTCCTCAAGGCAGTATCCTCGGCCCAATCTTCTACAAAGTTTATACAGCTGACATCCCAACTCATCATAATACTATCCTTACTACGTATGCGGATTACACATGTCTATTATCAGTCAGCACTGATCCAGTTATAGCATCCCATACTATTCAATCCTACATCACAGATCTTGAAAAATGGTGTCAAAACTGGAGGATTACAATAAATTCCCACAAATCCCATCAAATCACCTTTACCCTCGTAAATCACCTCCTTGGTAAACGATTTCCTGCTCCCCTGTTTCGTTTAATAACATCCCACTGATTCCTGTACTTAGGACCTCGACAAACGCTTAACTTTGAGCACTCATAGACTGAAACGACAAGAAAAGAAAAGACAAAAGACTCATAAGCAATCATTAGTCCCATCTGGACTTACGGAGTAGAGCTTTGGGGCTCCACTAAGCCATCGACTTCCTCTCGTATTCAATCCTTACAATCCAAAATTCTTCGTAAAATCCATAATCGCAAAAGCTTTCATTACATTTACTTGATGTATTCAATACATACAGTTGTAAATTTCAATAAATACCTTAAAAAAAGATTACCTCATTCATTTCCTTTTAGAAATATTTAATACATTAAATATGAATTGAAACATTTTAGTAAAAATGAATGAAGTTTAAAACGGTTGAGATAGCAGAGATGTTTTTTTTCAGTAGTGAACTTCTTTGTTATTTATAACTTATTATCAAAAAGAAATTCTTCGCCTCTCCCAATGAATTTTCCTTCCATCCTTTATAATTAAAAATTAAAATCAAAGAATCTTACAAAAAAAAAAATTTACCTAAAAACAGATTGTTTTCAACGATCCATTTTTATTTTAAAGTTTTTCTATTCTGGAAATACCTACCTCTTGATGTAGAGTCTCGCCCTTAGGAATGTGAGGAAAGAACGGAAAATTCTTGGTATAGGTGAATAAGAATAGAACTGCTTACAAGTTTTATTCTTAAAAAATAAAAATAAATAAAAGTTACTGAAAAATGACACTAAATAATTAACTATAATCATTAACATTTAACGTTTTAAACTTTACAATAAATACGATTATGAACTTAAAATTGGAGTAACGAATTTCCAAAATTAATTAATAAAATCAAATAACGATAATGTATGTTAGAATTGTTACTTAACTAATATTCTCAACAATATATATTTATTTAAATACATAAAATGCCTTAAAATTCAAAGTTATTATTCAAGTTAAACAAACTATTTATTATGGTGAACTAACGTGAATAGTTCACAAAAAAAGTATTCATAATTATCAATTGTTGTGAGTTTGATTAAATGTTAAACTACAATTACTTAATTAAATTTCGTGATCGATATGAATGAGATTTTCTATTAGATACATTTATTACCATGTTTCATTTTTATATATAATATATATGAAAGCTTTTACTGATAAAATATGATGGTCCTTGAAAAATGAACCGGTCTTTTATTAATTAAAAAAAAACGCTTTTTCTTCTATTCTTTTTAATGAAACCGGTACGATCCAAGATCATTTTAATTGATTAATGTTAAAAATAACAATGAATGTTTATCCTCAAAATATTTTTTATCTACTTAAATTAATAATAATAACTTGAATACTGAAGTATTCGTAATTAATAATAACTGTACATTGCATTAAATATTTACCTTAATTGCATTATTAAGCTTTAATATAAACATGGATGCGTCATCTGCTTACCTATATCAATTGTAAAATATAAATAATACTCGGTGGTTTTTAATAAAAGGATCGGGGTAAGTTTGATGAGTGACTATTAGGCTAAGGTTCTGGGTTAAAATCCGGCTGTGGCCGAAAAATTATTGAGGCTGTTAATAGGTTCTTGCTTCTTGCTGGCCAATCATTGGTGTGGATATTTGTGGTGTTCAGGTACTCAGAAACACATCTTGTCTTGTAAGGGCATTATCATGCATGAGCAACGATTCAGAGCCTATGAACGGCATAAAAGGCACTACATGATCTTGAAGAATCATTTCTACATACCTGAAAGCATTCAAGACCCCTCCTTGGGTTGGCACTAACTCGGTACGTGCCTCCTAAAATATGCCGTCCCAGAACATGATAGACCCTCCTCCGAATGGCTCAGTTTCTAACTAGCAGCATTGACTAAACCGTTCTCCAGGCCTTCTCCAAACTTTTTCACGTCCATCTTGTCTGTTAAGGGCCACTCTCGTCTCATCAGTGAATACACCTTTTTTCCATTCCTCCACAGTCCAAGATTGGTGTTGTCTTGCAAACCTCAATCTCTTTACGCGGTGTTCTGCGGTGAGAAGAGGACCTTTCACTGGCCTTCTTGAGCTGAGGTTTGACTCCCTCAGTCTCCTAATGACCGTTGAATCCGAGATTGATATCCCTCAAATAGCAGCGATCAAGTTTTTAATGGAAGAAGCTGTAGAATTACGCTTCCGAAGAGTTACGCTTGCATTTTAATGAAGCGGCCATATGTGGGATTAGTAATCCTAGGACGCTCTGACGTTGGTCGCCTCGATTGACTACCAATCTCCCTATACCTTCTTATGGTCCCGGAAACGAAAGAATAGTGAATAACAAGGCGATTGGCGATGTAACGCAATGATTTCCCTTCTTCAGAGAGAGTGATGATTCTGACCGAATCATCGCGGCTTAAACGATTCATTGTGGATAAAATTAATTGTTTCAACTAGACTAAAGAGAAAAGAGGAAACAGACTTGAGACACACGAAAGATAAACTTGGACTAAAAGGAAATTTGAAATGAATAATGCAAAATCTTATCGTTTGTTGGTAACAGTAAAAAAGAATGAAGTGTCTAGTCACTAATGTATCTCATTTAGTAAATAATATTACTGTAAATATAAACAAAGTACCATTTCAGATCGAAACCAAGAAAATCTGGAGAATTATGGGTGTTGCAATACTTTTGACGGGGAGTTTATATATTTAATAAATTACCTATTTTATTATTCATCTATTTTATAGCTTTTGTTATTTAAAAATTAGCGTTAAAATAATAATTACAAGGGTAAGTACCTATAAATTGTTATTTAAAAACCTGTACGACTATAACCCGTGAACGATTCTAGGGTTCAGTGCATTGTAGAGACAGTACTGGTTTATGGACAACGGTTGTGCAGGGAGGTGATTTGTCCTCAACCGCCAGATTTTTTCCGCATATTTTGCGTACCCTATTTTTATAATATTTTATAGAGACTGGGTAGCCCTAGGAGATTCCTAGATCCCATATGATCCATCTCCCGCCGCAAACAGACTAAATAAAAGTCTTGCCCGCAGCGGGATTTAAATCAGGAATTCCGGCATGGCAACTCAGTGCCCCACTGTGCCACTCCGCTCCCTAGATTTTATTTTACATAGAATTAAAATCTACACTCCAAATAGATTCATTCATACTCTAGCATTTATAGTAAATCCTCCCAACACAAATAGTAACGAAATCCACATTGAGCCATTTGGAATTGATACTGGATCTCTAGAAATGCAATTGATCGATTTAACAAGTGAAGCTTTATGGAGTGAAAAATTTACAGAGAAGGAGGTCCAGAAATGTATGTACGTAACCCAACAAACGTGGACGGCTTTAAAAGAAATGCCGCGAGTTGAGGCACTTATATTCGACGCATGAAATAGTTTTCCAGATTGCTACAGTGAGGTGAAGAAGTTGGCATTTGGAGTACTGTCTAGCTTCGGATCGACACATTCATGCAAGCAAGCGTTCTCTTGCATGAATATAATTAAAAGAAACACTACTTATGTATGAATAAATAGATCAGTTTTTTAATCAAAAAACTTTATTTATGCGAACACTATTTATTGTGTTTATTTATACAACAAATTTTGTGGCTATTTAAAAACTTTGAATTTTGTAAATTGTAATTTTTTACTCTTCCGACTCAAAAGGTTGCCGGCCCCTGCCCTAGACCCTTCATGTTTTTTTTTAAAATAAACACATATCAATATAAAAAAGGCCTCTTGCTTTTTTTTTCTTATGTTATTGTATAATGTTGAATTTATTTTGTTTGACACATTTGTTGTTTTAGTTTATCCTACTAAACTTAATTAACCAAAAAACAAACTTTTTCCTGCCCAAGTAGCAACTATGTTTCGTTTCACGCAAAAAAGGACCCCTTTGTCCATCTGTTGCCCGGAAATCTCGCACATGGGGAAAAAACAGACCCCAATTTTCTAAGCTCTGAAGAAATGTGATGCCATTATATTGATTCTGGGAGGATTAAGTTACTTTCCCATCCTGAAGAAAAAAGATAGTTCCATAGAACGTAAATAAAATATTAGCTTATATATCTCTACTTTAGACCTTATATTATTATTGTGTGATGTAAATAAAGCCAGAAGTAATTAATAAAGGCAGTGCAGTAGAATAATGTGTAGAGTGCTTTGTTGCTATGCTGAAGGTTAAGTGCTCAAATCTGGTGGCGGTAGATACATTATTTAATCTGTTTATAGCCAAGGATAAAGAAATTATTTTGAACAAAAGAATAAGCACATATCACCATTTTTTCAGTTATTGTAAATTATAATTGGTTTATTGAAGCGCAATAAAAATTCATCACCAATATGATTACAATTATTTTATAAATTGGATTGTTTGTATTAACTATATTGCTTTTTGACCTGGTGTGATTTATACAATAAAATTAATATTCACGCTGTAGTTAATATAATGTTTTTAGGTTTGAGATGAAAATAGTTGACTGAATGATCTAATGTAAAGGAGATCGTTGGGGGGTGCAGTCAAAAAGAACACTGAATAAGTAATAAACTTATAATTATGTGCCGACGTTTCGACCTACAGTGTAGGTCATCTTCAGGGCGATTTGGAGATCCAATCGCCCTGAAGATGACCTACACTGTAGGTCGAAACGTCGGCACATAATTATAAGTTTATTACTTATTCAGTGTTCTTTTTGACTGCACCCTCCCAACTATCTCCTTTACACATAATGTTTTTATGTTCTGAAGTTCAGAATAATTAGAAGGTATGAATATGAAAATCTGAGGTTGCGTATCTATTATCGCTAAATACTTTTTAATGGTATACATTTTCGTTACTACTATTAACTGAGTGACTTAATAAATAAAATGAACCAAGATTACCATATATTAATATTTATGAAAAGATTTTTTATAACATCAATCACTTTTTAATTTTAAGAATGCACTCGGATACACTTGTAGGCAACTAGGTACTTCATATGCCATATTTTTCGAGTGCTATTTTAACTATTCACTGTATAAACGTTATAATTCGACATTTCTCAAGCAGATGGCTTTTACCAGCAGAGTAGGCAGAGAGAGCCGGATGTGTTTCGAAATTTAGAATTATTATATATAATAGGTTTCAATAAAATAGAGCCAAAAACTCAAAAAGACACACTATTATGTATTATAATGCAATTGGGAAAAAACACAGTGCAAAGCCTTATGTTTCAAATCCAGTAATACACCAAATTACCGGTCGACGTTTCGCCTATTCAGGCATTATCAAGACACAAAAACAAAAAAGAGGGGTATGTGAATCACATCTAGAAGAAAGAGGTGCAATATATCCCAACCATCAACAGCCCAAACAGGCTCCAAACATGAGACATCACCCCACCACCAAGACGTTCAACATACAACTGAAAAGAAGGTAATACGCAACCAGCTGGGAAGGATATAGAATCAGCTGATCCACAAAACATATCAAGTAAAAGTATCAATTTATACACATTAGCAAAGTTAGCCAAATTTTTCTTTTTCTTTATTAAAAATTTGGCTAACTTTGCTAATGTGTATAAATTTATATAGGTTAGTATTACTTGATATGTTTTGTGGATCAGCTGATTCTATATCCTTCCCAGCTGGTTGCGTATTACCTTCTTTTCAGTTGTATGTTGAACGTCTTGGTGGTGGGGTGATGTCTCATGTTTGGAGCCTGTTTGGGCTGTTGATCGTTGGGATGTATTGCACCTTTTTCTTCGAGATGTGATTTATACATAACCTTTTTTTTTTTATTTTGTGTCTTGATAATGCCTGAATAGGCGAAACGTCGCCCGGTAAGTGGGTATTTGACCGGTATTACTGGATTTGAAACATAAGGCTTTGCATTGTGGTTTTTCCCAATTGTATTATTATAATAGGTTTCTATTTTAATTATTTCATATGTTATATTAAAATTAGAAAAAGAGCGAACTGTCTATTATTACAGCTCCTAATATACAAATACAACTAATTATACTGCTAATAAACAAATACAAATTATACATGATGTTTAGGATCAAAATTCCGAAATTTCAAAAACTGACTTTTTCACATTTTTCGCTAGTTTAGTCTACCGATTTAATCTAAGATGACACTTTTCCACCTTATTTCTCATGGTTTTAGTCTAACTAGCAAAACGTCAACTGCGTACTTGGAATTGCAGAGTATATCATCTTACACATCGCGATACGTTGAGAACGAAAATAGAATGAAATGTTAAGAAATAAATCACAAAAACGAGGAAGTGACCAGTGGAGTAAATATTCTGCAATTTATTGTTTAAGATCTATTTCGGCACAAAGTAAGAAATTTATTTGGTTGTCTTTTATTGGGATTTGTCTATAAAGGTTTCAACAATTTTAATTCATCAAACAGATTCTGTTTTTCTTTCGATACTAAAATTGTAATTTATTCTAGTCATTAAGCATATCTGTATGCCTATAATATACTCTAATAACTGGATAGTTTAATATTAATTGACCGTTTTTATTATTTCTAAAATTCAAAGTGAGAGATTTTAATGAGGTGTTATCAATCCTCTCTTTTTTATAATATTTACCATCACTACAATCATTATTAGTACGCCATCAAATATGAATAAAGAAACGCGTGATTTTCATGTAATTTTTTTCGTCAGTTAAACTTGGTTTAAAAAAAGAGTTAAAGTTTAAAACTTGGCATACAAATGTACAATAAATATTCTAAGGTGCAAGAATCATTACCACCGCTTTCGAGGAAGTGTGCTTTAACGAACGGACCATTCGCGGTTAGTTAGAGAAATTTTCAGTTGATGAAACAGTCATATACATTGAAATAATGAATGCAAAAATAATTCATTTCTCCTTTCTACCCAAAGGTGAAAAAATCACATTCCCACCAATCAGGAGGGATGTAGATATAATGCAGCAAAAACTTATCAAAAACTGCCAGCATTGGTTAATCTGAGGAGACTTTTCTTTTACAAGACAACGCCAGACCTCATATTTCACGATATTTTGATATGTTGTAAAGGCATATCAAAGTAGTGTCTAAGTAGTGTAAATCCAAGTTTGCAACCAAAAAAGTGGATGGGAAAACTTTTGGTGGCCGAAAAACTCTCTTGAATTTTTTGCTACCCTCAAACACCTGAAAAAAAAACCGCTGGCCTATATTCGGAACTCACGAAAGTTGTCCAAAACTTAAAATTCGTACTTTTTAGAAAAAATGGCCAATTTGGCGTAACTCAGAATCTATTAAATCTACAGAGCTGCGGTTGGGTTCAAATAACTCCGAAAATTTCGAGGTTTTACGGCCACCCAAAGTTTCCCATCCCTTTTTTTCGGATCGGACAAAATCGTTTTTACATTACGGTGAAAACACACGAGTGTCAAAAATGCAGCTCTCTTCAATTTTTTGCGGCCTGACCTATTGTTTAAATTTAGTGCTATGTAAATTATGTTGTATAATATAGTGTACGAGACCAGACAAAATTTTTTACTCATATTTTTCCACTTTAGAGTTAAAGAAGGCTATGTTGTACGCTCTTTTTACCTGTCATCCTCAGAACATGGGGGACTAGAACGTTATAACGAAAATTGCATGGCTTTTCACTCTGTTATCGGATTTGCAATCGTACATTTTGATATACTTCTGTTAAAGCAGTCAGTTGTCTTTCAAGAAAAATACAATAGGCTTTTCATAAACAATTATTATTTTAAAAATTATCTGATGTTTAACAATAAAAACAAATTATGAGGCTATATTAATGGAATTTGCTAGTTTTAAAAGACCTTTAACAAAAAAATAAAATTAGAAAAATTGGTAAGCTAACATTTTAATCCTGAACATAAAAATGTTAGTGCGTGATCTAGAAATTACGGAAAAACATTTGGGACAGATTAAATATGGATACTATTATAAACTGCACCAAAATCTTGAAATTCACACGCACATGAAAACATTACAGACACAATAAGAAAATGAAAAATTCATTTCTATAGTGTAACCAAGAGTGGCAACACTGTGGGGAAAAAGAAAACCTGACTGGTAACCTTCCTACCTTGGCTCTTACCTTCCTGCCTCGCACGTGCTTCTTTACCTTTTTTTCTCTTACCTTTTCCTGCCTTTTTTTTCTTGCCAATTGGCTTATTTTATTGTATATATGGCATCTATTTGGAAGTTGTCATTTATTTTGGTCTGTATATATATAATTTTTTCCTTATTTCTTGATTATTTAATTTTTGTTTTATTTTCTTTTCTTTTCTATTTCTTTTGTAAAATAATTTTTGTAAATACTTTTATTTTGTTGTAAATAGATGCATGTAAATTAGCTTGCTGCTTTATCGCTTAAAACCCAGCCCTTTCTCCCCTGAATGCTAGCTTGGGAATGAGTATTTTTATATGATCATTATGGTATGTACCTTTTTTTCTTTTCTTTTCTTTTCCTTACACTAACTCTGAAGAAGAGAGAGAAGTTATATTGTATTTTTAAAATCCGGGGCTATAAGATAGCCAGGCGCCCAACTTTATTATTATTTTTTTTGTTCATAAGTTTATCTATCCTTTTTTATTTTATTTTATTAATTTTATTTGGTCATAATAGAAATTTACATAGAATGAATCCAAACGGGTATTTACCAAACAATTAAAGGGCATTCTTGTATCTTTAAAAATTGAGCTCGATATCCCTGCAGACGCCATTGAAGGAACTCAAAGGGTCAAAAATTAAAGCATGAAATATTAAAATCCTCAACAATAGGCAATCATTTTGTGAATGATCAAATAAAATGACGGTTATAGTGGTGTAAGCACCCCCTTTCTTTTAAATATATTTGATTTGATTTGCCGAGATTGGCCGACGACGCCCGAGTTGAATCGAAAGATGGCGTTCTTATTATACCTCTATCTATATCCAGAGGTACCTTAACGAACATTAAGTGAGTTTCTCTCAAAAATCATGAGAAAAATATAATTTTTTAGAACTGTTACTTGTGTTGTATTTAATGTTTCTGGAATTTTGACAGTCACGGATCTGTTCTATCAATTTTAAATAGTCTTCCGAACAGCAACAGTCGAGATCACGGGCTAGCAGTTCGTTTTAGTAGCTCCAACGATATTAGCACAGACATCATCTGTTCTTGTGACTGTCAAAACCATAAATTCCCAATCCTCCCTCAAAGGTTTTCGTGCCATAAGTCATTTTTTAAAGCGAATCTCAGTTCATTTTTCTTCTTTTTTTTTTTTAGGATTCCTATGATTAAAGTTAAGAGCAATAGGCGGCCACTAAGGCGGTGAACTTCACAATGAATGGCGTAGTGAAGACAGACATTGTCATAACAGCTGAATCATTTATTTTATTTATTGAATTTTACTAAAACCGATGTGGACCTATGCCTCGTAGGCGTGGGACTCATGCAAAAAATTCGGTACAGATCATTCAAACCTTTCAGTCAAAACTCCATCGTTATATTGCACATTGTCCCTTTTACATAACTAATAAATCATCTCAACATTGCAGTTATGATTGAAAAACAAGAAAACTAAAAAAAAAAAAAACATTACTCATTGATCACAACTCTTACAATATTTACATCACATGCAAGTATTGGTAGACATTTGACATATTAATGAATTAGTATAATTCTTCATCAATTTGGCATGAACATGAGACCAACATAGTCTCGAAACGTCGTCAAAAAGAAGTATAAAGAACTGACTGAGTCTCGAGAACCTCAAGTATAAATAACTCAGGTCTGCAAAAAAACTTTTTTTGTATTTACTTAACTGATCTTTATGTAGTTTTTGAGCTAATTTCAGAAATGACATTGTTTTTTTTTCCTATTACGTAAAGCTTGTCAACAAAATAAAGTTGAAGTTTTTGGAAAAAGTACAAAAAAACGGAAACTTTTGAATTCGTTTTTATTGTGTTAACATGATGCTAAAGCCAAAAAATAAAAAAAGTGAAAAAAAAGTGATGCACATGTGTTGTAAAGTATCTGCGCTCCATTTCTTTTATGTCTTGATGGATACATTCTCCTTGTTCCTCACTTATAGCCCCAAGATTTTCTGGAAAATAGTCCAGATGTGAGTGAAGGAAATGAAATGTGACACTCATGTAGCAGCCCAAGATTTCGTAGTTTTGTAACAATTCACCAACCAAAGTTTTTTAGTTTGGTTCTTTTTTTGTTTCCAAGAAAGCTTATTACAACAAGCTTAAATGAATGCCAGGTATTTTTTCTTCCATTTCCATTTTAGTGACAAAGCTTTCATCAAAATAGGAACAATAATCTGAAGAGACATAAATAGGAAGGGAATAATTTGAAAAATCTTCAAACAAAGCTTAAATTAGCACATGATCATCAATATTAACATAAATTTTTCATTGAGTCGTTCTTTATACTCAAGGAATCACACTTCCTATCCATCGTAACATGTGTCTATCCACTGTCTGCGGGTATTTGAGGGTTGCAAAAAATTGAAGAGAGTTGAATTTTTGATATGTTGTAAAGGCATGTCTAAGTAGTGTAAATTCAAGTTTGCAACCAAAAAATGGAATGGGAAAACTTTGGGTGACCGTAAAACCTCGAAACTATCGGAGTTATTTGAACCCAACCGCAGCTCTGTAGGTTTAATAGATTCTGAGTTACGCCAAATTGGTCATTTTTTCCAAAAGCTACGAAGTTTGAGTATTGGACAACTTTCGTGAGTTCCAAATATACTATTAGCTACTATAGTATACTAATAGCCTAATATAATATACTACAGAAGACCGGCGACGTTCAATGCCGGCAACAGTGTGAGCGCATGCATGTCCGAGTAATTCCGTCCGACTTTGGCCGACAAAATCGATTTTGGTGTACGTCTGGGGTTACATTGTCATGGAACACCTTCCTATGGGCCCTTTTCCTTCCATGCTGATTTCGTATGTCTTCCTGGTTGTTCTCTATGGGTCCATCCTAAGGAGGTGTCCGAACCATCTTAGTTTTCGGTCTCAGCTGGATAAATTCGACTGTTTTCATGACAAATAGTTGTAAAATCCAGTTAAATAAAAAATAGAGCACCTCTTCAATAATGTGGTTAGATTCCATAATGATTGTATATTGAAATATTTACATTTTTACTTTGGTTCGCAGCCCTACAGTTGGCCTTACGAATTTTAAAGGGATAAAAAAGTCTTTTGATGTGCCGTCCTTCGGAGGGAACGTAAAATGGGGGTCCTGCGCCTGGAGAATGGCAGGTATTCAGAGTTAAAGATCCCAATCCTAACTGTACCTGGATATTCAAAATCTAGGACTCCCACTGTAGCATAGTCCGAATAGTCGTAGTTGCATATATTGATGTTAAGTTAATGAAAAACAACTATTTTCTTATTGATATCTGAGTTTTGTTAATCTTAATATTATGTATAATATTCTTCAGTTTATTATTATATATTTAATTATGTGATTATTATCATATGAACGTTGGAATAACCTATTTCATTACAAAGTTACTTGTCTTAATTGTGGAATTTTATTTCAGGTATGATCCTGTGTTCTATTTGAGCTGATTAGTTATCCAGAAGGTGAGAAGAATCCATTATGAATATACGTTTTTTTTATTTTTAGTAAAATTAGAACAAATCGTGATGATAGAAAATATTTAATTATGCAGACCACAACGTAGGATGATCACGTATTTTGTGTGTGTGGAGATATTTTGAGCTAATGCCTCATAGCGTCAAATTTACACAACCAATTTAAGCCAAGGTTCTTTAACGAAGGATCTAAAAAATGTCAGGGGAGATTCAAGATGGTTTGGAAACAAATCATTCAGTAGTTCAGGATCAGAGGAACCATTTTCGCGATGCAAATCCAGCTGATTGTTTAAGATGACAAACTACCGACGATTGCATCTAACGAAATAATTTATCACGATGCCTATTGAAATCGACGGTAGGGTTCATCTGATCATGAGATTACTGCATTCTAATAAATGACGCTTGTCTCAATTGAATTAAATGAACAGTGAGATAATTCAGTCATTCCATATTAAGCTTGACAGACAGTACTCGGTCAACGTCAAAATCTTTGACTTTGATGACTAGACATATTTTTTTCAGATGTGACTCAGAATGAAATCTGTAATGAACTATGGCAGATGCCAAACAAATTTTAATACGTAATGAACAGAAAATGGCCCGACATTGCAAACCGTTCTATAACATTTGATACTGTAGGAGATATCCGAATCGCTAAATGCATAATGGCAACTTCGGGACAAATAAAAGTGTACATCATTTTTCATCAAAATTTATTGTCCATTCTACAGTTGAATATAAACAGAGTAAGTAATTCGGAGGGTTGTCAGGGCATGGGTCATTACTTAGATCTGGGCACGACACCCACTGTATTCCAAGCGGAAATATGGGCAATACTTGCAGGTGCCTTCGCTATGAAGGACCACAAGAATAAGGTAATTAACTTTCTCACTGACAGTCAGGCAGCATGCAATGCATTACAAAATGCAGTAACAAACTCCAGACTAGTGGAGGAATGCTGTCTAAGACTAGATGAACTAGCTGTACATAACAGAGTTAACATATTTTGGATCCCTGGGCACAGTAATATTCCAGGAAATGAAAGGGCCGACAAATTGGCGAAGAAAGGAGCAGTTACTGCTCCTATTGGACCAGAACCATGGTGCGGGGTCCCCCTTCCCCTGGCTAAGGATACAATTAATAAACTAGCCAAGAGGAAGATAAAAACACGTTGGGATAGAGCCAAGATAAGGCATACAAAACTTTTCATAAAGGATCCCAACGATAATCTTTCTGATAAAATCAAGAAAGAAGCTGCTCACTCGTCGAGAACCGATCTCAAAAGTATGGTTGAAACCATCACTGGGCACTGTAAACTCAGGAAACACATGCATCTCCTAGGCATTGAACAAGAACCTAGGTGCAGATGGTGCAAAGAGGAGGACGAAACCCCTTGGCACGTCCTCTTTGAATGTATAGCACTAAGTCGAAAGAGGACATTTGACCTTGGCCCCGGTGGATACAAGGAACTTCAAGAACTGAGGTTTAAAGACTATTTAAAATTTCTCAGAAGTCTAGACCTATGTTAGGAATTTTTTTTAGGACTCAAGCACAATGGGTCTTTTTAGGCCGAAATGCATAGTAATAAGGGTCACACATAAATAATAATAAAGTAATTCGGAGAAATTCCTAAAATCAATTCAACTAAATTAATTTGTAAAATTTTAAAACAAAGAAACCTATTATTCAACTTGAGATAAAAAAAAATTCAATATTTCTTCAATAATTGATAATGATTAAATAATTTTACTAATCATATTTAATAATCTATTGCGTCATGTTTCTTTTCTAGTACTTCTATAAACCCGAAGGCTCGATGCCGATACCACCAACTTCTACTTACAAATTATAATGCAATTGGGAAAAACCACAATGCAAAGCCTTATGTTTCAAAAATACACCCACATACCAGTCGACGTTTCGCCTATTCAGGCATTAGCAAGACACCAAAAACAAAAAGGGGGTTATGTGAATCACATCTCGAAGAACCACCAAGACGTTCAACATACAAACTTCCATCCACAGATTACCCAAAACCAAATCCGCTGGTTTGCTCTTAACCTCAGCAAGCAATCCTTCCACCTACGCCTCGGTCTACACCTCAGACGTTTAACAGTCGGCTAAACGATTATTAAATTTGTTGGAATCCGTTTGTTACTCAACCCAACTCCTTTATAAGCCCATCTTAATCCTCGTGTTTGTATCACTTCAATTTTAGAAGGAGGGTGCTTGCTCATGCATTCATTGCAGGAATGAACCCGGCAACCTGGAGCTCTCATTCCTTCCTTTCCTTGTAAGATTAACTGTAGTAGACGGTACTTTTCATTTCGCATCACAATACTAAAGTATGCCAATTTGTATCTTTGGATGCTTTCTAATATCTCGAGGGGCTGAACTCGTAGTGTGATGGTGTACCTATGAAACTCAGAGCATACGACGATAACACTTTATCTCGAATGCTTATAGACGTTTACTGGAAGTATCCGTAAGTGCCCATGCCTCTGATCAGAATGATAGCACTGACACCACATCTGGGTACTCTGATTCGAGTCTGTAAGTTCAAATTTAGGTTGCATAGCACCTTCTTGAGTTAGCAAAGGCATTTCTTGCTTCTATATACGAGAACAGATTTCAATTGAGTTGCCAGTTGCGCTACATTCCGGTTAAGTAATTCTGTCGGTTCTTATCAGAAGATGATTATTTCCATAGAATTGGGCATCAAAAAATTGCTTTTTACTGTGCTTTCTGTTTTCTTATGATTCATTTTCATACAGTAATTGCTATAGAAGCCTATAGATATTGCTACCAGTACGTAATCTATGAGATGCTTAAGAGCTTCAGTACTGTCTGTAAGAAGCATAGTGTCGTCCGCTTACTAAGGTTATATATTCTTTCACTGACAGCAACCTGCGCAGACGAAATTGCCATAATCACCAATCATGAAGACGCGACACAGGCCTCACAAAACTTACAAAAGGTGAATGAGTGGTGCCAACTATGGAAAATCAGACTGAGTCACGAAAAGTCACAACACATCTGTTGTTTTACTCTTAGACGTGAAACATGCCCTCCCATTTACCTTAATAGCTCATCCATCCCATAGACTGTTAAAGTGCAAGAACTTGTACTAACGTTTGATAGGAGAATGACATGGGGACATCGCGTTAAAATGAAACGCCAATCACTAAATCACAAACTCAATTTAATGTATTCGATATTCAGGAAAAACTCCAAATTAGACTTAAGACAGAAATTAAACACGTATACTTACTTATTAAACCATTGTGGATATTTGCATTACAAATTTACGGAATAACTTAACAGAATCACAGAAAACGACTGCAAACTTTTCAGTCGAAGGTACTCAGACTTATCACCAAAGCACCTTGGCTAGTATATAATAATAAGTTTTGTATAATAACAAAACCCTGCATACTGACTTAAAATACCAACGGTTGACTAACACATACGAAGGTACTGCAAACGCTTTCAAGAAAAACTACACGGACACCCAAACCCATTGATACAACAAATGGCCACGACTCTCATGGCTGAGAACACTAGGAGGAGATTAAAGAGAAAGTGGATGAGGGATCTATTACTATAGAAAATTGCCAAAAGCCAAGGGAGAGGAACCGCTGGGTACTGTTCTTCTTCTTCATGCCTCTCATGTCAGTGTATATTATTTTACTTTCAGCCAATCTACTGATTGTCATTGTTTTCATTTGACAGGTTTGGATAAATATATAAAGAGGAAACAAAAATATTCTTTCGCCGTTTATGGTCATCGCATCTTCAGATTCATTTAGAGCCTCCTGAAACTATCGCTTCGAGAATGCATTAAATAATGAGAGTGACAGAATGAATCACTGTCTCACACATCTTCTTGTGCGAAATTTTTTTGATAATTGGCCAACGGATGCCTTATGATTTACATTTATTTTTCTAATGCCCTTAATATAAATATATGTGGAAGAAATTGGTCCGGGTGGAGGTCAATAAATTTCTCCCTACTTAAGAGTATTTAAGCACAATGTGCCTTTTTAGGCCGAAGTGCATGGTAATAAACAAAAGTCACACATAAATAATAAAATAATAAGAGTACTCCCTGCTTTATTTTCTTCCACATGTATATACCAGGTCAACTATTATCTTTCAAGAAGTCCTTGATCTATATTTTCTTGTTTCAGCTTATCTAGGAGTTTTCCATATCACACCCTGCTTATCTTGCTGTATAATTTTTGGATCTGTGTTCATTATTGGATGCTTAATAATAAATATCAACCAAGGCTCAATTTTTCTATCAAATCGATTGTGAATTATGATAGGTATGATAGAATTTTTGGTGCTTAAATCCTTAAGCTAACAGTCCTTATATAGTAGACACCATTTGATATTAGCTTTTTTGATAACCGAATGATGATTGAGAGATATCAGTTCTGGTGTTATAAACTTAATTATAAACAGGGTCAGAGTCTTAATAGGATTATATATCCCTCCAATTAGCTCCATAACCTCGCTATGGACTTCCTCTTGCCCTGAAGCTTTATTGGTCTTCAGTCCTTTTATTGACCATGAGAACTGTATCTTCCTCTTGTTTCTTGTACTTGTATCCTTAGTCTCCTCCATTGTTGGTTTTTCTCATTAAATGCCATCCTCCATAATTATGTCCATCTTTTTCGTTGTCCTCTTGCTTCCGTCAGCATCTTTTCATTCGCATCACGCAACAAATTTCGGTGTTTACTTCTACCTTTTTCTGCCGTTTCTTAAGTCTTCTTATGGGGATTGACATTGTCATGTTCTTTTTGTAGCATTCCTATTTCCAGACACTTTTGTTTTAACCATTCGTCTTATGCTGTTTTTTTTTTAATTCGATTTCTTTAGAATGATAAATTTTATTTTTTTATTTGGGGGGAAGAGGCGTGAGCGTAGTAGAGCTTAGTAGAAACCAAAAAATACTAGAATTTCCTTCCTTTATCCGCGTTTTTGTTCCATCGTGAATTTCGTGTTTTTTAGTTATTATACTTAAACTTATGAAAACTTCTTAAGCCATGTTCAAACTTATTCATTTAAAACTATCTCATTCAAATCTTCATTAACTACGCACTTAGTCATTCCGAATTCACTTTGAGCCCCGTTCCCTTAACCGTATTCATCAACGTTTCCGTATTTAAGTTTATTATTCAATAGTTATATAGTTCCACGTCGGAACCCAAAATATCCGTGGTCAAGTCTGCGATTTGTTAACTTAACTAAGGATATTTTATTATTCAGAATCAAATTTAAAACTTTTTAAATATTTTTATTTTAAAGAGAAAGATATGCCCCCGGCTGGGATTCGAACCCGGATCCTCTGTCTCTCCGTGACAGCGCTCTAACCATTTCGCCCGGAGTCGCCTGCCGGCAGAGGACAAATCTATTCTCTTATTCGAGCCCATGTCCCCGTGTTCTCGCATTTTTTTGCGATGTATACACGAGAACTACACGTTCTTTGATCATTGCTTTAATTTTACGAACTTGTTGACTTATGTCATACTACTATTTATAATTTTTGGTCAACTGTTTTGATTTTTAAATATTTTTGTTTTAACAAGAAATAGAAATAAAAAGAAATATGCCTGCAGGCGACTCCGGTGGCTCAAATGGCTAGAGCGCTGTCACGAAGAGACAGAGGATCCGAGTTCGAATCCCAGCCGGGGGCATATCTTTTCTCTTTAAAATAAAAATATTTAAAAATCAAAACAGTTGACAAAAAATTATAAAAAATCAAAACTTTTTCGGTGTGTATCACTTTTTCTAATAACATACTCAAATGTTAAATTAATTAGTACAAGTGAAATTATCATGTTTTAAACCTGAGCGAATCACGAATCTGTTCGAAAAACAATGACTGATTTTATCTTTTATTGAAAATTTTTAAAGATACTTTTAACAAAAAATTAGATTTTTTTTTTCCAGAAAAGCTCTTTTCTTTTGACTTTTATATAATTTTTGGAAACTTCTTTCACACCGATTTGAAGGAACAATTGCTTCTTTTAATGCTGACTACATGCTTATTAGCGTTTACTGAACGGACCCTATTTCAGTGTAGGCAACCGAATATTTATCACTCTCATTCCTGTCTGTGGTATCTTTATTAGAGACATCAATGTTCAAGCATTGGATGATTTATGCTGACAATATAGACTTCGTCCTAATTTTTTCGATTTCAGGAGAATAAAGCATGGCCAGTTCCATGGCCGCTTACCTCTAGCCTGAGATTTTCCCTACTTGGAACTTCTTACTTTTCTTAGATTGGTGCAACGAGTGGCAATGGTCATCTTGGGAAAGGGAAAATGGCTTCGAACACGCACCGCACTGCAGAATAGTACGTCCCAACCTTTTCAGCAAAATGACAACTTGGATCAGTGTTATAAAAGAATCATCTCAATTAATGCTTAAAGTAGAGCGCTCAACATCTCATACTTCCATTGTTAATTTTATTAGATACAATGGTTTTTATAAAGCTACTTTTCTTAAAGGCTTTTAGTGATAAGTTTCATTCTAAATCTTTTTTTTTTTGTTTTTAATAATTTACAACTTTATCATAACAATACAACAAGTACTAAATCCTAAGATCAATATTTTTATTCACTATTCTTAATTTATTCAAACATATATATAGATGTCAGTTTACCTGGTCCGTTCACCACTAGGATTAATAACTATTTAGGAATTCGCTGCTAAACTTCTTACTAAATAATAATTACATATTATATATTGCAAACCTGACTTTCATATCCGTCCTAACAACTTACGTATTAAGTTCTACAGAGTAGAACAGATATGTTCTCTTTTATGTTTATCTTGAATCGATTCAGTTCTATCGCATTGAATCCATTTCTTCACTTACTGTTTGGTTCTACAAGGATCTGGGTCTCATCCACCGCTGCCTACCACTGCGGTCCTTACTCGTCTTCTCGATTGTCTGACTGCAGCTGATGAAGATCGACATCTTGCCATCTAGTACGGTGCCGTTCTTAGAGTCTTATAACTCATACAACAGTATTCTGAGCATTCGCTTCCGGTATCATCCCCTCATGACCTGACTATCTGAAGCGTGCTTTTTTTTATAGTAGCCACTAAGTCTGGTTTTCTTGTCGGAGTTTTTAAGGATTGGATCCAGTTGCAAAAATGTATGATGATCATTAGGGCCATTAGGAAATTATCGCTATTAATAGGATTGAATAAAGATGGACCTGTGTTAATTTAATTGCCTGATAATTATAGCCATCGCAAATAAGCCAATGTATAACGAAAATTAATCAATCCCGAGTTTGTAATAGATATCCAATTCAATAACCGAGTGAAAATGAGATTTTTGACAAAGTGTGGCCTAAAAAGCGCTAGTGTTATTAACTTTCAATGAAGCCATCAGTTTGCTTTGATGACAAGGAATAAATCTTTTATTAAATATAAAATGAGCCTAAGTAAATGATGATGAGCTCAAACATTACCGTTTACTCATTTTATGTGCTATTTATTCTTGTCATTTGCTTCAACTTTATCACGTCAGCCATCCGATAAGCATTCACAACTGCCTCAAGGAATCATCAATACACCAATAAAGTGAAGTTTTTTGATATAAGGGTAAAATAAGATTTAATATAGTGATATAACTATTTCTGATGGACCACAGTGATACACATTTATTTAAATATACTTTTACTTTTTAGTTAGAAATTTAAAGTATTTTTAATCTTTCTGAATAAGCAGTTCCTAGCGAGTTTTACTGTTATCTGTCTTGTTCCTCTTGTACTTCAGTTCAATCCCTTAGTGAGAATAAGGTAACAGTTATATCAACCGAGCTACTCAAATACTTAAATCTTTATATGTAAAGGAAATAGTTGGGGGTGCAGTCAATAAGAACACAGAATAAGTAAAAAACTTATATTATGTGCCGACGTTTCGACCTACAGTGTAGGTCATCTTCAGGGCTAACAGAGAAACAAACAGAACAAAAAATATAAAAATATACAGTAACAATAATATGGTGACAAGTAATGTAGAAAATTAAAATAGTGGCAGATATGAAGATAGATGATAACGAATATTAAAAAAGCGCCAGAATTTAGTTAGAAATTTAAAGTATTTTTATTTCGCAAGACTGAAAAGACAAGAAACTGCTCAACTTTTTCGACTTGTATGTTCGAATTGTATGTATTATTGCTTTCTATCTACATCTTTTCTTTGCATCTTTTTTTTTTCGTTCAGGACTTCTCCTCTTTCCTCCACTTATAAAAGTCAACAGTTTTGTAGCATTATTATGGGTAGTTTATTTCGATTTCGAAATGAATAATAAAGCCTAATATTAGAGGCCTAATCAATAATAAGAATATGAAAAAAAACGAAACATATAAGTGAATTTCCATCAGAAACAAAATATTAGAATTATAGAAGTCTGACAAACTTAATTTCATTAAATTAATAATAATTTAATTATTTACTATCCTCATGCAAGACTGAAAAGATAAGAAACTGCTCGACGTTTTCGCCTACTTCAACATTTACTGGACAACCGTTCAAAGCTCGTTAACATGACAGTTATCAGACCTATTTAGACATACGGAGTTGAGCATTGGGGCTCTACTAAACCCTCCAATTCATCTCGTATCCAATCCTTACAATCCAAAATCCTTCTCAATGCTCCTTATTTTGTCACAATCAAACTCATCCATCATGATCTTAATATCCCATATGTTGCTGATTTGTCGCAATCTAGATACCTATCCTTCCATGAAAAGCTCCATACACACTTGAATCCGCTGGTATCTCAACTTGCTTCCCAAAATATTCCTGATAACCCTCCGAGGCGTCTGAAAAGAAGATGGCCTCGAGACGTTCTGCTATAGAACTTTATTGGAGTGCTATCAATGGGTAGTTTCTCCACAAGTGTTTATTTTTTTAATGTCCTTTGTTCATAGAGCAGATATAATATATATATATATATATATATATATATATATATATATATATATATGTAATATAATTACAGTTGTAAATATCAATAAATTATTATTAAAAAAATATTTGGGATTTTTTAAATTTTTAAATTTGTTGTTATCTTAATAACATTTTTATTACTATCTACATAGCTGAATCATTGTTTATTACCTTTAGTTTGTAAGTTCGTGAAATAGGCTTATTATTAGCCTTAGTGATTTTTTATATAATAAAACATTATAGAATTTTTTCGTTGGGATTATCTGAGAAAAATTAGGCCCGATTTTAAATACGCTGTCTATTTAACTAATACAAATAAAGATTAAAATTCTCCTCCATTGTCCCTGGTATAATGGATATATTTATAGATCTATGCTCATTACATCAAAATATAGAGAGCGGGATTAGCTCAATGGGTAGAGCGTTATCTTCCTTGGGCGAAGGTCCCGGGTTCAAATCTGGCTGTGGATGATAAATTATTTAATGAGTTAGCATACATCGATGTGGACCCTGGAGAATCTCCTGGAGCCCACAACGCCTCTAATAGGTGGGCACCCTTAATTGGAAGGAAAACCTGGCTCTGTAATCTCGGTCAAATCATATCCTACACAGTTGCGAAACAGTCTCTACCATGTGCCATCATGGGCCGCCTTGGTACATATTTTTTTTTAATGTTTAATGCCTAATGTTTTTTTTCAATTGTTATTAACAAATACAATTTTAAAAATTATAGAATTTCATTCGTTGGGCGTGTTTGACGAAAATTAGTTCCTATTTCAAAAACGCCTAATGAAATTTTCTTTAGTATTACGCGCTCAAATAAATTAATGGAAAATAAATAAACAGTTCAATTTCAGTTGAGCTAACGAAAATAAAACATAAAATTGTATCCCAATGTTTCCTCCATTGTTCCTGTTATAATATTATACCAATAATACTGGACTTCATTGATTTATTCTTTTACTAGTTAGATAATATTTTTTTTTTAATCTTGTGGATTAATTAAGGCTAAGTGGATTGATTAATTGGTGTTAATCGATTAATTGTTTTCCCGTAGATGGTCCTCCCCATTTAAGAGCAGGTAAGAATGTGAAAGTGAAACTGTCCCATATAGAGGTCGAAAAATAATTCATAAAATGCCCAAGGGTAAACTAAGGGAGATCTTTAAGGTAGATTAGAATATTAGAATATCAATACTGTTATATATATATATATATATATATATATATATATATATATATATATATATATATATATATATGTATATATAATCTGTGAATTTGTGAATTTGGCCATCTATGGACCGTACTTATTCAATTTCTCTCAAACCGCTCATCTCGGATCATCTGTCCAAATTCTATTCGGTCGAGGTAGGTCGTGTTTTCTTTCTATCAGTAGCCTGAAACGGTTCTTGTTACATATTATTTCTTCTGTAACACCTATTTTGTTGGCTTCCTTCACTGCTTCTATCCATCCTACTGTTTTCAGTAGTTTGTTAAATTATTTAAAAATCTTTTATTATAATGCAATTGGGAAAAACCACAATGCAAAGCTTAATGTTTCAAATCCAACAAACAACTTATAGAGTTATAGAGTTATACTCTATAAGTTGTATGTTGATCGTCTTGGTGGTGGGGTACTGTCTCATGTTTGGAGCCTGTTTGGGCTGTTGAATGTTGGGATGTATTGCACCGTTTTCTTTGAGATGTGATTCACTTAACTCTTTTTTGTTTTTGTGTCTTGATAATGCCTGAATAGGCGAAACGTCGTCTGGTAAGTGGGTGTATTACTGGATTTGAAACATAAGGCTTTGCATTGTGGTTTTTCCCAATTGCATTATAATAAATAATAGTGCTTCTTTTTGAGTTGTTGGCTCTATTTTATTTATTTAAAAATCTTCTTAGTAATTCGTGTTCCTTCCATTCTTTTTACATGTTTATACACTTTTAGCCTTCTCTTCCTCATTGTATCAGTGATTTTTTCTATGTTTTTATACAAATCTTCATTTCTCCTATTAAACCATATATTTTAATTTTTTTTCTCAGGCTCTAGAATTTTTCTCTCTTTTTTTTTCTAGTTCTCCTTTCTTCTTCACTGTTCACCACTCTGATCCATATGTTGCTTGTGTTCTAATAACTGAATTATAGTGTCTAATCTTCGCTTGGATGGATATCGATTTCTTATTGTAGTATGTAGTTTTGCGTTAATTTTTACGCAAATTCTAACTTCATTACTCTTTCTCTATTTGTTGTGTTATCGTTTGGTTAGATCCGTTCCCCGAGGTTTTTAAATTTATCAAATCTTTCTCAAGGCAAAGAAAAAAAACATTGTCAAGTCAGTTACAGTTAGTGGGCACACATGTCGGGAACACAGATAAGCAGCCATCGTGATAGTTAATATCCCATAGCCTTTGTACACATTGCAGTCGTGATGAGTAGCATATCTGGAAGCTCTGGGGCTGAATGGGAATTGTTTATTTGATCGTGTGCCAGGCCATCACCACACTGGACAACACTTATATGTTGTTTTTGTAAGCATTGTATCTATAGGAAACGTTTTTACAAAACTACTCGCTATTTTCATAAAATGTGTTTTTCACAAAAATATTTGTATAACACTGAAAAATCATGGCAATGCAACGATGTTTCATCGAACGATCATTTCAATTAATATTATTTTTGTTTTTCTTTCATAGAAGGTACAAAAATAATATTATAAAAGGTTATTGGACCAGTGGAATTATATAAAATGGCATGGGAATGAGTGCCAAGTCGATTTAAGTCGTTTGCATTTATTCTTACCCTAAATTCAGACATTTTCTGTACATCATCATATATATTTTTTAAATTAATCATGATAATACATCTATATATATATAAAAATCTCATGTCGCACAGATATGTATCATTGTCCAACTTAAAATGCTATATTTTATTTTGATTAATGACCGCGATATTTTTATTTGCAAAATTATATTTTTTCCTAACCATGATGCTGCAATTTTTATATGTTGTAAGGGCGTGTCTGAGTAGTGTAAATTCAAGTTTACAACCGAATAAACGGATGGGAAAACTTTTGGTGGCCGAAAAATCTCGAAATTTTTGGAGTTATTTCAGGTTTTGGCCTGTATCTCCGTATCGGTGCATTTTTGGAAAAAAACCTAAGGAATCATTTTTAAAGTAGATTAAATTTTCTCCGCAGCTCTATAGGTTTAATAGATTCTGAGTTCAGTCCCTATCAAATAATAAATAACTTGAATCTTATGTATAAAAATCTCATGTCACGATGTTTGTCCGGGCCAATCACCGAAACTACTTGAACGATTTTAATGATATTATTGTAATTTAAAACAATATTATTAGTCATAATCAAAAATCAATCATTATATACCTCATTCATTAAACTAATGTTTATATTTTGTTAGTTAAGAATTTTGCATAATATTTAGTATATAGTATACTTAGATATAAGATGAATAAAATGTAAAATCCAAAATCTATTTAATTCATTTGTTTCATTCATTCATCGTTTCTTTAAAATTCAAATTTCAAGGTAATATATATCTTATTAATAGAGGGATATGTATCTTATTAATTATATATATTCATATATTAAATATAGCAATCTCAGGGTGGTATATATGAATAGTATAATATATATTATAATCCCATTAAATATTTTATAGCTTGGGCAGTGAAGCCAATATATAGCAGAATTTCAATTCCATGATTCCAAATGGAATGCTTTGCTTTACCTATACCCAAATCTTCATTTTTTTAACTCGTCTAGTTTAATTTTGACAAGACTTTGAAGTGGAACTTTGAAATACCTCTGTTGAAAAATTAGGTTTTTTGAGCTACGGAGAAATATTCAATATTTTTTTAGTTACTTCGATTTTTATTTCTTAAACCTGAAAAGGTGGGGGGCCAGGAGGAAATGGAGTGAATTAAATAAATATTCCATAGCTCCATAATACACTTCATATTTAAAATCGGACTAAATCATTGTGTTTTGGAGTCTTATGATACTCCATGAAATTCCAATGCTCTTTAGCCTCAAATTATCAAGATTTCATCCTCTAGGAGAAATTATATATAGACTTAATAGAAAAGTATTAGAGTCCAACACCAAAACTGAAATATGCATATAATGCAAAAATAAATCAGTTGAAGAAAATCCTGTTCGCTAATTTTTTTTTTTATAATTACTCTCTGAAGGTAAATATTTTAGATTGAAAATAAAATGGAATACAAACTTTTGAACGTTTAATTATCACTTTTTTACGATTTTGTTCAGTTTAACTGCTCAGTCATGTTAAACATGTTCTCGATGTTAAGGGGATACTCCTCATTTGCATCCGGCTATAGAGAGGGGTTTCCCAACCGTGAAAAGTGTTTCCACATGATGGTGCTAGGCCATCAACGGAACTGAAAACTCTTTTATAGATAACAACGTTTTTCACGAGTTGCAGGGTTGTACGGCGGCGATAACTTTTAAATTATCTTAATAGCTGCTTTTTATGGGTAAAACTAAAAGGCTCATAACGAAATAGTATTTCAGTATTTTTATAACTCCCAATCTAATACCGAAGCTATCTTTATGCTCCGTTTCTATCCAAACGTCGCTTTAGAATGATAGGATAAGTTTTCCATCTTGCTCAACTTTTTTTTTTTTAATTTATTTATTGATATCTACAACTGTATTACAATAATACAACAAGTAAATAGGCTAAGTGATATATAATGACATGATAATGACAAGTAGAGAAACTACCCACTGGTAGTACTCAAATCAAAGTTAAGTAAGGAGGTCACGTGGCCATCTTCTTTTCAGACGCCTCGGAGGATTATCGGGAATTGAAGAGGAAGCTAGGTTTGAAACTAGAGGGTTTGAGTGGTAATGAAGTTTGTTATGAAAGGATAGATACCGGGTTCGGGCCAAATCAGCAACAAAAGGGACATTAATGTCGTTATGGATGACTTTATTCTTAACAAAATAAGGAGCAGTGAGGATTTTACGAAGGATTTTGGACTGTAAGGATTGGATACGAGAGGAATTCGATGGCTTAGTGGAGCCCCAAAGCTCTACTCCGTAAGTCCAAATAGGTCGTATGATGGTCATGTAGATGAGTCTTTTGTAGTTAATTGGGAGCTTAGAGCGTTTGTCTATTAAGTGTTGAAGTAGCCTGAAACGTCGTGCGGTTTCTTGTCTTTTCAGTCTTGTATGAGGATTCGAGGTTAATCGTTTGTCAAGGTGCAACCCTAAGTATCGGATCTGTTCTACAGGCACCATAGGGATATTATTAAAGGATACTGAAGGGCAGGAAGTCATTGGTTTACGACGTAAGGTAAAAGTGATTTGATGCGATTTTTTTGTAGAATTTATTTTAATTCTCCAGTTTTGACACCATTCTTCAAGATCAGTGATATGGGATTGGAGGCTTTGGGATGCAATAACTGGATTGGTGTTGACTGATAATGCACATGTATCATCAGCAAACTTGGTAAGGATAGTAATAGGATGAGTTGGGATGTCAGCTGTATAAACTGTATATAGGATTGGACCAAGGATACTACCTTGAGGAGCTCATCTTTAAAAGAGTAAACAAAATCGGAGAACCAATCCATTCGAGAGAAGAGATTTAAAAAAGAAATCTGGTGGGCGCATCAGACAACTTTCACTAACCTTCCTTATTATTTCTTGATAAATTCTAAAAGTTAATGTTTGGTTTCTATGGAAATATCTCACAGTGTCATTTAGATTCGTGGGGATCCTACCATGTGTCGTGTACAGGTATTTGTTAAAGATAAATATCCTATTTATATCTAGATAGGCAAGATTTAGAATTCCAATTGTCACTAATCGTCACCAATCGTCCTAGTCCTGGCAGTATAAAGTGACATTAAATGAATAAACATGCGAATACATGACTCTGGATCCCTTTCTATTAGTGCATTTCAAATAGTGTACGACTAAATATCATTGCAGTTTATTCTAAAAGGGGTGTCTAAAGTGTTTACTTAATGTTATGGATGTCATCCGTAATTGTAAAGGTCCATAAAATTATAAATATTAATTAATGAAATCCGGAAGAGGGTTTACTCAGCTGGCAGATTCTTCCATACTGGAAATAAAAGGTTCCTGAATGAAACTGAAGTATCCAAAGACGCAAAATTGAGGGTGCACAAATCGAAATTTCTCGCCATAATTATCCACTCTTCCGAAGCTTGGACGTTAATGATCGGGCATAAAAGTATAACTCAAGTAGTATGATCAGAAATGAGATTCCTTAGAGGAAGATAGAGGGGACAGCAAGACGAGATCAAATTCGCAAATCTATCATTAGATCCTCGGAGTGAAGCCAGCAGAAAGAATTATTGACCGCTAAGATGGTTTTGGCATGTTCTTATAATGGAAACAAAACAGGCTGGTCAAGATAGCATCCGAGGCTAAGGTTGACGGAAGAAGGTCCTGAGGAAGACGCCGGCATGGCTGTGAAGAAGGCAAGAAGGAAAGCTTCGTGAAGAGGGACCTGGAATGGAATAGAAGGAAACATTGCACCGCATGAGCAAAAAAAAAATATTCATTACTCAAGTTAAAAAAGTTTCAATATTATCTCACTGCTTTTCCGTATTGAAAAAAACTGTCCTAAAATCGATATGTTATAATAAGATTTAGATCGTTTTATTTTTTCAATCAATGCATAACATTTTTTCCATTTAAATTAAAAAACTATGCTATATCTTATGAAGCGGCTTACAGAAGTCAAGAATGGTGACAAAAATCTGAACAAATAGTGGTAATTATTCCGCAGGTTGCCGCTTCAAGTTGAGCCACAAAAACTTTTCACTAGCTTCCCTTTTATGATTTTCCAAAAATACAAGTTATCGTGAGCTTTAAGATAGGAAAGAGAATGTAATTGTGGGAATTGCTTAAACTTCGGTAATCATTTTTAAATTATTCATCATGTTTTTATCTAATCTCATTAAAACTTATTGCTGTTATTAAGAATACAAAAGATAATTTAATTATAACTGTGAACAAAAATTATCGTTTGCATGATTGAAATAACTTAATATTGTAAAATTTACAACACAGTATTTAATATTACTAGTTGAATTATGAGAGTTGAGTCATAACAAATTTTCATTCGTTTACCTAGTAATATTTTCCACAATTACAAGTTATGTGGAAAATAGAGTGTAATTACGGAAAATGTGTATACTTCGGTAATCATTTCGTCTAGAAATGAACGTTTCAACAAACATTTGTCATCTATACTTCGAAATGTTAGTTGAAATCTTTATTTCTTGATGAAATAAATACATTATCTTCCCATACTAAACCTCACGATAAATTGTGTTTTTGGAAAATATTAGAAATGAAACGAATAAGCAGTTAAAACTTGTAACTTAAATCGAAGCGACAACCCGCAGAACAGACACCCCAAAATTCGTTCCTAGGCAACACATAAAGAAATATAAAATAAAATCAAGGTTTCCTTTTCGGCGTTTGATATAGTATGTAAGGTATTTTTTAAATGAAAAAATCCTCGAGTTTACATTATAATTTCCTCAGAACCATAAATTATTTCTTGAGTTCCCCTCAGAGCTATCGAGCGCTATTCTAAAAGAGGATAATTGGCTATGCATCATTGCTAAGTGGGATAGAATATACTTATATTTTACTTTATGTCTCGTATTCAGACGTCCAACTATTAAAAAATCTTCTGCAACACCTTTCATGTCTAGATAATTTAATAAAGTGAGGAGGGGTGGAGGTTCAAACGACCGCTAGAATTTTCCTTATTTATTTTTTATTTTTCGGAACAGCGCATCTCAGCATCATTAAGCGCCTCCTTTGCTCCCTTGACACTAGAGTTCTATTAAACACCCTTCAAAGGGAACTAAGGTCTCTTTATCTAGTTATATTGCAGGAAGATAATTTCTCAGATGTCATTCTCTTTTTTAGGACGCCTGTATTGTTTTTCTGTTTGTCATTATAATTTATTTTAGGAGAATAGTAGGTGGTAGATGTTCTCTCTATCTATTCCTCTCTCCATTTCACTTGTTCTTATATCTCAGTTTTATGTAATCGTAATATAAAATATATATTCCAGAATATGTAAATACATAGAATTGGACAGAAGGGTAGGTTCCCCGGCGAAGTGTAAAAGTCACGTATTTGCATTTTTCCTGGTTTACTTTGATCCGCCTTTGGTTACACCAAATTTCAATGAGTGAAAAATGCCTTTGGATCTTCGAGGAAGCCATTTTGGGATCTGGATGAGATGATAGGATGGCTGTGTCATCTGCGAACGTTGCAAGGAAGGTTTCAGGAGTAGTTGGGATATCAGCGGTGTACAATATGTATAGGATAGGACCTAAGACGCTGCCTTGAGGGATTACAGCTTGAATTGGGTAAAGATTGGAGTATTCGTTACCATAGCTTACTTGGAAGTAGCGATCAGAGGGGTAGGGTCGAAGGACTAGGCATAAGGAGTGAGGTAACTGGGTTTTGAGCTTGAACAGCAAACCTGTATGCCATCCCCGGTCGAAAGCTTGTGCTACGTCCAGTTTGCTTTCAAGAGCAGAGGATATGTGATCGACAACTCGGAGACCCAGCTGGACCGTCGAGTGCCTGGGATGGAAACTAGTATGAAGGAATGTCATTGGACACTATTATAGGCAGGATTCGTTTCAGGAGGATTATTTCTAATATTTTGGAAAGAATAGGAAGCAGGCTGATATGTCGGTTTGATGAAATGACATTGGGTGGTTTGCCAGGTTAAGGGAATAGGATGATGACGGAGTGTTTCCACAGCAAAGGGAAGTGAGTTGTACGAAGGATACAGTTGTATAGATAAGTAAAAAAAATAATCGCTTTTTGAGGATGTTAAAGAATCTGGGAAGTTGGAAGGTCATGTCCAGGAGACTTGCAGACTTTTAACTTTTGTAAGAAGAATTTAACCTTAGAGGAATTTACAACAGTAGATGGTAGCATAGAGGAATGGGCGAAGAGAGGAATTCATTACTGTTGGAAACGCGCGTAGGGTGGATTTCAGGATGTGGGAAAGATGTATTTGAAAGGTGTTTGGAAAATTCTTTTGCTTTGACCTCATCTGATGCAGCCCAAGATCGTTCTTCACGACGGAGGGGATGGGAAATAGAGTGGATTTGAGGATTTTTTTTGGTGGCATTCCAAAGGGAATTTTCAGAAGCAGATAGTTTGTAAAGGTAGGATTCGGATTTAGTAGCATTCGGATCTATAGGATTTCAGGTTCTTTTTGACTAATGTGGTAAAGTAGTTGTACTGTCTCCGATCGTGAGGATGCCTGGTTCCTTGCCAAAGGGATCGGTAACGGCGTTTGATAAGGATAATATCCCTGAGATCTTGCGGTAATGGATTTTTCTTGGTGATTTTGAAGGAAGGACGGGATGAAGAAGCAGTCCAAACTGCTTGCTGGATCAAATTGGTAAAGGAATTGACGGTATCATCTAAATCCTGAGGTTTTTTAGGGAAACTCTGAGGTCAATGGTGTCGGATACAAGCTGGTGAAGTAGGTTCCAGTCAACTGGTCCCTTAATTAATAATGGCGGAGGAAGTTTGGATAATGGGACTATAGAAAGGGTAAGGATTAAAGGACTGTGATCTGAGGACAGTTCATGAAGGCGTTCTATGGAGCAGTTTAGGGGACGTAAGCCAGTATAAAACATTACTTGGTTACCGAATACTGGAAGAATATTTTCTATTAGTTTTTGGTTTATTAAGTATATGACCCGTTGGGGAGAGGACTAAACTTTAAGTACTATACTGTGCTTAATATTTGTTCAGTATAATGGCAATGAGAACTTCTATTTACAAAAAAAATAAAAATTGTACCGCTACAGTACGGGTCTGGGGTTCAGTACATGGTAGAGAATGTACTGTTTCATGAACAACGGTTGTGTAGAGAAGTGATTTGTCCTAGATCACGCTCAACCGTAAAATTTTCTCCCTTATTTTGGGTACCCACTTTATAGAGGCTGTGTGTGTCCTATTTAGGAGGGTCCTAGATCCCATATGTTCCATCCCCGGCTGCTAACAGACTAAATAAAAGGCTTGCCAGCAGCGGGATTTGAACCAAGATTTTCGGCATAGCACCTCAGTGCTCTACCACTGAGCCACTCCGCTCCCAATATTTACAATAACATGCTTAGTTAAAAACCGAAGATATTTTCTTTATTTCTGCGACGGACATCACACGGAGGCACATAAAATTCTTTGATAACCTCCAACACTGCACGGACCCACTATTCAACGCATATACACCGACAGGCCGACCTCAGCGCTGGCAAACACATTTACAGACATTAAAAATGGACTGTGTAATCTACTAACAAACTCCAATCAGACTGAACTAGTGAGCCCCATCACTAGATCCCCCAGTCCTTCCATCTAATTAATGATCAGAAAATTCAATGAACAATCCTCTCTTAAAATGCACCTGGTGCAGTAAAACAGATACCATGTACCATTATTAATATGTTATTTTTCAAATATTAATAAAAGCCAAAGGGTTTTTTTTTTTTTTTTTTTTTAAACACTCTATTCAGACATTACAATCTGCCACTTGTGGGCAATAAGTAATGGTGCTATGAAGCTACAACCATTCCATAATAAGTCTATAAAATAAAATAAGTCTAGATAAAAATAATAAAAATAAATAAAATGTACACATTCAAACCCTATTTACAATTTGCCTGGGTCCCCGAACTAAGCTTCTTCCCCAGGAATGAGGGCAAAGCAGGAGTTCAGAAGGCCCTTGTCCCCTTTTTCCAGCCGCGTCACTGGAATAAACTCCAATGGAAGCTGGTTAAGGGCGCTTCACACACACACACAGGTCGTGAGTGGAGAATCTGGCCAGTGCCAGTACTCCAAATAGTATTATTATAACAAGTCTGCCATTGCCGGTTTAGGCGGCGGGGTGGATTGTATGGATGTTTGGAACTGGATAATGACTGAGCCAGGGGATTGGGATGACAGACAAGGTTTTGGTGAAAGTTTGAGAATTTAGTAGGGATGAGGTCGAGGACAAAAGGAATGTTGAGATCATTATGGAGGGTTTTGTTGGAGACATAATAAGGAGCGTTGACAATAGTTCTCAGCACTTTGGATTGAAAGGATTGAATGCGTCTGATATTCGATTTTTTTGCGGTCCCCCACAGTTCCAGTCCATAGGTCCAGATAGGTTTGATGATCGTCTTGTATATTAGTAGTTTATTGTCTATTGAAAGATGGGAGGCCCTACATAGTAATCTGTATAGTTGGCTGAAACGTCTGTTAAGTTCTTGTCTTTTGAATCTGGTATGAGGAATCCATGTAAGCCTTTTGTCTAGGAAGAAGCCAAGGTATCGTACTGTGTCGGAAATAGGCAGGATGGTTTCGTTGAATTGGACAGAAGTACATGTTCCCCGGCGAAGTGTAAAAGTCACGTGTTTGCATTTTTCCTCGTTGACTTTGATCCGCCATTGGTTACACAAAATTTCAATGAGTGAAAGGTTACTTTGGAGGTTCGAGGAAGCCATTTCAGGATCTGGATGAGATGATAGGATGGCTGTGTCGTCTGCGAACGTTGCAAGGAAGGTTTCAGGAGTAGTTGGAATATCAGCGGTGTACAATATGTATAGGATAGGACCCAGGACGCTGCCCAGCTTGAATTGGGTAAAGATTGGAGTATTCGTTACCACAGCGCACTTGGAAGTAGCGATCAGAGAGGTAGGATCGAAGGACTAGGAATAAGGATTGAGGTAACTGAGTTTTGAGCTTGAACAGAAAACCGGCGTGCCATACCCGGTCGAAAGCTTGTGCTACGTCCAGAAATGCGCCTGTGCAGTACTGTTTGCTTTCAAGAGCAGAGGATATGTG
Source organism: Arma custos (assembly GCA_037127475.1). Classification (NCBI taxonomy): domain Eukaryota; kingdom Metazoa; phylum Arthropoda; class Insecta; order Hemiptera; family Pentatomidae; genus Arma; species Arma custos. The sequence continues at coordinate 69,746,175 of CM073764.1, read as the reverse complement.
ATCGACAACTCGGAGACCCTGCTGGACCGTCGAGTGCCTGGGACGGAATCCAAACTGATGTAAAGGAATATTGGATTCGATTATGGGTAGGATTCGTTTCAGGAGGATCTTTTAAAATAATTTGGAAAGAATAGGAAGCAGGCTGATGGATCGGTATGATGACGTGTCATTTGGTGGATTACCAGGTTTAGGGAATAGAGTGATGATGGAGTGTTTCCACAACAAAGGGAAGTGAGTTGTGCAAAGGATACAGTTGTACATATAGTTAAGGAAAATAATCGCTTTTTGGGGAAGATGTTGTAGGATCTGGGTGGTTAGAAGGTCATGTCCAGGAGATTTGCGGACTTTTAATTTTTGTAAGAGGAATTTGACCTCAGAGGGGTTTACAGCGTTAGGAGGTAAGGATAGTGGAATGGGTGAAGAGAGGAATTCATTAATATTGGAAACGTGCGTAGGGTTGGTTTCAGGATGTGGAATAAATGTATTTGAAAGGTGTTTGGCAAATTCTTCTACTTTGTCCTCATCTGATGCAGCCCAAGAACCATCTTCGCGGCGGAGGGGATGGGAAATAGGGTGGTATTTAAGGATCTTTTTGGTAGCATTCCAAAGGGAATTATCAGAAGCGGATAGTGTGGAAAGATAGGCATTGTAGGTTTCGGATCTATAGGTTGTCAGGTTCTTTTTAACTGGTTTGGTGAGGTACTTATACATTCTTACATTCTCCGATCGTGAGGATGCCTAGTCCTTTTGGTAAGGATAAGATCCCTAAGATCTTGTGGTAATGGATTTTTCTTGCGGGTTTTGAAGGAAGGACGAGGTGAAGATGCAGTCCAAACTGCTTGCTGGATCAAATTGGTAAAGGAATCGACTGCATCATCTAACTCTTGGGGTGTTTTTAGGGAAACTCTGAGGTCAATGGTGTCGGATACAAGCTGGTGAAAAAGGTTCCAGTCAACTGGTCCCCTAATAAATGATGGCGGTGGAAGTTTGGGTATTGGGAATACAGAAAGGGTAAGGATCAAAGGACTGAGGAAAGTTCATCAAGGCGTTCTATGGAATAGTTTAGGGGACCTAAGCCAACATGGATAAAAAAGTCGAGGAGATCAGGATTTCTGTTTGGATCAGTGGGCCAATATGTAGGAGTGCCGGGAGAAATAAAACTGGAGTTGTGGGAATTAAGTGCAGACAGTAGCATGCGGCCTCGGGAATTAGTAGTTCTTGATCCCCACTGTTGATGTTTCGCATTAAAGTCTGCACCTAAAAGGAAATGGATCCCTAGGGAATCGAGGAGAGAGCTGAATTGGGAATCGGAGATGGATTTATTAGGAGGACAGTACACCGATGCTAATGTGATAGGAAAGGAAAAGGTTTTGATTGAAACAGCTGTAGCCTGAAGGAGATCGTTTGAAGGTAGGGGAAATGACTGTTGGGAAAGGGATTGATGGACTATGACAGCAGTACCACCGTGAGCTTTTCCATCAGGATGGTCAGTCCGATAAGTTTGGTACTGTGTTATGTTGAGCTGCCGTTTACTGGTAAGTCAAGTTTCTGTAATTAAGGCTACATTAATTTTTTTGTCATACAGTAAAGATGTTAGTTCGTCAGTGTGGTTTCGAATACCATTCGCATTCCAAAGGAGAATAGATAGGGTGGATGTCATTTAAGGATGTTGTGGGACAGGAAAGAGATGGGAAACAAGATTTGTTAGGAGTGATATTAATGGTGTGACCATTGATTTGAATTCAGAGAGGAATGATGTGAGAAGTGTCGTGAGATCAGTAGCATTTGAAGGAGGAGGTATATGTGGGGTAATAGGAATTTTATTCCTGGAATATTTAGGTTGCTGGGGCTGGTTTTGTGCTTGTATAGGGTTGATTTGAGGTAGAGGGATGTGTTTGGAGGGTTCGGGTTGCAGCGCCAAAGGGGTTAAGAAAAAAAAAAATTCTGCGACAATTTTTTTATTAAAAAATTTAAACTAAATTCTCCCTTATTCCATCGTAGCTACCTCTTAAAACTTATATTATTTATAAACTTATGCACTTATACAGGAGTCAATAACAGGTGGTTTCTGGAGCCACCAGAGCGTGTACGGGGGGTCGCCTCGAAATAAGTTACCGTTACTGTCACACAGCTCTCCTCTACTACCGATAAGTATAGAAGATGTTATACATATTGTGGATTTCAATTGATAAATAGAGCTGTTAGTACATTAAGAATTAATTTACTACTATTAATGTACAAGAGCCTTAATAAATAACAATTGAATCTAATTAGTTGATTTAATTAACTAAAAAGGAAGAGGGAAAAAGTTTCATTTTCGGATATCTTACATAATAATATTTTATCAATTAATAATTTTAAATACATGCTGCATCAATCATCCTCTTGAATTTTTTTATTTCGGCGTGTAACACCTTAATGAATTGTGATTTTTTTAATATTTATTATTCTCATGATGTTAATAATTTTTAAATATTTTTATTTATAGCGCGGTATATAGGTATATAGGATCGGTGAAGAGAATGGATATGTCTGTCCCAGTTACGAGCCAGGTTAGCTCAGTTGGTTAGAACACCGCACAAGTGACGCGGTCGACCTGGGTTCGATTGCCGGCCTGGACAAATCATTTCATTCAAAAAAAAAATTCTTATTGTTTTTCCGGAGACTAATACTCAATTTAAAGACTAAAATTTAATTTATTTGCTTGTTTAAATTACCAATGAATTACAAATTTTTGAATAATTAAAAATGAGGTATAAAAAACAATATCGTTTACGTTTTTTTATGTTGTGAGTCAATTTGGATATTATACATTTTTAAACATTAGTTAATTGAAAGAATATATATATATATATATATTTATATATATATATATATATATCTTTCAAAAAATATATATTTATTTTTTGTTTTTGGACGATGCTATATGTAACTATCTGAAGCAATAGAAGTACCTAAGTAATCGTTCACATATTTCTACTGATGAGAGGTGTAAACTATAAAGAACTATAGATAACCAAAACAGAAAGCGCTCTTTATAGTTCATTTTTCGGATCTAGTTCAATGAACTAGTTCGTTCACGTACTTCTCATCACATTTTTTTACTAAGCTAAATCTTTTTTTTTTTTACTCAGCTTTCCTGAATAAATTACCTATTACCTATCTTTTGAATATTGAACGAATCCTATATATATATTATATTTGTGCAATTTAATGAAAATAGCTATATTAGAAATCTCAAATTACTAGAATATCTTCATGTCATAACCATTCCTTTCCTCGATGATTTGAATTGAATGGAAATTCTTTTTATCCTAATGTCCCCTCAAGCGACTTCAAGAATATTATTCAACCGTAGCAACCCCGTTTAGTCAGAATTGAAAACCTTTCAGTCCAGTCTTTCGGAAAATCCTCATTAAGTTATCAAATAAATGAATATATACACCATTTCAATAGATTTCCTTGTTTTACAGGATGGCTTTACAGACTTAGAATTTTCTTTCTGCAGCCCTGGTGAACAAGTGATGGAGTCAAATTTTGTCCAGAATGAGTTAATTATACGAAGGTAAGCGGATGTCCTTATAGGTTTGGGGTTCAAATAGAGTACAAAAGCAATAACTTCATTTCAAGCCTGACTTAGCCACTTGTGTACGACAATGGGAATGTTCAGATTCTTTTAGTATAAATATTGAAAAATAAAAAGACACCTTACATAAATGTTAAGACCGTGGAAAAAATTCCAATGAACAGCCCTTAGGTCTCCAAACTAAAACAGAAATTGAAATTATCTGTCCAATATTTCGCCCATTCAGGCATCCTCAGGGTAGATAGAGAAAAAAACAAAAGAACGAAAACAAAACATGAATAATGTACCCAAGAAGCATCCCACCACCTCCAAGGCTCAAATGCAACTAATGAATCATAAGGAAGGTTACTCGACTCCGGCTGGGTAAATGAAAGTAAGATTGCAATGAAAAGAAAAACAACATTATCAAGACACCAGTGGATTTATGGCTATTCCACAAAATATATAAATATTGAAAAATCATATCAATCAGCTGTTTTTACCTAACCCTACCCAGCCGGGAACAAGGTCATTATTTTGTTTTGTTTTTGTTCTTTTGTTTTTTTCTCCATCTACCCTGAGGATACCTATGTGGGCAAAATATTGGACAGATAATTTCAATTTCTGTTTTAGTTTGGAGACTTATCTTATAATTTATATATTTAAATTTATATATAATTTTCGTTGGATTATTTTAGTATAATTAACTCATTCCAGAAAAAAATCGTTGTAACCACTTATTCACCGGGATTGCAGACATGATAAGAGGTCTTTTCGTGTCGAAGATTTTCTTTAGCAACGGATTTCTTAAAATTATGAATAATTTGAACTACAGTAAAATTGAAGATTCAATGCCACTCAACAATTTAAATATTCATTATAATTATAATTTTAAAATAATGTTGAGATCACACTTTCGTATCAGTAGGGTACCTACGCAAAACTAAATATTTGTCGTCCCTTCACGAAATATTCTTATATCAAATATACTCATCTCGGAGGCAATTCTATTTAATTGTTATGAAATTTTTGCAGATTGTTGAATTCTTCGAAATGGCTCATGATGAAGAGAGTAAAATAAATAATAATAAAAATAAAATACAAGAACAAACCTGCTCATAAGTAAACCGAAATAAAACGGAACGATTACTATAGATATTACTTTTATTTTGAAGAGAAAAGATTTGCACCGGCCGGGATTCGAACCCGGTCGTCCGTCTCTCCGTGACAGCACACCAATTGAGCTATCGGAGTCAGTCGGGACAAATCCGTTCTCTTATGTGATCCCATCTCCTGTATTAGATGATCCCATATGGATATTACTGTAGATCTTCACAGAAAAAAAAAAAACTGTTCCACTACAAGGGCTTTTTGGGATCATTACACGGTAGGCTGTCCTGTTCTAAGATGATGGTAGTACAGAGAGATGTTTTTTCCGCGAGGTGATTACACTCAACCTCCAGATTTCTCCCGACATTGTAGAGACTAGGTGAGTCCCAGGAGGGTCTGAAGATCGTTCAGGGGTCCATCTATGGCTTCTATGGCCGGATTCGAGTCCGGAACCTTCAGCATAGCAACTCAACTTATTCACTGAGCTTTTTAAAATACATTTTTAAATAACATAATTAAGAAAATAATACATTTATACCGTAGAAGATTGAGGTGTTGACATAGAAAAGGTATTAAGTAAAAACAATTTTCTCATACAAAAAGTAGTAATTAATCATAAAAATAGCAAAGAAAGGGAAGTAAGTCACCACCACTTAACCACTAAGAGTGGTTTAGTTTCTATGAGCTGTAGTTACTATTTTCCAATTGAAACTTTGTCAAAACAGTTTGCTTCTCTTGTAAATTACTTTTCATGACTTATTACTTTTTACATGCCAACATCTATCGATAATACAAGTTAAATGTAATCTCAAAAAGAAAAAAGATAAGGTGGATTAATTTAGTTGATATGAAATCTTCATTAGATAACATCACTTCTTCAAAAGAACAACGAAATAACTCAAAAATAGGTATTTTAGAGGTAGTCCTTCAGTAGCAATTGTGTGTGCTGAAGCATTTTAATTCAGGAACAACATATCTGATATGTCATTTCCAACATCTTTTTTTAAACAAAGCCGTATTTTAAGTTTTATCATGTTTGAGCTTCAAGGTTTATTGGAGTAATGGCATAAGTTAAAATAAAAAAAAGTTTCAAGATTTTAAAATTTTTCTAATAATTATTAAAAGAATTTCTATAACATCATTGCTATTGAAATACTTTGCTATAACAGTAGCCATTTTTTTAAACTCACATGGAACTTTCCAATACCTGTGAAGAAGCGACATATCTAAAATGTATAAGACAATTACAGGATATGAATACGATTATGTGATTAATTTATTTTTAGGATTAGTATCCGAAGTTGGTTATAATTATGTTGATCAATATTATAAACATAATACAAAGAACAAATAATAAAATTACAAGGTGGGAATATGAAAAATGAGGAAATTATAAAAAAATCGCTTTAAGTAGTACACATTTTTCTCTGATAAACAAAGAAGATGTTGCATACCTTACCGTTGTATCTAGATGAAGGAGTGTGCTTGGAGTACGCCGCCATACTTAAGCAGATAACTTAAGCCAGAGACATTTAGCATTGAAGAGATATGGCCTCCTGAAAGCCTAGGGGATGTTGTGGCAAACTCCATCAAACAGTAGCGGGCCCACGTGTGGGGAGAGGGGGAGAAATGGTGTTGGACTTTCTTTACGAAAATACCTTTAGGGATAATAAATATATTAAAATTAATTTAAATAACAATGATAATTCTGAATAACCAGGAAAAGTTAAAATTTATCAAGTAGGGGGGGAACTTACCTTGCCTCACTGGATTCCTTGTTTTAATACTTTAATTTTTTTTTAACCACCTTTAAGATTTGAGGTCAGAATCCCGGAGATAGAATGATGAAGAATGCCAAAAGGTGGAATATTCGGTTCCGGAAAAAAATAATACTAAGGCATACAGGTAGAGATACTACACTTCAACCTACAAAATCAGACATGATTCGCGACACCCTTGAACACCCGACGGTGACAGAATTCATAGCGCATATCCAAATTCTTTGATGGACTCCAACTCTACACTAAGCCACTATTAGGTATACACAGACCGGCCGGCCATAGCGCTGGCATAAACGTGTAAGTACGCTCTGTCTTGATGAGGACCTTTATTAACACCCTCCTAACCGATGCGTCTTGTGAGCCCCATCAGTAGAACCCAGAACCCTATTTTTCAATGAAATGTAGCTACTTCAGATATTCAACCATCTCTTAAAATTCAACTGTAGCAGCAAAATAACCTCACTTAAGTTTGAATTTTATTAAATATGGGATGTCACTCTGAGATCGTTACAACCGTGGTTCACTAATACTATAAAATTAATGAAAACCGAAAAAGACATATCCCCGCTTCTACAAAAGTCGACGTGGTTAAATTACCGGGAGCTGTTTAGTAAATATAAATCCTTTGAAATGAGATATAGTAACTACTTTTAATATGTGGTGATCATGATTACAAAGTTATGTATCAGCATGCAAAAAGAGAGCCCTTTCGGTAAATGTGATTGCTTACATCTTGAGCGCCTGTTCTCCTGCCTAATACCGTAAATTGCTTCATGACGTTCCCGGCATTTTGTCCCGCTCCCGTCTGGCTTACAACTGTGTCATTTCCTTTTATCTTCTTTTATCTGGTAACGACTCCATCAGGCTTTTGAGTGAACAGAGATAACTGGAGACTCCTGCTCGGTGACTCTCACCATCCTATAAGTCTATTTCAATATTCCTAACATTCTAAGCCGTACCACATATAACAATAGAAACTGTGAACAACAGTTTTTAGCTTTTAAGTTTATTTCAGACCGATCTCCATCCAAGGGGCTTGGAAAAAAAAAAAAAAACATCACTAAAAATTTGTTTATAAAACAGAGAAATTCATAATCAACTTTAAAAATTAATACCAACAGATCTGCTTTTCATCGTATTTTTATTTTTATCGTGGACAGTTTTGGCTGGTGTTTGTGTAAACTTGAGCCACAGGAAGGCCAGTACCCGAGGGCTTGGAAGTTGAGAACTGAATAGGACAGAAGGTCGGAGCTAGGGCAGGAAGGGACTCAGCGCCACAGAGGTATCTCCGCATAGAGCGGGGGGGAGGGGGGATAAAAAATAACTCCTTCCAGCGAGGTCAGCAATCCTCAGGTGATTTACTCCCGCCGGGACAATCGGAACGAGCCGTTCAAGGTGCCAAAAGGAGGAAGTCGCCCTGCTTAATAATGAAGCGTTGGCAGGCTGCCTCCATGCTATAAGATGGATCGCAGCATTTCCGTTTCCTACTCTATAACTGACTCTTCCTTCGTTATCTACGCAACATATAGTCTCCCCTCTGCTAGTTGATTAGTCAAACAGTGGCTATCGTGTCTCGTCGTATTAAAAATAAATGGAATTTCCGCAAGGGTTGCTGTTCAGTTTGGCATATCTTCATTCTTCTGTCATAACTCAACTAAACGTCCCGCTAATTATATGAGACGATTTCATTAGTGTGTTGTGGTGAAAGCTCAGTATTTTAGACATGCCTATGTTATTTAAAAAAAGAACCGACTGGCTTAGTGGTAGAGTTGCCGTGTAGAAGTTCCTGGGATCAAATTCCGCTTGTTAGCAACTTTTATTTAATTTGTTAGCTACGGGAGATGGATCCTATGGGATATTAGATCCTCTTATGGCTCGCCCAATCTGTATTAAGTGGGTACCAAAAAAATGTGAAAAGAATCTGGCAGTAGAGCGTGATCTAGGAGAATAGCCTCCTTGTGCAACCGTTGACCAAAAAACAGTACAGACTCTAAGGAGGTACTGAACCTAGGATCCTTCATGGGCTGTAGTGTTGCAGTTTTTTTTTTAATGCTGGGAGAAATAATTCTTGAAATAAGCAGTAAGTTGCCTCCGTTACGCCCCCCCAATCCAAAATCTCAATGCTGACACAACTAATAGCTGGTCACAAGCTTCCATCCATGGATTACTTCTTAAACCTTTTTTCAGACGCGGATCAGAAACAACCAAATTGTGAGTATTAATGAGACGCTTGGGTAAGAGACATTTTAGTTATATTACAGTCTTTTAGTAAAATATATGAAATATTTTGTTGAGAAAATAATTTATATATGAAGTCGAATAAACTTTGCTTATAAACATCGTCTTCAATTTCAATTGTTATATTTTATCATTTATTTTTGTACACTACACTTTATCTTCGGAACTAATGAAAAATTATCAAATGTATACCATGCCACCCGCGCGCGGATCAGAGGTTGCTAAAGTCTATTTTACACAACACTCCTAAATAACCATGGGACGTTTACCAGTCGCTTTAGCGTTTAATAACTTTAACACTTTCATTCGGAAATTCCTGTTTCATTCTTATGATTGATTGTTCATTTTTTTCTTCGAAAAGAGTCGGAAAAACACGCAATTAGATAAAATATTGAAGATCACTATAACCTTTTATGTTATTACGTCCATTCTAAATTTCTTTAAAAAAACTTCAAAATTTTATACCACAATCTCTTACATAATACATGAAGATGCATAGTTTATATTTATTTTATTATATGCGTTCTCTTAAAAGCAATCAATAGGTAATATTTATGGTTTAGCTATTAAATATATATATTTTTAAAATGAGTACATTAATGTGCGCAATAAGAAGAAAACTTCCAATATTGGCTTCTAGTTACAAATTTTGCTTTTGAAATAATTCGAATTGAAATAAAATCATCCTAAAAACTATTCTAAACTCTAGTGGGAGAAATAATTACGGAAATGTGTGGTTTCTCTGTTACAGTCCGTTCCCGTTTTATTCTGCATATTTGGACTGGAAAATTGTATTAAGTTAATTGTTATGTTCAAGATTTAATAATGGATAATAATATTTTAAGTGCATATAATAGGGTCACATGTCGTCTAATGGTTAGCTTAACAACCTATTATGCCCAAGATAGCGAGTTCGTAGCCCAGTATGTGACCATAGGATTTTTAAAGGGGTAAAAAACTTTAGTTATGCCGTCTCTCTGAATGTACGTAAAATGGGATGTCCCAAGGCAGCAAACATAAACAATCCCACTTTAGCATTGTCCGATTACGCCATAAAGTGACATTAAATGAATAAACAAACATTTTATAAGCCTTTAAAACATATCAGTTATATTTTAGAATTCCTAAGGATTGTATTGTGGAAAGGCTGAGTTAAGAATTCGGTCATATCTACGCCCCCCTCCCCCCCGATCCAAGGGGAATTCCTCAGTGAAGAAGAGAAGAGAAGAGAACAGACTGGGAACGAAGTGCTCCCCCAGTCAAAGGATTCCTGTGATAAAAGGTCCATTCCGAAACCGAGGCTTTTTGATCTTTAAATTGGCCCCTGTTATCTGCCATTACTCCCCGGGGCTGGCATCAATGATTTAGTCGAGAGAAGCCTGGCTTGTATTCACAGCTTTTACTATCGATAGTTTTGAATATTTTCGATTCGTGGATATTCCTAGTTGTTTGAGGAAAAAGTACTAAATTTATTTTGATCTAGCATGCTACCCTAACCCAATTCAGGCTGTTATATACTCGTGTCTTTTATTATTTTCATTTTTTTACCCATACCACAACAGCCCAGGAAGGATTTTGGATTCAGTAAATAGTAGACTGTACTGTTTCTACTACACCGTTTGTAAAGGGAGGTGATTTATTCGAGATTAATCTCTACAGCAAGATTTTTACCCTACTTTATAGAGGATGATTGAGGCCCAGGATGCTATGTTGATCTCTAAGAGCCTACTCGTGGCTTTTACTCTTTAAAAAATTTATTTACCACTGCTGGATTTGAACCCGTGAGTTTCAGCATTGCCACTGAGCAATCTAAACACTGATCTACCCTGATTCTTTTCCTAATATTCAGACATAAAATTTTAAGAAATCTTTAAACAGATTTAAATAACACTAGAAATGATTATATTTAGTGAGAAAAAATTGTTGCAATCTGGACAGTAAATTCTGTGTAAAATCGCCATTTTTCTGTTATCAAAAAAATATAAAACAACAACCTAATACAATTGTTGTGTGTGAACACATTTCAGAAAAAAACAAGTATTGAGCTATACTCACAGGATATATGGAAATTTTGTACGTGCATTTTGATTGAGTGATGTGGTATTAAATATTACGTCATCAATTGGGGATGATTATGAGAACTATATAGTCTCGAGGCGTCGCCAAAAAATAAGTGTATTTATATTTGTAAAAAAAAAACTTATACCACTTCAACCCATGAAGGGTCTTTGGTTCAATACGTGTCCGAGACTACTGTTGCTTTTTACTTTATTTGGGTGAAAGTGATTTGTCCAAAATCAACGGCTCAACAGCCAAGTTCCCCCCTATTAAAGGACCCCCTTTGAACCCGGGTCCTTCGGCATGGCAATTCAGCGCTCTATGTATAGGATATATCTTACTAATACACGTATTATAAATGTGAAAGGTTAGTCCTCGACCGGGAGGGGCCTTGATAGCTCAATTGGCAGAGCGATGTCACGGTGAGACAAAGGTTCCGGGTTCAAATCCCGGTCGAGGGCCTATCTTTTCTCTTTAAAAAATAAAAATATTTATAACTCATAAAAAATGACCAATAATTATAAAAAATTATAAATAATAATATGACGAAAGTCAATAAGATCCTAAATTAAAATTAATGTTCAAAGAACTTCGTTCTAGTGTATTCATCGCAAAAAATGGCGGGAGTACACTGGGGCTTTAGGATCTAAAAGAGAGAAGGTTAGTCCTCGACCGGGAGGGGCCTTGATAGCTCAATTGGCAGAGCGATGTCACGGTGAGACAAAGGTTCCGGGTTCAAATCCCGGTCGAGGGCCTATCTTTTCTCTTTAAAAAATAAAAATATAAATGTGAAAGTTTGTATGTTTGTCTCTCTTTCACGCAAAAACTACTAAACGAATTTGGATGAAACTTTACAGTAATAGAGGTTATACATCAGAATAACACATGGGCTATAGCAAGCGCGGATTTAGGGGGGGCACGGGGGCAGGTGCTCCCCCCCCCTCTCCCCGACAGTTTTATAGGAACTGTGGAGAATCCATTATAGTACATAATTAAAGGCAGATCAGGAATTTAGCATCTTGAAATTTGCAGATAGGTCCTTTGTATAATTTAAGAAAGAAATTTGAATAATTCCACCCTTAATATAATAAGGGTTCAAAGGTTATATGGAATCCGTCAGTTTTGAAGTTAGACATCTGAAATTTTGTACGAGAAAACCTATAGTGAAAAGTTAATATTATTTAAATTATTGTTATAAAGCACTATCAAGATACTTTATGTGGTAGTCCAAATTCTATGCGAGCGAAGCCGCGGGCAAAAGCTAGTATATTATAAATGCGAAAGTTTGTGTTTGTCTCTCTTTCACGCAAAAACTACTGAACGGATTTGGATGAAACTTTACAGTAATTTATGTTATGCATCAGAATAACACATAGGCAACAGCAAGGGCAGATTTAGGAGGGGGAGGGCACGGGGGTACGTGCCCTCAGACAGTTTTTTAGGTACTGTGGAGAATCCATTATTATAGTACATAATTAAAGGCAAATTACATGATAATAGTTGTTAAAATAACAGAAAGAACTTGAGTGAAACTATTATTTTGATATCCTACTAATCATTTTGATATCCCCCTAACTATAATAGGGGTTCAAAGATTGTATGGAATCAGTCAGTTTTGAAGTTAGACATCTGAAATTTTGGATTTACGAGTAGTTTACAGTAAAAAAAATCATTTATTTAAAATGGTCAGTCACTTAACTTTATGTGGCAGACCAAATTTCACGCGAGCGAAGCCTTGGGCAAAAGCTCTAAAAACATGTATATATATATATATATATATATATATATATATATATATTACCTATATCTCTGTATGTGACTAACATAACATAACTAACATAATTGAAAGGAAATACAAATAAATTTTTTTAAATTAATCGATATCATACATTAATTTTGATTGTATTAATTTATTCTTCTAGTCAATTTTATTTAGAGTAACTGTTTATTTATGCAAACCACTTTCCGAAGAGATGAGAATATTCAGAGATCTATTCATCATCAACGGTTCCTTAGCTAGCAGATAATGGTGAAACTTAGACCCTTGCTCATCCGAAGGGGTACTGAGCTGATGAATATTGTATTTGGTAAGTCGACGTCTTGCCTTTTATATCTGTTCTTCACGTCTAGGGTGAGCTAAATTTATTATAATGTATTACTTTAATTACTTTAATTAGGATCTTGTTGACTTACGCCATTATATTATTTATAATTTTATGTTTTTATAAATTATTATAATTTTTAAACATTTTTGTTTTGAAGAGAATCGATTTGCCCTGATTTACCATGATAAGGCCGGGATTCGAACCCGGGTCGTTAACGTTTCCATCGCAGTGCTCTAAACCTATAATTATTTTTATTTATTAATTATTTATAATTCTTTTACATACATACATAATTTTATACATCGCGACCCGGGTTTGAATCCCGGCCTGGACAAATATTTTCTCTTCAAAATAAAAATATTTAAAAATTATCACCATCATAAGAATAATAAATAATGACTGGGATGCGATCCCAGATAGACAGTGGTTAGAGCACTGCGACGGAAACATAGACGACCCGGGTCCGATTCCTGGCCAGGGCAAATCCTTTCTCTTCAAAACATAAATATTTAAAAATTATAACAATTAATAAAATTATAATTAATAAAATATAATGACGTAAGTCAACAAGATCCTAATTAAAGTAATGTTCAATGAATTCTTCCTCGTCTATTCATTCAATTATTATTTGTCATGCGAAATTGGCCGAAGAATCGAAAGAATCTATACTTATTCAGGTCCACAAAAAGGGACCGATGACGGGCTGTGAAAACAATCGCGGAATTTCACTCCTTTCTCGCTATAAAATATTCTCATCAATCCTAACTAGTAGAATTATGGGATACGCCTAGGAAATTATCGGACACTATCAATGTGGTTTCTATCGATCAAATATTTTCATTACGCCAAATACTAGACAAAAAATTAGAATAGGACGGAGTCGTTCATCAGCTTTATATCGATTTTAAAAAGCTTATGATTCCATCAACCGTCAAATTGTGAATAACGTATTGATTGAACAGGGTATATAAAAAAATTAGTAAATCTGGTACGGATTTGTATAAGCGAAACTGGTATGTGTATAATCGATAAGGTTAGAATCGGTAATAACTTTTCGGAGAAGTTCGAGGTTCGCTCAGTTTTAAAACAACGCTTTCGCCTGTACTATTAAATTTAACTTTTGAGTACTTTATTAAAAAGGTGTTACACAACGAAAAAGGTTTGAATTTGAATATGAATAATAAAATATCCGCATATAGGTTTTCGGACGATTTGGTACCCAACGGTGAAGGCGCAGAAACTATAAAGCTAAATACACAAACGATAATGAATGCTGGTAAGGAAATAGGGTTGAAAATAAATTCGGATAAGACTAAGTATATGGTTAGTAGCAGAAAAGGGAGAAATTTTGGTAATATTATTGAAGATTGGGAATAAGTTCGAACATGTGGAGAAGCTTAAATACTTAGGGTCTATGGTAACTAGAGAAATCGAAATTCAAGAGGATAAAGGCGCGATTAAAGTCATGTGCTTTTTATTTTTCGGTCCCGAAATTACTAAGCTCGCGTCTTTTGTCCCGAAATCTAAAAATCAGTATTTATAAAAGAATGATCCTTCCATCTCTTATTTACGGATGTGAAACTTAGGCGCTATCGCTGAAGGACAAACATCGTCTTCAGGTATTCCAAAATGTGTTCGAATATTCGGTCCAAAAAAGGATGATACCACTTAGAAATATAGAAGATTACGTAACGTGGAATTGCGAAACATGCATCCGGTAAACGTTATTCAGGTGATTAAGGACGGGCCTGTAAATTTGCTGGACTTAGTAACGAACGAATTTCTAAGATGTTAATAAGCGCTGTGCCGACTGGTAAACGTTTGAGGGGTAGAAAGAAGCCTAGATGGGAGGATTGCATTAAGAGTGATCTGTGTAGTGGATAATTAAAATTTGTAAGCAGAGATTGATGGAATCGGCATCGAACCTTCGTATTCGCTAAGCCACATTAATATTATTTATTTTTTATTCTAATTATTTCAGTTTCAAATTTAGTATCTGGTTTCTTCAGCCCTGAAGAAAACGTACTTCGGGAGGTCGAAACTTCAATCTCAATAAAGATTTGATCACATTTAAACAATTTTTAGCAGGTTTAACTACCTTTCAAATGATTATTTACCAAAATTATCATTTCATTCTTGAAATGCACTCTTCGAATAAGTTGCATATAATTTCCTTTTCTTTTATGCTGTTTCGGTTATTCATTGGGTATATTACGAATTAGCGTACTATAAATATAGTTTTGAATTTTTTTGATATATCTTTTTATTTCCTGGTTTACGGTCGTGTATGATAAAGATAGCACGACTGCTTCCAAAAATACGGACAGAGTAATCTGTAGATTGGAGACTGCCATTAGTATTGTTATCGCCAATATCTAAGAATTAATCGCCCTCAAACTAATATAGGATGTCGGCTTGTTGTGGTCGGGATATAGTAATCCATGCTCCCCCATCCATCATGGAACAGGGAATTGACCACTTCAATTTGGAGCTCTGGCCAGTCGCTCCAAAATGCACCACTCCAATGGGGATGGACTGCTGATAAAATAATAGGCACCAGGCAATATATATAATATATTTTTATTGTTACGGGCTACTAGATGTGAAAATGAATTATACTACCCCTGAATTTGAGATACTAATATTTATTAACAAAGTGACAAAAAGAATAAAATAAAATTACTAGCAATCAAATTATTAAACTAATATTAATTTACAATAACAATATTCTAAAGATAACCTAACTCCTATTTAATTACTAAAATAATATAAGATCTAGCTAATAATAAATGACTTAACAATTTACATAAATTTATATAAATACAATAAAATTACATTACAGTCTACAACTACTAATTAACACAGTTCACTAATTAAAGTCCACCGACCGTAAGACTCTCCAAAGATGACAAACTGACACACAGTAATAAACAGAAACAGTTTATTACACTTGTGGACTGTCACAGTTCACTGACACACAAGTTTACTACTCACTAGTTTATCACACTAACATACTACTGACTCACTTATTACTGACTAATTCATCACATTGCCTGGTTTACTAACTGACTGCCTGGTTCGCGGCGAGTGGGTATTTAAATAGGCTAGGTCGAACGTTTTAGACGCGCGGGAGTGGGGGAGGCCGTTCTCGGACATTCCAGATCTATATATCCTAACTTTATTTTTAGTTGTTCTAGTTAGGGGATAAAATTTCTGACATAATTCAATGGCAAATCCGCAGACATATGTAATTGTTGCAGTAAATACCAATATATCGTAGGGTCACAATTGACATTTGTGCTACGTACAATTATCGAATTAGGGATTTTCAGCTTTTCTTAACAACAAAAATAAGATGTTTCTACCTATAACAAAAAAAGTTTGATCAGGATTTTCTCCAAATCTTTTTGTTTTTTTTACTTTGTGTATTTAACTTAAATAGAAAGTCCCAAGAAATAGTAACGATTTTCGTTATTGCTGTTCCTGTGGCAACTTCTATTCCTACGTCAAGCTGGCATTATAAATATTTATTTTTTTAGCTTTGGTATATCAACGTATACGCTAATTTAAATAAATAGGGTGTTTTCCATCCATCTTACATAAATCAGGTCGTTAAAAAGGTCCTTGTGTATGAACACAACACTCAGGTCCATCTATCCATTATTAACCATATAAAAATGTCATTGTTCCTACTATTTGTTTAAATATTAGTTAGACTAATACTTAATACCGAAAACTGAGTTGGCTTTTTTGGGTCATTTAAGTTTTTAAATCAACGAGAAATGTAAGGAGAAAAAAATATTATATGTTTTTTTTAAGACATTACAAAAAAAAGGGCCTAGAGACAACCACCGAAGAATTATGTGCCATAGAAGGAGAATCGGTTATTCACGGAAATACTCCCACACATTGCGTCTGACGTTTCAATAATGGTAATATAAGCCATGCAGATAAACCAAGATCAGATAGCCCACTAGTTGTTGAAGATATCTTCATAAAATATGTTTATGTACTTTATGAAGAACGTCATCTTCAAAAACCAATGAGCTATATATATTTTTATATCGATGTATATATATATTCTTATCTTTAAGAATTACATGGAAATGTTTTTAACGAAGTTAATGTCTATGCAACTTTATGTATTATCTTTTCTATCATAATTATGTAAAGAAGTATTTATTCTTTTATGTAACTTGTACCTAATGAAGTGGAGTATTCGATGCCTGTAGCACTAAAGGCGTTCATTAGTTTTCTCCAAATCTCTAATAATCCATTGGCAAGATGTTATTAGCCCTTATCTCTTAATCTGCGCCTAGATAAACTTCAGTGAATTTATAACTATCTAACCTTGATACATTGCCTTACTTGCCCTTTATATAGCCTGTCAAATTTATTTATAGTTTCCATATATTATGGGCGAAATATAACGATCTAAATCAGTAAACGTAGGTTAACATTTATTTTCAAAAGTTCATTTTTTTACATAATATCTGGTTCAACTATAGTATATATCCACAGCCTCCAATTTTGGATTTGGGTGACTAATGCACGCAATATTCATACTTTTAATTCAGTTGTCTACAATTACATCCATTTCTCTTCAATATACAGTGAATAGTTAAAGTTACTCCGGTTTAGAAAATGCTCCTGTTCATCTTAATGAGTTAAGAGCTAAAAGTTTTGGAGTCTGAATTACGAGGAACAATCTCCAAGTTCCGGAGGTATGTTTTCCAAGGGAACTGGAATGCTGAAGGAATTTTCCTGGCAGTAAGACAGAATGCCGATTGTTCAAAGGATATAAGACTAAGTTCCTGTTACTTAAATATTCGTAATAATCGCCAGCTTTCATATTTTCTTATCTTTCGACATTAGTGCCAATAATATTAAGTATGAGCCATTAATTGTGGATTTAATTTAACATTTCATACCCTCACACGCAGCGGTATCTTCAGATTGTGCATGGAAACTATGAAGTATCAGAGAAATCTAGAAGAAAGTTGAAAGATCTTGGTATAATGCGTATGAGGAGGCTGACATTCCTCGAACATCTACATAGACTAAACGACCATAGATTGACTAACCAAGCAATCTTTCTATTTCTGGTACACCACTTTAACGGAGACTAAACAAATAAGGAAATATATTAAAATGAGGAACATCACAGTCTTACATGTTAGAAAGAAGTGAATTGAAGAATTTTCAAAGTTAAAAAATTTGGAAGGGTTTAAGGATGAAGAAAGATCGGAGAAGTTGGATGAAGTTGTATAGAAGATCAAAGGAAACATGGCAGTGAACGTATGAAGTAATATTGGAGACAGAAAACTTCAGAAGTAGAAAATTAAGGAAGCTGTTACGTGATAACATAAGTGGTTAATACGAAATAAAAAGATAAATTTTTAGGAAAATAGAAATAAATTTTAAAAAAATAGATTGTATATTTGGGTTTTAGTAAACTTTATCTAGATCGAATAAAACTTTTTTTTATTTTTTTAACGTCTTAAATTAGTCAAGGATTTTCAGTTTGAATTCTATTTTTAACTTTATTGATTGAATTACAAGTTAATCAATAAGCTTAAACCGATTTATTTTTAAATATTCAATTAAAAAGCTTTAGTGACGTGGCTGGGAAAGGGTGCAGGAGAAATCCCGGGCTCCCCCTGTTTTGCCCTCATTCCTGGGGAAGAAGTTTAGTTCGGGGCCAGGCAATTTGTAAATATTGTGATTATGGTATGAATGTGAGCAATTATTTTATTTTTATTATCATATTTTTATTTTATTATATTTTTATTTTATTATATTTTTATTTTATATATTTATTATTATTATTTATATAACGCTATTTATTATTGCCTAAAAGTGGCAGATTGTAATATTTCAATAAATTGTAAATAAAAAAAATTAAAAATAGGCCTTTCTAAAACCTCTTAAATTGGTTTTTCAATCCCTATAGTGAACATAATATAAAGTTGATTTACTCATAGCTTTACATCAATAATTCCCAATTTTTATAATTTGCAGTGATGGAAATTGTTGATGGGGATGCAGAGATATTTTCGGGCTATAATCAACAGAATGTTTTCCAACGCTGCAATTAAGAATTATTATTGAATACACAATCTGATGACGGGGCCTGTTTTATGGAAACAAAGGAGTAATTACATTAGTTTGTGTTGTTTGATGGATAAACAATATATTCTTGTTATAAATGTAACAATATAATTTATTCTCAGACTATCATCTAATAAACAGGAGACACAATATTTGATTTTTTTTTAGAATCTTGAATTAGTGAATTATGAAAATGGTTCAACTATGGTACTGTGGAAGTGAAAATATATTTTTTCCTTTAAGTTGTGAGTACAGATATTATTTCCGAGAGGACTTCCAACGCTCCTCGATTTCCCGAAGCGTGGGTTTTATTCTCCTTTTTAATTAACAATGTTTTCCTTATGAAGGTTATTAATTATAGTGAGCATTATCTGTTTTTAACAACTTCTAAGAATGTATTTTTTCATTTTATATTCTTGAAGACTCCAAAGATTGGCAGCGTTCCCAGTCTGATTCCGTCCAAAGTACTTCGGGGGATATTCTAGCGATAATGCCATTAAAACTGTTGAGGCGATAAAAAATGAAAAACAAAATCTGTACCAGTTCAACCCGTGAAGGGTCTGGGGTTCACTTCATCGTAGAAACAGTACTGTTTTGTAATGACCCTTTCCCCTAATTGATTTAATAATTATAAAATATATCCATGGACCCTTAGGAGGAGAAAATAAAGTCAATTACAAACAAAGTATATATATAGTATAAACAAGTATATATATATAAACATAAAATAGTATGACATGCAATCTCCTCTTATATCTAATACAATTATTCAAATATTTCTAATACAAGCCTGATAGGGATCTGAGATAGCGGGAGGTGAGCGGAGGTAAGCGGGCACCCAGGGAGGCGTCTAGTCAGTGTCTTGAAAAGGAAGTGAATTAGCTAACACAGCCTCGAACTGGCTAAACGCTTCCCCCACCCTCATATTTACATCTCCCACTCTATTTTATTAGACAAAAGTAAACATTTTAAGGCAGGTCTAGACGAAGACATAACTGACCTATGGCATAATTACTCATACAGTCGAATACAAATTCGTTAATACGCTAATACATTCTTATCTCGCTAAGGTACATAGGTGAACGGTAAAATATAACAATCTAACAATAAACAATATCGAATACGTAATTCTTATATAAATACCTCAAGACGTGATTTAAACTCCATACATTAAAATAATACATAATAATCAATTCGTATAATTATACTTATCAATACTGATACATCTAATCAATTCATATTATTAAACTAATTAATACTCATAAATTTAATATCATCTTATCATTATACATTTAAATAATACATATAATATATGTATATGTGGATCACTAATCATTTTAATAAAATATAATATATGTGGTCACCACAGTTTCATGGACAACGGTTATGCAGGGAGGTGATTTGTCCTAGACCGATAATAAATAGGTACTTATAATTATTAGACAACTTGGATGGAGTTTACTAAATGCTTAAAAAGGCACTTTTTCACTAAATATGTTTTTATTTTATTCTTTAAATATCTAAATACTCTATAGTAACAACCATCCTCGGTCACTTCTTATATAAAGTTTTAATTATGTTACATATATATTACATTTTTAAAGTATATACATTTTTTTTCATCGGGGTTGCACAATGTTTATCACATCCCGATCCCAAGTACACATTCCCTCCAATATCTCCTATCCATACAATCCTCCTCAGTGAGACCTCTAGCTGAGAAGACCATATCATCTCTCACATCATCTCTCGCTTTCGAGGTCTCCCACGTCTTCTTATCTTCACAGGGCAGTATTAAAGTTCTCGAAGGTTCCAACGCGTCACATCCATTCTCATGACTTACCATACCATAGTTTAGCACTTACGCTATTCCTATTAATATCATTTGGGACCTTAATTCTGTTTATAGTAATAATTCTGTTAATAGTAATTCTGTTTTGTTTTATTCCGAAATAAACGTTTTGGACATTATAAAATAAGTTTTATTATTTAATGAAGTTTTATCATTTTTAGTTCAGTAGCAAATCCTGTCAGATCACCGTTAACCTAATACGGATTTTATACTGGAGGTTAGTTGTAACTGACTCCTATAGAACGAACCCGATACTTAGGATTACATCTTGAGAACCGTTTAAATTGGAGTCCTCATGTTAGACGGAACAGACAAGAAACTGTCCGCCGTTTTAGACTACTGTGACACTTACTACACAAACACTCCCAGCTCCCTATTAATTACAAAAGAAACATTTGGAATTACGGAGTAGAGTATTAGGGCTCCACTAAGTCACCGAATTGCTTTCACATCCCCATTCCTTGCAATCCAAAATACGTCGTAAAATCCTCATTTGTTATGAATAAAGTCATCCATAATGAATTTAATGTCCCTTTTATTGCTGATTTGGCACGAGCCCTATACCAGTTCTTCCATGTCAAACTTTATTTCCACTCAAACCCACTAGTTTCAAATTTAGCTACTTTTTCGATTCCCGATAATCCTCTAAGGCGTCTGAAAAGAAGATGGCCTCGTGACTTTATAAGTTGAATTTGTTATTTGTGTACTCCCACTTGGTTGTGTTTCTACTTGCCTTACTCCTTCCCATTACGTTTCATTCCTGTCATTATATTTACTTTTTGTATTGTCATAACAAAGTTGTGAATTTTAATAAATAAATTTTAGAAAAAGGTTTAGTAAAACGCATCTTAAACATTGCTCCATTACTTTAATAGTATGAATATTGATATTACTACTGCTCACAACCCTACACACGTAAATTATCTAGAAAAATATAGTTCAAAGGTCACTTGAGATGTTAAAATCGGAAAACAAAATACTTAATTAACTCTCTTAATTAAGCCCAACTTTATTTTCGCAACTTTGTAATTGCCTTTCACTTTTACGCAGGAAGGGAAGTGTTGTGAAGCCCAACATTTTAGATTTTCGGAATTCATGGAAAAATACATTTTGGTCCACCCTAAATCCGTCGGAGTACTTAATTTCGTAGCTGTTGGGGAACTTAAAATGCTACAAAATTGGAAATTTTCTATTGAGGGTTTGGTGTAATGTAAAGTAGTGCAACTCACTTTTTTATTTAGTTAATAACCTACTTTACTTACCAATTGAACTCATTTACGTCAAAGTCTTAATAAATTAGGGAGCGGAGTGGCTCAGTGGTAGTACGCTGAGTTATCCTGCCGAAGGGTTCAAATCCCGCTCGCTGGCAGGACAATCCGTTAGTGGCCAGATTATGGATTCAAGGACCATCCCGGCGCTCACCCAGCTTCTAAATAAACATAAACAACAATCTCAAAGTTAAACAACACAGGCAATACAACCCAGGCGTATCAAGCAGTCGCCTCCACTCTTCTCTGCCCTGTGCCAAGGTCCTCCAAGCTCTGGATCCAACAATACTACCTGCATCCCTCACGACCTGGCCTGCCCATCTTAGTCGTGGCCTTCCATCAACGTACACAAACAGCAGTGTTTTCTGACTAACGTCGTCTTCCATTCTGGCCAGTCCATCTTAGCCTAGCTATTCTTATATGCTGCACCACTTCAGGTTAATACATCTTATACAGCTCTGCATTCCGCCTGACTCTAAATTTATCACCTAATCTTACAGCTCCAAACATCCTTCTTAAAAATTGTATTTCAAAGAACACTAAAGTGTTGGCATCTGCCCTGTACAGAGGCCATGTTTCTGATCCATATGTTAAAACAGGCTTGATAATTGTTATCTAAAAGTGGAAACTTAAAATAAGGGGGTTGATCATGTTCTTGGACAAATCACGTCCGTGCACAATCGTTGTCCAAGAAACCGTACAGTCTCTATCATGTACTGAACCCCAGACTTTAAACGGGCTGTAGTGGTACAGGTTTTTTTTTTGAGCCCCAGCAGGTTCTACATATCCCACATAGCCCATCTTTAGTTGTTAACAGGCTAAACAATTAATCTTCAATCAACTAACTTATAAACCGGGAATCTTCTCGAAAATGAATAATTAATAACATCAATTTGATAGTTTTATATAAATGAAATAACATTAAATTTTAAACATAATTGAGAAACTGGAAATCATTATTGTGATTCCGTACCGCCTTCTTGACCACCAAATGATAAGAGAAGAATATGAATCGTCCTAAAATCCATCAATTTCACTTCCTTTTTTGCATAATACTTTGAAAACAGTTTTCAACGTGTTGATCCATTATCTCATTTGATATAGATTATAGTTAAGAAAATAAATTTCTTAGAAGGGAGTAAGTAGTTGTAATATAAATGATTGATTCTTAAAATTAGGTATTAATATTGGCACGAAAATTATTAACTGTGGAATTATTAATCTTTAAAATTATAAACTTTTCCTATTTAACTTCCTCCTGATAGCTTCCTCTTGGAGTAAGGATGAAGGAACGGTTATTCCCTGAGGCTTTCAACTTCTCTACTCCATCTTAGTTGACAACTCTGCAAACCAGAACTACCTGTAAATGGATGGCAACGATCTCAGGAATCTGCGTTCTCAATCTAAATTTTTAATGATCGAATCATCGGCCATGACCGTCTCCTATTTTTTTAAAAAGATGAATTAGTGCGTCATTTACTGTTTTAAAGAGAGAGAGTAGCTCATTTTGCAGAACGCTGAGTTCCGGCAAAATCCGGCTTATACAGATAAATTATTTGATCCTTTAGCCAGGGATGAATACTGTTGGACCGGCAGACCTTCTTGTGGCTCACCCAGGCTCTATAATGTAGGTACCCTTAGTTGGGAGAAAAAAGTGGCAGCTGAGCGTGATCTCTAACAAAAGCCTCCCTCATAACAGTCAGTTGTCTTAGAAACCGTCTCTACAATGTACCGAGCCGAAGATCCTTAAAGGGTTTTAATGGAACAATTTTTTTTTTCCCGGTGTTAGGTTGATAAAGCGTAAAACCTTAGTGTACATTACAACAACTCAATTTACTCAAAACTAATATATTTAGTTTCTTTTAACCTTTTATTAACTTCATCTTTTTTTTTTCTTAGATATCAATAACACACTAATTTTATTCACATTTTCAGACTATTTGTTATTAGTCCGAAAAATGTGATAATGCAGTAATCCAACACAATTTTTGGTTTCACATTTATATACATTATTTCAAAAATGAAAATGGTCACTGTTTTAAGCCGCAAAAGTGTAGTGCTAAACCAAAAAATTCAACTTACAGACATTTATAGACACCTTTAACACAAATCTTTAAGTCATACTCGTTATATTACTCATTGTTCTTTATACATAACTAATAAATCATTACACAAATTACATTTTTTTTTTTATCAAATCACTCAGGAAACATGAAGCAAATAAATAAATGTAATTAGCAAACATGCATTAAGCAAATTTATGTGTTAATATACAAATCCTTATTCTACTTGTTAGTAGTAGAAGGTGAATTAATTAAATATATTAATTACCTGATCCTTAATTCAGGTCAAAAATAATCTGAACGTGAGGGTCCTCCTCTTTTTGTATGCCATTACTAAACTTATATTAAAAACTTAAAGCTAAACTAAATCTAAACTAGTGGGAAAGAGGTTAGGAGGGAGATAAGGAGGGGTGGTATGGAGGAAAGGGGGGGTTAATTATGAAGTGATGTTAATGGGATTTAAGGGGCCCTTCCTGCCCTGCCACCTTGCAGGAAGGGGAAAGGGGGTTAGGGCTCGGAAGAGTGGGTTGTGGGATGCAGGAAGGTGACACCTTGTGATGTGTGTTTGTACAATGTTCAGCTGTAACACAAATTACTTAAGACCTGAAACATACCGCCCCTGACTGACACGATCAAAAACCATTATAAAACGTTTCATGACCCACTAGCTAGACACCTAAACTAATTGGTACAGACATATTACCACAGAATCCGACCAGGCTGAAATGTCTCTGGAGCAGAAATCTACTACGTGTTAGGAGTGGCTTCAATGTGAGGTTTCTCCATCACTAGCACAAATACAATATTTACCAAATAGCATTTGTATAATTTCTAAAATTAATATTTATTATTGTTATGTTTACTGTTTACCAATAACAAAAATAAACATTCATCATTATGATTACTGTTAAATAATAATATAAAAAAACAACTTTATTTCACTTTATTCTTGCCGTTAATTTCACCACGGTTTATTCCTCATCCTGCTTTACGCAAGGCTTTGCTTTTATGTTGGACTTAGCAGGGTTTCCATTTCGGCTAATCCTTTATCCTTCTTCCGTAGGAGCCTTTTTGCTTCCATCTCGGTCTCCATCGGCGTACGTGGCTCCCATTTCAAGCAGTCTTTCCTGATTTTTCTCGTTTCAAAATGTATAGAAAAGTTACTAATGCCTATAGAAATGAGTCAAAAATGATAAGAGAAAATATTTTAAGCTTATCTTGGTTTAGTTCTTTTGGCAGCGGCTCTTCTCTCAAATGGACTTCACTAGACAATAATAAAATAAATTTTAATTAATTCATATTTACATCCACCGAGATTCTACAATGATTGTTCCTATTACCTGTTCACTTTCTGTTATTTTTATTCCTAAACTATTGAAACGAAAAACGAGATTACGAAATATTTTAATCAGCTTGGTTTTAGACATTTCTTAACGACACTGCATTCACTCTACCAGTATAGATTCATAATTTAAAATTTATCTATAATCATCAGTTTACCTTTTGCTAACTCGATTTTTATTAATTTAATCTCTTCTTCAAAAATGCAGTGTTTTTTTGAGTGATTCTTTATTCGCTATAAATTGTCTTCGTTAGCAAAACAGTGATTAAGGGTTGGAAAATCAATGAATACATACTGATACAATTGAATTTATACATACCGTATACAACGTACAAAATAAATTAAAAAAAAAATTTATTGAAGTTTGCAACAGTATTATAATAAAAAAATATTTAATAAAGCTGAGAATGTTTCAAAGCTAGTGAAACATTTCAAAACATTTTATTGAAAGGAGAAGAATACTTAATTAAAGCCTGATTTCTTTTAGGGCTCGAAAAATCTCGTTAAGATAACTTTGCAACATCTTGAATACAGATTGATTAACGGTGATATAAAATACCTTTTGCATTGATTGATAATTTTAAAAAAATCGTCAAAACGAACTCTAAGCTCTTAACAAAAAATATACATTCCTTAAAGGAATTATCACAAAAATTAGGATAATATTGAGTTGTTTCATGAGAAATGTCTGATGAATTTAAACCAATCGTTCGACTTCCTCTGGCTTTCTCTACATCATAGATTTAGAGGTGGAGCCATCGGTAATGGCTAGGGCTACAGACAGCTAGGGGCAAAATGACCTACCAGAACTAGAGAGCAACTAGGACCAGCAATATGTGCTCCATTCATTTCAACATGTATATCAATACTATGGAATAGAACACCACAGCAGATTACCAAAAACTCCTATAAGGTGATCCAGCAGGTACTAAGAAGAAGGCAATACCAACTTGCCATTCACAAATCACCACCAAGTAGTAATTAAGGTGACCTGTGGTCTAGTGGTTAGCGTAACGAGCTACTACGCCCAAGATCGCGGGTTCGTAGCACGGCAGGCGGCCCTTGGATTTTTTAAAGGGAATAAAAAATCCTTAGTTACACCGTCCTTGGAAGGAACGTTAAACGAGAGTCCCGAGCCTGTACGATGTCAGGTGCTCGTTAAAAATCCCTATCCTGATTAAACCTGAATAGGCAAAATTTAGAGCTCCCAATGTAGCATCCGAATAGCCATAGCATCAAGAAGTGACGTTAAATGAACAAACAACAAGTAGTGATTAAAATTATATTTTTATCAATACAAGCTATAATAATTATAATTCCTTTCGTTTTATTTCTACCATCTTGACGAAAAGTCCTGGCCATGATTTGATTCCAGTCATAGCAATAAAGAAGTTGCCCAGGAAAGCTGTGGTTTTCATTTCGTCCATATTTAATAGCTGTCTCAGAATTGGATATTTCCCCAATACATGGAAAAAAGCCGAACTCATAGTCATCCACAAACCTGGTAAAAACGCGAAACAAGTCAGCAGCTATAAACCTATAAGCTTATTACCAATTATTGGAAAATTATTGGAAACAATTATAAAAAAGCACCTTTCTTCATTTTTTAACAATAATGACATTATCCCGGACTTTCAATTTGGTTTTCAGTATAGTCATTCCACCTCACATCAACTAGCCCGACTATCAGAATTCATAATAAACGGTTTCGAAATGAAGAAACATACGCTAGTAACGTTCTTGGACTTCCAACAAGCGTTTGATAAGGCACTACAGGCGTTTGGCACCGAGGACTACTGTACAAACTAAAGAAAGTAGATACCCCGAAATACTTACACGTTATTCTGAGCTCATTCCTGAGCGGTCGAACATTCTCTGTAAGAATTAATAACACATGTTCAACTGTGAGACAAATCCATGCAGGTACTCCACAAGGTTCAGTCCTTTCTCCCATTTTATTCAATTTTTATCTTCACGATATCAACCAGTCTACACATACCTCCATAGCTATGTTCACCGACGATACAGCCGTTTTACCCCAACACAATGACATAATAATAGCCAGAAATACTTTGCAGAGCCACCTGGATGATCTCGAGCAATACTTTACTAAATGGCGGATTACTCTAAACATTGAAAAATGTACCTCTAATGTTTTGACCCTTAGACGCCCACCAGACCCACCTGAGCTAACCCTCGTAGGTAAAAGAGTGAAATGGAACCCTACCAGCGAAGCTATACGATACCTTGGAGTTCACCTGGACCGCCGCCTAACCTGGAATACCCATATAAATAGTAAATTAACCCAAACCTACGCAAGATTGTCAATCCTCTACCCTATCGTGAATAGAAAATCAAAATTAAAACCAGAGATATCAATTCTTATTTACAAAACAATCCTAAGGCCATTACTGATGTACGGCTGTGAAGTCTGGGGAGCAGCATCCATTACAAAAAGAAAAAGATTGCAAACTTTTCAAAACAAGGTCTTAAGAATCGCAGTGGATGCTCCCTGGTTCATCAGAAACAGTCAACTACACCGTGAACTACAAATAGAAACAATAGACGACCACATAAAAAAAAGATTCAGAAAATTTCATGCCCAACTACCAGCAGTTAAAGGAGCAATAAATTACAACGTAGGAAAGCAGACATCATCGCGTAGACTAAAGCCCAGGTTACTGCTGGACATCTTATTATGAGCTGTGTAAATATGTATTCTAGTGACATTACTACCTTAAATTTATTAAACAGCTATTTCATATAAGTATATTTTTTTTATATTACACAATCCACTGTTTTACTCTTATCCAATAGTTATAACGATCAGTTCACAGCACGCGCTGGAGTGAGCAACAACGTCTCTGCGATACTTATTTCTGTATTCATCATCTTTGTTCGTACATATATGGTATTTTACATAGCTATAGTTCGTGTTTCAGTGAAGTGAAATGTGAAATTTCAAAGCAAATAACTGATTTATAACTTTACTATAATTATTATAAGATCGAGTGTTTCAAGCGACATTAGAGCGTTATCTCGTGTGCAAGACACAGCGGGTCCATCCCCACCACAGCCAAGGTAGGAGGACTTATCAGTTACCAGTACGGCCCCTGGCACCGAGGCTGGACGGTGCAGTGGCCAGATCAGTTCTGTTGCGAACTTTTATTTATTTATTTTATTTTTATTATTATTATTATTTTATTTATTTTTTCCTTCATCACCAGTTATATAAAACACCAATATGAAATTCCACCACCAGGTTTTGTCTAGCAGATCAGATAAAAAAGCAAAAGCCAAGAGAAGCCGATCCCTTGAGTCTACCACTAGAAATAGTCCGACTAAACCGAAACCCAATAGAAGGCGCAAAGTTGATACGCCTCCCGTGACTCCTAATGATAATTTAGAACCCGAGGCAGGGCCATCAAATCAAAATACCCAGTTAGGGTCATCAACCCTGGTTGAAGACTCACCATTCTACTCACCAAACAGATATCAGCCACTGACAAATCTTACTTGTGAAGCAATGGAGTCCACATCGGCCCCTAAAGTGCATAGGCCACCACCTATTTTCGGAGACATATAAAAAACTTTAAACTCCTCTGCACCCAATTGAACAATTTAATAGGCTCTGGAAAATACTACTGCATCAGTAGGACTAATGACACGAACATTCAATCAGACACGCCCGGTACATACCGCAGAATTGTGAAATACCTTACAGAAACTAAGGCTGACTACCACACATACCAACTAAAGGAGGAAAGAGCCATCAGAGTGGTGATCAGGAAATTGCACCCCTCCACCCCTGCAGACGTCATTGAAGAAGAACTGACCGCAATGGGCTTCAAGGTCAGACAAATAACAAATGTCTGCAAAAACAATACTGGGCACCCTGAGCCAGGCAACAAAATTCCACTGCATCTTTTCTTCGTTGACCTAGAACCAACACCCGGGGTTGAAAAAATCTACGAGGTAACCAGACTATATTATACCCAAGTTCAAATTGAAAAACCCTACCCTAAGAAAGACATTGTGCAATGTCATAACTGTCAAGAATACGGGCACACCCGGCACTACTGTCACCCCACTCCCAGGTGTGTCAAATGCGGAAAACCGCATAAAACGGAAGAGTGTATCAAGCCGCGAGAAACTCCTGCTGTCTGCGCATTATGTCTTCAAGGACATCCGGCAAATTACAAAGGTTGTCAAACCTACAAAAATATAAAATCACGCGTTCTGGCAGCACGTCGGCCCACCGACGAAGCGAGAACGTCAAGAAGGCAACCTTCAAAAATTGCAAATGGAACTGTTTCCTATGCCGAAATGTCAGGTGGTCAGCCGAAAAGTCTCGGGGCCACGCTGCAACCCGAACCCTCCAAACACATCCCTGTACCACAAATCAACCCTATACAAGCACAAAACCAGCCCCAGCAACCACGATATTCCATGAATAAAATTCCTATTACCCCACATATACCTCCTCCTTCAAATGCTACTGATCTCACGACACTTCTCACATCATTCCTCTCTGAATTCAAATCAATGGTCACACCATTAATATCACTCCTAACAAATCTTGTTTCCCATCTCTTTCCTGTCCCACAACATCCTTAAATGACATCCACACTATCTATTCTCCTTTGGAATGCGAATGGTATTCGAAACCACACTGATGAACTGACATCTTTACTATATGACAAAAAAATTAATGTAGCCTTAATTACAGAAACTCGACTTACCAGTAAACGGCAGCTCAACATAACACAGTACCAAACCTACCGGACTGACCATCCTGATGGAAAAGCTCACGGTGGTACTGCTGTCATAGTCCATCAATCCCTTTCCCAACAGTCATTTCCCCTACCTTCAAACGATCTCCTTCAGGCTACAGCTGTTTCAATCAAAACCTTTTCCTTTCCTATCACATTAGCATCGGTGTATTGTCCTCCTAATAAATCCATCTCCGATTCCCAATTCAGCTCTCTCCTCGATTCCCTAGGGATCCATTTCCTTTTAGGTGCAGACTTTAATGCGAAACATCAACAGTGGGGATCAAGAACTACTAATTCCCGAGGCCCCATGCTACTGTCTGCACTTAATTCCCACAACTCCAGTTTTATTTCTCCCGGCACTCCTACATATTGGCCCAATGATCCAAACAGAAATCCTGATCTCCTCGACTTTTTTATCCATGCTGGCTTAGGTCCCCTAAACTATTCCATAGAACGCCTTGATGAACTTTCCTCAGATCACAGTCCTTTGATCCTTACCCTTTCTGTATCCCCAATACCCAAACTTCCACCGCCATCATTTATTAGGAGACCAGTTGACTGGAACCTTTTTCATCAGCTTGTATCCGACACCATTGACCTCAGAGTTTTCCTAAAAAAAAACACCCCAAGAGTTAGATGATGCAGTCGATTCCTTTACCAATTTGATCCAGCAAGCAGTTTGGACTGCATCTTCACCTCGTCCTTCCTTCAAACCCCGCAAGAAAAATCCATTACTACAAGATCTTAGGGATCTTATCCTTACCAAACGCCGTTACCGATCCCTTTGGCAGAGAACTAGGCATCCTCACGATCGGATGCTATGACATGACCTTCTAACCACCCAGAGCCTTCAACATCTTCCTCAAAAAGCGATTATTTTCCTTACCTATCTATACAACTGTATCCTTCGCACAACTCACTTCCCTTTGTTGTGGAAACACTCCATCATCATTCTATTCCCTAAACCTGGTAAACCACCAAATGACACTTCATCATACCGACCCATCAGCCTGCTTCCCATTCTTTCCAAAATTTTTGAAAAGATCCTCCTGAAACGAATCCTACCCATAATCGAATCCAATATTCCTTTACATCAGTTTGGATTCCGTCCCAGGCACTCGACGGTCCAGCAGGGTCTCCGAGTTGTCGATCACATATCCTCTGCTCTTGAAAGCAAACAGTACTGCACAGGCGCATTTCTGGACGTAGCACAAGCTTTCGACCGGGTATGGCATGCCGGTTTGCTGTTCAAGCTCTAAACTCAGTTACCTCAATCCTTATTCCTAATCCTTTGATCCTACCTCTCTGATCGCTACTTCCAAGTGCGCTGTGGTAACGAATACTCCAATCTTTACCCAATTCAAGCTGGAGTCCCCCAGGGCAGTGTCCTGGGTCCTATCCTATACATATTGTACACCGCTGATATCCCAACTACTCCTGAAACCTTCCTTGCAACGTTCGCAGACGACACAGCCATCCTATCATCTCATCCAGATCCTGAAATGGCTTTCTCGAACCTCCAAAGGAACCTTTCACTCATTGAAATTTGGTGTAACCAATGGCGGATCAAAGTCAACGAGGAAAAATGCAAACACGTGACTTTTACACTTCGCCGGGGAACATGTCCTTCTGTCCAATTCAACGAAACCATCCTGCCTATTTCCGACGCAGTACGATACCTTGGCTTCTTCCTAGACAAAAGACTTACATGGAATCCTCATACCAGACTCAAAAGACAAGAACTTAACAGACGTTTCAGCCAACTATACAGATTACTATGTAGGGCCTCCCATCTTTCAATAGACAATAAACTACTAATATACAAGACGATCATCAAACCTATCTGGACCTATGGACTGGAACTGTGGGGGACCGCAAAAAAATCGAATATCAGACGCATTCAATCCTTTCAATCCAAAGTGCTGAGAACTATTGTCAACGCTCCTTATTATGTCTCCAACAAAACCCTCCATAATGATCTCAACATTCCTTTTGTCCTCGACCTCATCCCTACTAAATTCTCAAACTTTCACCAAAACCTTGTCTGTCATCCCAATCCCCTGGCTCAGTCATTATCCAGTTACAAACATCCATACAATCCACCCCACCGCCTAAACCGGCAATGGCCTCGAGACTTGTTATAATAGTGCTATTTGGAGTACTGGCACTGACCAGATTCTCCACTCACGACCTGTGTGTGTGTGTGAAGCGCCCTCAACCAGCTTCCATTGGCGTTTAATACCAGTGACGCGGCTTGGAAAGGGAGCTGGGGCCTCCCGGACTCCTCCTTTGCCCTCATTCATGAGGAAGAAGCTCAGTTCGGGGACCCCAGGCAAATTGTAAATAGAGTATGAATGTGTACAGTATATTTCTTTTATGTTTTATTTATTATTATTATATATTTTTTTATTTTATATAAAATTTTTTTTTACTTTATTTTTGTATATATTTTTTCGCTTGTATATATTTATTTATGCATTTATTTCGTTTATATTATTGATTTTTTATGGAATGATTGTAGCTACATAGCACCATTACTTATTGCCCACAGCAGGCAGATTGTAATGCTTCAATAAAGTGTTTTCTTCTCTCTCAGTTATAACGATGTATTTAGTTAGGGGTGTCTATTGTACGGACTATACCCCCCCATAATCAATTGTTTTAAACAATAAATAATTAATATTATAACAACCATGTAAAGGCCCACCAGGCCGATCTGGTAAAAATAAAATATTATATATAATACCATTTACAATTATATACAGTCCACATGTACCAAAAAGGGAATGTACCATATTCCATAAAAAAAGATGGCACTAAAATTCAAAATGGAATTAGTAGACTTCTGTTGTTTGGTATGTTTATATTGAGATATTGTATTGAGCTGTTATTAATCATCTATTTTGATGATATTTACTATCACTACAATAGTGTACTAAAAGGAACATTGTTTAGTACTCCATCAAATCCATTTTTTTTTACCCAGAAATCAAATCATCACATCCACGTCGTACTGAATGGGTATTGTTGTAATGCAACAAAAACATTTTTAAAAAACACCTGCATTGGTTAATCTGAAGAGAAATCTGAAATTGAAAGGTAAACTTTTTGAAATAGATTTTAAAGTAAAAATGCTTTTTGAGCCCTCATTTCATCATAATTCATTCTTCATTTCATCAGTTCTTTTTTTTTTTTGTATTTTGGTATTTGTTCTTTTCTTTTCTTTTGTATTGATAATTTGATAGCACGTTTGAACAAATGTATTGTAAATACTTTGAATATAATTGTTTAAATTTCATAAAGTTGTTCTACTATATATCCTTTCCTTTGAAAACGGACAGTTCATATAAAACGAGAGAATATTTAAATGTTTTAGTTCAAAGGGCATTAGTGTATAATTTATACAACTATAAATTTTATAGGAGTTGTACTAAATATTATATATTATCTATTTCGTATTATATTTAATCGATAGTATGAATTTATTAAACATTACGGTGAGATATATAATATAATCACAAGCTGTTAAGAGACGTGAGGTAGCTGTAAAATAAGGGATCACTATAGATCACAGATAGTCGTGAATCTATGGCGCCAAGCTTTTCTGCTTCAATATTGAGTACACTTTCCTTACAATTTTTTGTATAATTTGCATTGCGAACTCTATGTATTCATTTTTATTTTTTTATTAATCCGTCGGTCCTTTACAAGTCCCATCTGGAAAAAAAACTCCATAAAAAAAATCACTCAGACGGAAGGTAAATAAAAAATCACTGCGGGGGAGTTGTTTGATTGAATTTATTTTCTTTTTTTCAGTAAAACCAATTTTCAAGAATACCAAGAAAGGACATGATGTGTGCAAGAATAGTTTTTGTTTGTTAATATATGATCCATAGTTATTTGCCACTCAGAATAAACATTCTTATTAATGCTTTTTATAATATTATTAATATCCCTGCAAGTTTATAAGAAATAATAATAGTCTAGAAATATAAAAACCAATCTTTGCTATGAAACAGAACTAAAAATAAACAAGTAATTTTCAAAAAGTTTAAAATAAGAATTGAGTGATGCGTAAATAAATCGAGAATTATTGAAAGGTTCATTTTTGTTAAATTAAGCAATTAACGCCTCTGCTTTAGGACGCCATTAGGAAAAACAAAACTTATTAGTGTAAACGAGGGGATTACATTTCTCATCAAGATAAGTCACAATAACTTAAACACTTTTTAATAGCTATTAAAATAATTTTCAATGACTTTAAATTAACAATAGAATTATAAAAATTAAACTCAACAATTTTTGAACAAATAAAGTGCTGTGTAAACAAATAAAATGTAAATACTCTTGGAATTCAATTTTCAAGATACTAAAGGAAGAATATAATGTAATATAATGGGATATAAGATTTTAACTTTTCACCTCACAATCTCCCTTGGGAAATGAATTTTCCACCCTAGAAAACATTAACCAAAGTTGACAAACAAAATGCGGACTGGAAAAAATTTTAAATCATAAAATCCATCAAGTACTCTCTTGTAATTTTGAGACGGTGGAATTCGTTTTCTCAAGCTACATTATTCATATTATTTAGTCACAGATGATATTTCCTTAGCAAAGAAATCACAGAAGAAAAAACCTAAGAGAATTTCACGATTATCGCTTCAGTTTAATATTATTAAAAAAAAACTCATGGTCATATATAACATTCATTGACCATAAACTTTTATATAACATAAAATAAAGGTTTTATTTACATGCTTTTATTATATAAATTATATTTCTCTTATGAATGTTTACAACGGAATCCTTGAAATCAATTTTCGGCCACTTTAAAACATTAAATCAAATTGAATCTTTGTCAATAAAATATTTTCAACAAATTAACATCAAGCATCCCACAATTTTTTAAAGATAAAATGAATTTTATCATGAACATTAATAAACATTGTTAGAATGCAATCAACCATATAAAATTTTAACATCTCCTTGTGTAAGACTTTTTTAAAGTTTGTGGTGCAAGGGTAACTTTTATATTTCTGTGCATTATTTAATTTTCTCTCATATCTCAAACTAATATCTCTTGAAATATTATGGCATTATTATGTAAAAAAAAAGAATTGTTAGTCTGACAAATTTCTATGTGACCACTACTCCATGTTAATCGTACTAGTTGCATTGTCTGAGATTTGTGCAATCAGAATCCGAACCACATTAGTTTCTAAAGTGTTACATTTTACTTTTAGTTTTTATTTTAGAATATGCCGTTAGAATATTACGTAAGGTCACCTGTGGTCTAGTGGTTAGCGTAACAAACTGCTAAGCCCAAGATCGCGGGTTCGTAGCACGGCAGGTGGCCCTAGGATTTTTTAAAGGGAGTAAAAAATCCTTAGTTACACCGTCCTTCGGAAGGGACATTAAAAGGGGGTTCCGAGCCTGTACGATGTCAGGTACTCATTAAAAATCCCTATCCTGATTAAAACTGGAGAGGCAAAATTTAGAGCTCCCACTGTGATGTTAAATGAACAAACAAACAGAATATTACGCTGTTTTTGTAAATGTTGTTTACAGTTTATTGTGATAAGCACCGATTAACTCCAATGAAATGCTACGGTAGTTGAAGAATACCATAACAACATTATGACCTATTAAAACTTTGGCATCAATTTACGGGAAAAATATAAGTGTTTGTTAAAACCGAGTCGTTGAAAAAGCTGTTTATGACCCACAATTCATTCTTAGCCATGAATACAATACGAAGGAGTTTATAGAGGAACCTGTTGTTCTTGCCATTTTAGCGATTGAGCAAGCATATATTATTTTTATGTACAGTTCGAATTAAAAATAGTTCATAAATTATGAAAGTTAATCCGCTAAGCTTTAAAAAAAAAAAGTTGGTTGCAAAATTGATATTTAAATTACACCTCTATGTTATGGATACATTAAAATGGCATTAACATCGACCAAAACTTTTCTTGGAAATCCCCCATCGCCCAGATATCACGAATGTCAATTAGTTCTCTGAAGTTATTCCATCGTTCTCGACATCTCCTTACACAATCTTCCCGTAAGCTTCTTGCATCTTCTCTCATCTTCCCCACTTTGACTATTGTAGCGTGGTATATGGAGGTCTTTCTAAAATGCTCGAAGACAGACTAAAGAGAATAATGAATTTCTATCCAAGATTTGTGCTTGGTACTCCGAGGCGATCGCGCGTGCCACCGATATGATGAGTTAAAGTGGCTCTTCCCTCCCTTCCGAAGACAATATTTCCTGATCTACAGTCTCCTCCAATTCAAATCCTCAATTCATCACCATAAAACGAGAACCCGCCTTTCCGATCTCTATATACGTCCCCAGAGAACTAAAGCATTCGAACGTTCCTTTCTCGCCCGCTCCACCACAGTTTGGAACTCAATCCCTTCTAAATCTCTTTAAGGAGGTTAGTCATTTGCTTAGACTGTAATGTACAGAATAATTAATTGTGTTATTTAGTTGTTTTAATTTTGTTTTTAAAGAAGATGAACATCATGTAAAAAAATTATTGGATACTAGCTGTTAACAAAAGTTGTGGATTTATATATTCTCTTTAATTGTTTAGTATCTTGCCAAGATTCGTACTGTTTGTTAACTTATTGCTATTTTTTGTTTAAATATTTCTTTTTAAATTGTTTTGTCACTTTTTACACGCATTCTGGTTTGTAACATTTAGCCTTCTGGCCAGATAAATATTATGTTTCTTTTTCTATTCATATCTGTTATTCTAAAGGGATTTAGTCTCAGAATAAAGTTACTTTTCTATTCTATTCTAAAATGAATTTTTAATCTTGAATATATTTTTATTTTATTTCTATTACAATCTTTGGTTTTAAGTTGTTTCATATTTTGTTTTTATCACAACAAATTCAGCTGTGACAAATAAATTATTTAATCTATCAATAGCTACGGATGAAACCTGTGGTGCCTCCTTACCTCGTGAGTATTCTTAATTGGGAAAGAAAAAACCTCAACTGTGAGTACGATCTCGGACAAAGCACCTCATACAATACGGTACAGTCTTTACTATAAACTGCCCTAAAACCCTTCACGGGCCATAGTAGTACGCGTTTTCTTTTAAAGTAATAAAACAATAATTGTATATATTTTTTCACTCATAGCTTGCTAGTCTTCAGCAATGTTATTTTCAAAAATAGTCCTAGGATAGTTTGTTTGTTTGTTCATTTAACGTCACTTTATGCTGCTATGGCTAATCGGACGAGTCCTAGGATAGTTTTTATTTATATCTCAGCGAACAGTGAGCTAACAGCAAATGTGTTTAAATAATTTTTTGTAAGGTGCTGGATTACCAAAAAATATTTATTTTTACTCAATATAAGTCTCTAAAAGTTTTCCAATATTGGGGCATAAACAATGTCTATGAATACTTAAATGACATATAATTATAGATGTCAAATATTATCAAATATTTCTGTCACTTTGAAATTACTAGCGAAGGAGGGGAGTGGCTGATTGGCAGAGCGCTTAGTTGCCCAAAGATCCTGGGTTCAAATCCGGCTCGCTGGATGGCTTATTTGATCAGTTAGTGGCCGAAGATGGATCCTACGGGGTCTAGGACCCTCCTAGTGGTCACCCAGTCTCTATAAAGTGGGTACCACAAATAAGGAGGAAAAATCTGGCGGTTGAGCCTGATCTAGGACAAATCACCTCACTGCACAATATTTCTTCAAGAAACAGTAGAATCTCTACCAGGTTTTTTTTTTTTTGAAATGATAGAAAGGGTAGAAATTTAAAACCACACATTCTGTTTTGAAGAAGTTACGATTGATAAATATTTGTAATCAACCCTTAGAGGTAATTTATATAGATATATGTATTAGTACAAAATAAATAAGTAATAGAGGATACTCATATAAAAAAATGCTTCCTATGAGTAAAAAAAAAAAAAAAGGAATTATTTCAATTCCCTTTCTATGGAATATTGGATTGGGATTGTTGGGGATTCACAAGGAACCCATTTCCTGTTGGTTTTCCATACAGAGAGTATTTGCCACCATTAATTCAAGAACACGTTTGGAAATCTTGTGTAGGGTCTACTCTAAGGGATATTCCCAATAGAGAATTTACTAACGCTCAACTTATTTTTTCGTTGTTTACTCTGTTTCATGAATAAAAAAAAATTATTTATCTCCTCACAAGTGGATTAGTTTTGTGTTAAAAGTCGTTTGTAACAAGTGTCTATTGAAAAGTGTCTGTTGTAAGTGTCTGTTGAAAGTTTTATTGAATAATGTTTTTCTTTCATTGTATATGTGATTCTGTATAGATACATTTAAGTTTGTCCAAGTTTTTGAGGTTTAAGACTGGTCTGTTTGATACAGCATGTTACTTTTGTGAATTGTAGCAAATTATACTAGATATTAATATATACTTTTTTAATTCATTTATTGTTCTTTTGATTATTTACATAATCCTTGGCGGGCCAAATCCCGGCCAAGACATTTCTTTTCTCTTCAAAATAAAAATATTTAAAATACATAAATATGTATGTATGACCTGAGCATTTAATTAATATTAATATTAATTTAATTAATTAATACGCGCTTTTTTGTATTGAATTATGAATTGTATCAATTACTTTTTTCAATCAAGAGCTTACAAAATATTTTTGAACATGGATTTTTTTAAAAATTTATTTATTGATATCTACAACAAGTAAATAGGCTAAGTGATATATAATGACAAGTAGAGAAACTACCCACTGGTAGTACTCAAATCAAAGTTCAAGTAAGGAGGTCACGTGGCCATCTTCTTTTCAGACGCCTCGGAGGATTATCGGGAATTAAAGAGGAAGCAAGGTTTGAAACTAGAGGGTTTGAGTGGTAATGAAGTTTGTTATGAAAGGATAGATACCGGGTTCGGGTCAAATCAGCAACAAAAGGGACATTAAGGTCGTTATGGATGAGTTTATTCTTAACAAAATAAGGAGCATTGAGGATTTTACGAAGGATTTTGGACTGTAAGGATTGGATACGAGAGGAATTCGATGGCTTAGTGGAGCCCCAAAGCTCTACTCCGTAAGTCCAAATAGGTCGTATGATGGTCATGTAGATGAGTCTTTTGTAGATAATTGGGAGCTTAGAGCATTTGTCTAGCAAGTGTTGAAGTAGTCTGAAACGTCGTGCGGTTTCTTGTCTTTTCAGTCTTGTGTGAGGATTCCAGGTTAATAGTTTGTCAAAGTGCAACCCTAAGTATCGGATCTGTTCTACAGGCACCAGAGGGATATTATTAAAGGATACTGAAGTGCAGGAAGTGATTTGATTCGATTATTGAGAATTTATTTTAATTCTCCAGTTTTGACACCATTGTTCAAGATCAGTGATATGGGGTTGGAGGCTTTGGGATGCAATAACTGGATTGGTGTTGACTGATAATACACATGTATCATCAGCATAAGTGGTAAGGATAGTATTAGGATGAGTTGGGATGTCAGCTGTATAAACTGTATATAGGATTGGACCAAGTATACTACCTTGAGGAGAACATGGATTTAAAAAAAAAATTAGTAATAGTTAAGGGTTCTGAATCTATTCCTCATTCCTAAGAGAGTCACAAATGGATTGATCATGATGATATTCAGTTTGTGATATAGAAGAGTGCAATGTAACTACTAGTCACCTAGTCACATTTTTAACATAACTAAGAAAAGTTATTATTTTTTTTAATTCTAAATTACTGTTAGAATGTTCAATTATAAAACGAATGATTATAAATTATGTATGAGATGGAAGAAAGAGTAAAACTGCAAAGTGGTAAATAAAGGTTGCCAGATAAGCAAATTCGGGTTGATAGACATTTTTGCAAAATCATTCTCTAGCTTACTGATGAAATGATGAAAATTAGGAAGGCGGAGAAGTATTTGGTTTTTAAATGTAGAGAAAGATTATTGGGTTTTACGAATGAGAAGGGAAGCAATTCCGGAAATAAGTGCATGGTATGGCATTTCTAAAAGAAATCTGCTATTGGCGATGGGTCATACGAGTTGAAGGACTATATTTAAAGAATGAAGTCTTTGGTCTTTAAAACATGGCCATGGCAAGCAACAAGGAGTGAGTAAATTTATAAAGTAAGTAGGCTATAAAAATCACAAATTATAGTACACTTAAGAACAGGTTACAGAAATTAAAAAAACACATTAAATCTTCTTTAAATTCGGTGATTAGAGTGTCTCTAGGGATCACAAAGATAAAATATTGATTGAATTGCTCAACTTTAGTTTTAGATTCGCCTCGGGATATCCAGAGCGGGTGACAACACATGGCAATAGTCCAAGTGTGAGAATGATGAGGAAGCAAGGAGCCACAATTCAATTGGGAGAAGGTGACGAAAGCAATTCAGACGATTTAGGATAGTGTGGATGATGTAACCACAAAAGGCATGATAGGATTTGACCGAAAATGATTCCAACAGTGTTGAGCTATTTCTTAGGTTTATCTATACATATAAAATACTTTGTCCTGAATGACTGACTGACTGACGGATCAACAAACATCCTAAACCGCTGATCTCAGAGACCTGAAACTTGGAGGGTGT
The DNA here is from genome assembly GCA_037127475.1 of Arma custos. NCBI lineage: Eukaryota > Metazoa > Arthropoda > Insecta > Hemiptera > Pentatomidae > Arma > Arma custos. Next base: position 69,705,320 of record CM073764.1, on the reverse strand, counting down.
GTTCTTTGTATGACGTGGGCATTCGATAAGACAAAGATTTTCCGAAATTCTACTCCTAAGGGGGTGAAAAAAGTGGGAAAAGTTTGTTTCATTGCTCATGTGTTTCTTATCTATTGCTACAGGGGACCATAAGAGACATAAGCCAGGTAGAGTAAAATGATCCTTAGGGTTCATTACTTTACTTTCAAGAGAGGGGGCAGTCGTCGGTAAGCAGCAGTCAAGTCAAGATTTAAGGATGAGAATGTAGAATGAAGCCACATGTATCACCTAAGTCACCTATAGCTTCCCCTTTTCATTGTAAGTAGTGTATACGTTTTATTAAACCTTTGTAACCATGATCAGCACCAATAAATGTAATGTTATTCTATAATTATTCTTATTTATTAAAAAACTCCTGGTCAGACAACCACGTTACCTTTGGAGAAGAATATATAGGTCCCTTATTTATTAATAACATAAAATTGCTATATATTAAGTATAACGATCTCAGGGTGGCATCCCATTTTAGTATTTGAATATATTCAGATCAAAGGATCTGACTTTTCTCTGGGATCGTAGCTTGGGGAGTAAAGCCAATATAGCACTATATATATAAAAAGCTCGTGTCACGATGTTTATTCGGCAAATACTGCATCGATTTTAATGAAATGTCGCAGCGATATGTAACATTGTCCAACTTAAAATATAGGCTATATTTTATTTCGATTGATGACAGCGATATTTGCATTGCAAAATTACACTTTTTTCTAACCTGCAGCATTTTTGATATGTTGTAAGGGCATGTCTGAGTATTGGAAATCCAAATTTGCATCTGAAAAAACGGATGAGAACATTTTTGGTGGCCGAAAAACTTCGAAATTTTCGGAGTTATTTCAGTTTTTGGTCAGTATCCCCTGATCGGTGCGTTTTTGGAAAAAAAACTAAGTAACCATTTTTAAAGTACATTAAATTTGCTACAATTTCAGCAATTCTAATCCTTTCTCTTTTAATTTCTCGCTGCTGCCGTACGAGAAGTGAAACCGTTTAACCGAGTAAGCCTTTTCAATAAATTCAATAACATTACATACTAATGTTAAGACCGTGGAAAAATTCCAGCGAAAAGCCCTAAGTCTCCAAACTAAAACAGAAATAGAAATTATCTGTCCTCTATAAGAAAAACTAAGGGCTTTTCGTTGGAATTTTTCCACGGTCTTAACATTTATGTAAGGTCTCTTTTTATTTTTCAATAATTACATACTAAACTTTTACTGACACGAACAACAATAAACGAAAGTGACTTCTGTCCGTCCCATTTGTTAATCATTGTCAATGTATGTTTCAAGGCTGTGCTGATCCGACTGTGATGAAATTTGATATGGATAATCTCAAGCCTGGGGAAGGACGTAGACTTTTTATCAACACACCACAAAGGCGAAGTTTATATAAAACTGTAACTTGATTGACTAACACGCCCAGCGGTCAACGTACAGCAGAAACAACTTAACTTAGCATTTTGAAATTCGCAGATAGGTTCTCCGTATAGTTTAAATGAACCCCCTTAACATATTAGGGCTTAAAACCCCCCTTGTATGCAATCCGTCAGTTTTGAAATTAGACATTTGAAATTTCGGATGTACGTGTAACTTATAGTTAAAAAAAACTAAACTATTTATTTAAAATGATCTGTGACGGATCTTTATGAGGCAGAGTAAATTCCACGCGAGCGAAGAAGTGGGCAAATGCTAATTACATACAAAGGGGGAGCGGAGTGGTTCAATGGTAGAGCACTGAGTTGTCATGCTGAATGTCCTGGGTTCGAATTCCGCTCGCTGGACTTTTATTTAATCTGTTAGTGGCCAGAGAGGGATCCTATGGGATCAAGGACTCTCCTGGTGCTCATCCAGCCTCTATAAAGTGGGTACCATTAATTGGAAGAAAAACCATTAATTGGGTACCCAAAATAAGAGAAAACGAGGTGGTTGAGCGTGATCTAGGACAAATCACCTCCCTGCACAACCTCTGTCCTATAAACAGTACATTATCTACCATGTACTGAATTCCACACATTCATGGATTGAAGCGGTACAGTTTAAAAAAAATATTATATAGTGGGAATATAAAGAATTTTAAAGAAGAATAGGCTCCTACCTATTGCAGTTGTTTGTGTTGTCTCCCTATTCCACTTATGCTTTTCATCTATTGCCAAATGAATTTAAAAAAAAATCTACTACCACGATCCTTAACACGGGACTTGGGTACGCAGTGCACGTTAGACTATAAGGTTTAAATAAAGTTACAAATACAATAGTTGTGCAAAGAGCCGAGATCACGCTCAAGTTTTTCTTCCAATTAATGGTACCCACATTGTAGATGCTGAGAGGGTCCCGGGATGATCTGCAGATCCCAGGATCCATCCGTGGCTGTTAACAGATTATATAAATTATCTGCTACTGTCGAAATGAATAAATGTAGAAACTACTTACGCTTTTTAATTACAAAGGATAGGACACAATTGGAGTATTTCTTCCTGGAAACTGGTTTTTAGGAGATTCGATATTATGATTAATAGTGGGTGTTGATAACGTGATTGCGAGAAATTATTTATTATAGTACTACTAAAATAATAAATGCGAAAGTTTGTATGTTTGTCTTTCATGCAAAAACTACTGAACGGATTTGGATGAAACTTTACAGTAATATAGCTTATACATCAGAATAACACGTAGGCTACAGCAAGGGCGGATTTAGGGGGGTGGGCACGGGGGCATGTCAGTTTTATAGGTACTGTGGAGAATCCATTATGGAACATAATTAAAGCAAATCAGGAACTTAGCATCTTGAAATTTGCAGATAGGCTCTTTGTATAATTTAAGAATGAAATTTGGATTATTCCACCCCCAAGGGTTTCCTCCTTAATATAATAGGGGTTGAAATATTGTATGGAATCCGTCAGTTTTGAAGTTATCCATCTGAAATTTTGGAAGTACGAGTCACTTAAAGCTAAAAAAAAAATTAAATTATTTATTTAAAGTTCATCTGTTACGAAACTTTATGTGGCAGACCAAATTCCACGCCAGGGAAGCCGCGGGCAAAAGCTAGTAATATTAAAAAGCTGAGTTAGAACTTCTTTAAATTCGGTGATTGGAGAAGAGTCCGGAGTCCAATGATTAATAACAAACAGCATTCGTGATGCAGTCTCGAATTCCCCAAATTGTTTACTTTACAAATTGCGATGAGGATGATACCACTGTTCCTTGTTATAACAATTATCCTTCATTTTATATTAATAATGAATGTAGCTGGGAGTCTATTATATTGAAACGAGGATAAAACCTTCAGTATAGCATTCAACACTCTACACACTGTTAGTACACCTCCATTCCAGGTACCTCTCTCCTTTATTACCTACTGGTTCAAACCGTCATGGTAATAACTCGGAAGGTGAAAGGTATAAGAGAAAAAATTGGAAATCGTTAACGCAGATCTAGTACATCCTCTAGTAGTAGAGAATGATGGATGGGGAGAGAATAGTCATTAATGTAAATAGCGAATATGGTTAATGAACCCTGAGGAATAACACAGGGAAGTGGGATGGAGGCTGTCCTTTAGACCACAACCCACTGGGGGGGGGGGGTTTAGGGAGGAAAGACTTAAACCAGCCCATTATACTTTTGGATAAAGGAAGGATTTTCGAAGATTGTTGAAGAGAATATTTTGGACTACTGTGTAAAATTCTTCCAAAAAAAATCCAGAATAATGATTGTTACTTTTGGTTTTCTAAGGGGGTAAGAGGTTGTGCGTTATTTTTAGGAATGCAGATTGTGTTGAATGATCTGGTCGAAAGCAAGAATGATTCCTAAGTCATTAATCTTAGTGGAATAATATATTTGCAAATTCAGATTCCTCCATTCACAACTGTTCTACTCAGTATCTCATCATAACAAAAGTCTTCTTCTCTAAGACATAAAGTTTATGTCAGATCTGAAATTATGTTTTTTTTTTTTTACAGTAGCTTTCATTGCAAAAAAAAAATATTTTCAAAGAAATGTTTCCTAATTTAGTTGAAATAAAATAAAATAAATGAAATTATATATATTCGGTAAGTTATAGTTTTTGAAATCGATTAAATTTTTGTCACATGTTTTTCATTTAACTTTCTAGTTTTATAATTGTGTATTGATAAACATTTAATCACATAATTGGTCTTGTATTTGTCTATAAAAAATTACCACTAACATCCTATACTTATTCCAAAAATCAGAGGATAGATTATATTCTATATAAATATAGTTATATTATAATGTGATATACATTATTTGTTTTAGGGTACTTATTAGTAATTATTAAATATATTTTTTTATTAATATTTTTCTTATTTTAATTTTTTTTATTTCTTTTTTACTAAGTATATTTGGGCTCAACATATTCTTTATGCTTCAACAGTTTGAGTCCTTTAATGATATATTTTGTTTTTCTATAAAGATAATATTATTCCAAATCTTGAAAAGCATGGATGATGGCAACATGTTTGAAATTTGAATTTTAAAAAGTGATTAATATTAATTTTAAATTGAATTCAAATTAGCATAATTAAAAATCATAAGTTAATCGATTTGATTAATTCCAGATAAGTTATGAAAAAGTTTATAACTAAAGTGAGATAGTTCAAGGAATGGTAGTGAGAATTCGAACTATCGAGAATTACCCAAAGAAAAATAAATTGATTTATTAAAAAAAAATCTAAAGACTTGCTAGCCACCATATTCTCGTGACTGTTATGCTGGACAGAATAACGATTTTTAGTTGTTTTTTTTTTCTTACCATCATCTTAAGAGGAAAAAACCTGTACCATTACAACCTATGAAGTTCAGTACATCGTAGTGAATGAATTCTTTCTAAGACAACTGTGGGCTGGGAATCGGTTTGTCCGAGAAGACGCTCAGCCGCCACGGCTTTCTCGAGAGGCTTGATGAGCCCAACAAGGATCCGTGGATCCCATTCCCTGTGAACAGATGAAATAATTTATCTGCCACAGCCGCATGAGGGAAACTGAGAGCAAAATTTAAAGCTGAATACATTGGGTATGTTAGTTGTTCCTTATATATTACCCAATATTTTAATTTTCTTCATTATTTTAATTGTATTTTCCATTATCTTAAATTAGCGTCGATATTTGTTAATCATATTTATTTTCAACTTTAATAAAATTTATCGATAAAACTCTCAAGGTAAAAAGCTCTTGTGTCTAAGTTAAATTTGAGTAACTCGTAACGTTCAATGTCCCATCGCAATTTTGGAATATCCTAGTTTTGACTTTGACCAATTGTCGGAATGTTCGTAAAAGTACTAATATTCTTATAAGGATCTTCCTACATTTTTATTTATAATTTAAAACAAAATAGAATGTAGTGAGTGAGATTAATAAGTTGAAACGAGCAGAAAATTATTTTTAAATCAAGCCTTTTCACTAATGGACTTCACAATAGATTACTATTTTTGTATTACCATTTTCTTACATTTTAAATTAAGTTATATATCAACATTAATAAATTACTAATATTCAATGCGGGGTCTATTCAATTGTGGGAAGTTCCCTCATGTTTTTAAGAAACCTGATAACCACTAACAAGCTTGAGGAAGTTAATTGATTATTAATTCTAAAAATATTGGCTGACAATAAACAAGGCAGCTAGTATCGAGGGAGGTATATTAATTAGCCTTGGCTCTACATATATTTTATAGATAAAATGTTCAAAATATTATTTTCCCTGATTCTTAAACCTTGAAACTACTTGAATACGTCATTACAAAGGTGATAAACAATTACAAAGGTTTAAATATTAATATGAATCGTAAAATATCCATACTTGGGTTCGCGGATGATTTGATACTATTGGGTGACCTCGCGGAAACTAAAAAGATAAATAAAGAAGAAACTACTAAAACTAGAAAAACGAAATTCAAAGGAAATAAAGGCGGGATCAATGGCGGGCAATGCTTGATACTATTCAGTATCGACATTACTAAGCTCGCGTCTTTTGTCCCGAAATCTAAAAATCGGAATTTATAAAACCATCATCCTTCCAACTCTTCTTTACTGATGTGAAACTTGCCCGCTGACGCTAAAGGGTGAACAACGTCTTAAGATATTCCAAAATAAGGCGCTATTCGGTCTAAAAAAGAATGAGAACACAGGAGAATATAGGATATTACATAATGCGGAATTGTGAACCATGCATCCGGTAAATATTATTTAAGTGATTGCGTCACGAAGATTAAGATGGGCTTGTAAGGAACGAACTCCTAAGAAGTTATTAGGCTTTGTACCGACCAGGAAGCGTCTGAGGGGTAGACCGAGGAGTAGGTGGGAGGATTGCCTTAACAGTGATCTGGCAGATTTGGGTTTGGGTAAGTTGTCCGTGGACGGAAGTTCATAAACTGAGATTGGTGGTTTCGGCATCAAGCCTTCGGGTTAGCTAAGCCTTTTAATTATTATTAGTATTTATTATTAATTTTTAAAAACTTAAATATTTCCAATGCCTACTTCTAGGTGATCCCGGACAAATAAGCAAGAGGTTGTCCTCCTTCGGAAGTAGTGTTAAAGGACCTCTTTACGAACCTTAAGATGTTACGTACTCGTAGAAAATCTCTGTCCTAAGTAAACCTGAATTGGCGAAATTTTGAGCTCCCACTGTAGCATCGTCCAATTAGCCATAGCAGCATAAAAGTGACGTTAAATAGGCAAATAAATAAATGAGATCCCTACACAACTGTTGTGTACAGAACCATAGACCCTTCTTTGGGCTTTAGTGGTACAGGTGTTTTTCTACTGTAAGACAAGTTATTTATATGAATTTATTTCATAATATATCAGCAAAAAAAAAAACCAAAGTAATTATAGTCGGAAGTCCAAAGTTAGGGGTTTTTCCAATTTTTTTTTTAGTTAGAGAAGCTTATTGTATAAATCTCTGCGTTATTGGGCTGTACGTGACGATTTTGAATCCAACCAATGCAGATAAATTAACTACTCTGTGAATTATATTAATATGACAGACCATTAATCTCCTTAACCCGGCGGTTGAGCTTGATCTCGGCCAGATCACATCAAGATAGTTTACAGTCTCTACTATGTAGTGAACCCTAGACCCTTTATGTATTATTGTGGTCTTTTTTATTAGATTTTGAGTAATAAAGCTTAGATACAACCAGTCCAAGAAAAGTAATGTAACTGCAGTATTTTCAAGGTCTACAAGTTGATACATAAGTGACTAAATCGATATTAAATGTATGGGTTGTATTCTGAGGAAATAAAACCCTGTATTCTTATGTGAAGTTTTCGTGTTTTTATATTGGTATGCAGATAAACTTTAAATTCAATAAAGTTTCCTAAACTATAAAAACCCACAAGATTCTGAAGTTCCATTCCATTCATTGGTTCCTCTGTGATTTAGAATAACCATTATCCTATATTCTGACCCGAGATGTTTGATAAAAACTTGTGTTCATTATACTTTTTATTTTCTTGTTAAAAGTGCTAGTATCGAGAACGAAAAAGAAAATGAAAATTAAAATTAATGGGAAGTCTACTCAACAGGTCCACACATTGAAGTATTCCACTGCTTAATTAAGTATTTGGGTGTGACCATGAGTGAGAATGGAAAATTAAATGATGAAATCAGCGCAAGAATTGCCACTTCAGGAAGGATGTTTTCTTCGGTAAACAAAAAGTTTTTAATTAAGAAAGAAGTCGCAAAAGAAACAAAATTGGCTGTTTACCGCTCGACATACGTTCCTGTTCTCACTTATGGAAGTTATGGAAGAATCCTGGGCAGGGAGCACCAACGTGATCGGAGCCGACTCCAAACCATCGAAATGCGGTACCTGAGGAAAACAGAGGGGAAGACCAAGATGGGCCGGATAAAAAACAAGAAGGCAAGGACTGCACTAAAAATTGAACACCAAAAAATTGAAGATAAACGAGAAAGGACAGCTTCAATGGTTCGGACATGTAATGAGGATAGATGATTGGCGGACAGCGAAGAAAGGGAAGGAGGTTAAACCAACAGGAAAAAGACCCAGGGGAAGGCCAAAGGACCTGGAAGAATAATCTCCAAAATATGTTTAAGGAAAAAGGGATAGGATGGGCGACAACCAGGAGAGCAGCCCTTTACAGAGACAGGTGGCGCTCTTTTTTGCATAATCTCTACATCGCAAGGTAGAAGAGATGCATGAATAAGAAAGAAAGAAAAGGTATATACGCATATGGATAGAGTGATATTTCTATAATCTAGTGAAAAAATATTGGAATAGACACATCTAAGTAAAAAAGCATATCTCAGGGTGTAATCGGGTAACGATCCATGAGATGCCTAGGAGGGATAAATTATTTTCACCCATGTGAAGAAGGTTTTCCAAGTTTATTTTTTGAAAGAGATTTAAGTTCTTCTTGTGAGGGGAGTTATTTTTTGGAGGTAGATTTATGGACGCCGGTTAAAAAAGTAAAATAAAAATAATATATAAATATACATATATTAAAAAAGAGAATAAGAGAACCAAAACAATAAATACATGAACTGCCCTAGATAAATGGCCTGCCAAGAAAAGCTAACTCGATAAATAATTTCCGTATGAATAAATCAATAAAGGTATTTATCAAATACAAAGATTTACAATAAATCAGTTTCCTTTTATAGCAATGATAAAATCATTCATAGGTTCTTTCCAGAACCATCGGTTATTCCCAGATTTATACCCCAGATGTGTGGAGTTTCACGTCGTGTTCGGTAAAAAATTACAGCATTTGCTAAGTGTTTATTGTAGTTGTATTAAATTGAAATAATTAAGTAAAAAATACATATCCCAATCACTAATTTCATAACACATTGCCCTGTTAATTAATTATAAAGGGACTCCAAGCAGAATTTTCGATTTCTTAATAACCAATGATATCTGACGAGAGGAAAAAAGGAAAATCATTCCCCCAAAACAACCACCTCCCCTCTCTCTCTCTCTCTCTCAAAAGAGAAAAAAACTTACTTCAAACCAATGTTCATTTAGGATCTAAGACAAATCATCTACCTGCACAACCATTTTTCTGTATACAGTACAGTCTCTACCCTATACTTTACACTTCTTTCATGAGTTCTTGGGATACTGGTTTCTTCTTTTCAATCATATAGAAATTATTAAATCACAGTTCAATTTTTTTATATTTTTTGAATATCTATTTCAATTGATATATTAATTATTTGCAAAGTCTACCGATTTTCACAGCCGGGAAATTACAAGTAGTGACTTACGCTATGTCAGTTTATTTGGGAGCAATGGTTGTGAATGTGATGAAGGCCGCGGGTTCAAATTAGGCAGTGGCAGAAAATTTACTAATTTGTTAACAGCCGGAAGTGGATCCCCCTCGGGCTTCTATGAAATGGGTACCAAAAAGGAGAAAACAGAAAGAACCCAACTCTCTTCACAGGTTGTGGTTGTACACATTTATTAAATTGTATTTATTTATGTATTGGCATAGTAGTGTTCAAACATGTACTTTAGTACACTTGTAAATAAGATTCAGTTTCTAAAGGAAACCTTACCCGCTGTCATCGACCTCACCCAGAGCTTAGATTTAAGACGGCGGAGGAAGCAGAGACTTCTCCCTCCTCTTGTATAGCCGATGTAATCCTTCTCCGCTCGCTATAGAAGGGCTGATGTAATATTTATCGGTGCTAAGAAGGGCTCACGTAGCGGTGTCGCCCTTAATTCCGGTTAGGGGCCATTTGATGGGGAATGTTGGAACCGTTTCAGGAATTCACACCCACCAGCCGGGGAGTCATAATTCCTTCACACTCTCCTTCTGGTTTTCCCTTTCTTGGTTTCCGCTTCTTCTTTCCTATTACTTCTTATATTCCTATTAATATATATCATTATATATACATATCGCTCCTTTCAAAAGAACGACATAATTAAAAATTGGAATTTTTGCGTTAAGCTTTAATTAGCAATTTTATTGGTTGAATGTTTGTAATTCAGTAACGACGCATCCGATGCTGCGTTTTCAACATTTTTTTGGATTGTAAAATCATATTTTGAGTCGTATCATTTTAGAATCTGAAGTTTTATGGAAATAATGACATAAGTCTAATAAAAAAAGTTATAATAATTTATTTTATTTTGTTTTTTATTAATTGTTATAATTTTTAAATATTTTTAATTGAAAAGAAAAAATATGCCCAGGACCGGGATCCGAACCCGCCCACGTCTCTAGCGCCCGGTCGCCCACGTCTCTAGCGTGGTGCTCTCCCAACTGAACTTTCCTGGCTCGCATCACGGCCAGACACATCCCTTCTTTTCACTGATCCCATATCCCTGTGTTCATGTAATTTGTGATGTATACAAGGGAAAGAATGTTCGTTGAACATTACTTTAATTAGGATCTTGTTAACTCCCGTCATTATATATTATTATAATTTATTTTATTTTTGAGTGATAAATGAGCCAGGTTAGCTCAGTTGGGAGAGCACCACGTGGGCGACTCGTGTTCGTATCCTGGATCTTGGCATATCTTTTATTTTCAAATAAAACTATTTAAAAAAAGCTATAGTATTATAGCAAGCTAGAGATAAAGCAAAGCATTCCTACTGTAATGATGCTAATGGATTATTTTATTAACCAATTGAAAATGTTTAAAAGCTACTTTATTTTTAAAAAAAGTTGTTAATGGAAAATCAGATAAGTGTTCCTGAATTAAAACCTTCAAACCTACAGCTAGTAATGGCTTAATTCAAAAAAGCTTTTAGTTATACCTTTGTTCTAACGATATTATGAACAAAGGCTTTTGTTTTCTTCTGTATTATCGAATATGGCTCTCATCCACCGTATTCATAACCGAAGAAAATAATGATGAAGTAGGAGATTTTTAATAATGATTATAGCCTAAACAACCACTTCAACGGTCGTGTTTACAATTCAATTGCGGTTATATTACAATTTAAAAAAATACGGACCAGAATCTGATTTTATGCTTAAAAATTTTCTGCTGTTACTGCATTTTAGATTGGATTTAAGCATGATAATACGGAAAGGGGTGGCTCAGCGGCGTTAAAATAGCGGGTAAATCTTGGACGTTGAGCGTAATCTCGGACATGTCATATCCCTGCACAACCATTGTCCTACACACAGTATGGTCTCTACTATGTACTAAACCATAGATTCTTGATGGGTTGTAGTAATGCAGGTTTTTATTAAAAAGCCTGTAATCTTATTCAGTAAAACTATTATTTTTTCGCTCAAACACATTCTGTTTCTTTATTTCAGAAAAAACACTAAAGGATTACAAAACATTTTACTCACTTAAAAAAATAATTCAAACGAATAATGCGTAACCTCCGCACAACTAAAAAACTAATAAGTTAGAGTTTCAAACTAGAAAATATTATGCTTTTCTTTTTTTTTATACACATACAGAAACTCAACATTATTGCTTCTGTCAAGACAAGAAGCAATAATTTTTTCAAAGCACTATATTGAGTACAAGTGCCTTGATCATACTGTGATTTGTCTCTGGATTGCCTCAAATTCACCGAACACTAAATAATCGCGTACTTTACCAATCAGTAATCTAAATTTAGATTGCCCCTTTCTGGTTGTTCCTTGTCCTTCCAATTTTGGGAAAAGTGAAAGAATTATGACTTACAATATAAGGAAAACAAGAGTTTCTAATATTAATTAATGGTATTCTTAATTACAAGAATCTTTTTTTTATGTAAACTCATAAAAGAACCGCCTTTAATGTCATTATTTATATTGTTCATTCATCACTTTTATAAAAAAAATTATATATTTAAACTTATCATAATTAAAACAGTGTTATGATTTATAATCATTCTAGCAGTGTTATAACCTATTGTAATGTTTTAAAGTATTTATATGATTTATATGATCATTGTAATGAGTGTAACATTTATTGTGAATAAGCCTAGTTTTGTAAAAGGCTTATTTTCATTACAAACAGTTAAATTTATTTACCTGTACCACTGCAACCCATGAAGCGTTTTATGTTAAGTATGTGGTAGATACTATACTGTTTCTAGAACAACGTTTCTGAAGGGAGGTGATTTGTACGAGATCACGCTCAACGCCCAACGGTCTTACCCACTATTGTGGGTACTCACATTATAGAGGCTGGGTGAGCCCAAGGAGGGTCCCACAGGATCCATGTCCTGCTTATAACAGACTAAATAAATCATCTGCTCACATAATAAATTTGCTCACATAATAAAAAATAGTTTATTATAAAGATCTATACTCCTGACTTTTTAATAGAGTCTTGGTGTAATATTAATTTCCTTGACTTGAAAACAGAAATGGGGGTAAGAAGACAGGTTTCATGGAGACATGTAAAATACGACAGAATACCAGAAGTTCCTAAAAAATGCGGTACTTGTAGATAGTATAAAATTTCCGTCCAAGACCTGGACGGAAGAAAAGAGGAAAAATTTCAGTGAAATTCTCAGGCAAAGATAGGCCAAGAAGAAAGAACTAAAAAAGACAAAAACCTCAATCACAGTCGCGTAGTCCTTAAGGGCTGTTTCGTGACAAATAATAATAATTATTAATGATAGTCAGAGGGTGCAGTCAAAGATAACACAAAATAAGCAACTTATTTTTAAATTTTACCAACGTTTCGGCCTAAGACGTAGGCCATTTTCAGGGTTAGGCAAGAAACAGAAAATAACTACATAAATCATTGCGGTACCAAGGAAGAATTACAGTAATGTTAAGAAATATAGAGTATGATAAAATTATGTATGAATAACTAAATGAATGGATTTATTTTAACGCAAATTGCAATTTTTTATTTATAGAAGAATTATATAGAAAGTTAGGATAAAAATAATGGGTGCAAAAAGAATTATGATAAAATGATCAATAATAATAATGATGAACAATGATAAAAATAATGAGAAATAATATTGCGACATGAATGCATACCGTAGCGGAATAGAAGAATGAGAAATTGAATGCATAAAAAGAAAAATAACAAAAATTATGATTCGTTTACATTATTATCCATTCTGTTCATAAATTCTGTTATTCATACATAATTCTATTATAATTTTATCATACTCTCTGTATTTCTCCACATTACTATAAATTATGTAATTCTTCCTTGGTACTGCAATGATATATATAGTCATTTTCTCTTTCTTTCATAGCCCTGAAGATGGCTACATCTTACACTTCAACCGAACATCTTAAACCGAAACGTTGGCACAATTAAAAAATAAGTTTTGCTTATTTTGTGTTATCTTTGACTGCACCTCCTGACCAATTCGATCCCTCATTAGAGTTACCCAGCCAACTATTTTCCACTCAAATAATTATTATTGTTAGTATGACGTTGTTAATATGGATGGGCATTGAGATCATTTACTTGGACTATTAAAAGAGAATCAGTGATTTGCTCGCAGTAGACTTTTAAAAGAACGCCAGAGCTCGAAATCAACAAAAACGAAGTAAGCTATCTTCGGTCCTAAAACAAGTTTCGTACGAAAATATTATTCGTCATGGGAGACCTTTGAGTGGGGACATTTATGGCTGGTGATGGCCGAAAACAGAGGCCATGGCACTTCCACTTTATAGGCTCCTAAAACCAAGACTGCCCTCTACAATAAATATCCAATAAATATCGAGGGCCGTCTTTAAAAATCAGAAAACTTGTGTTTTCTTCCGAGTTGTATGTGGGGGAGGGTTATGCTCTAGTATCTCCCCCCCTGTAATCTCAGCGTTCTAGTTTTACTTCTTTCTTCGGCGTTGAAGATTTAGTCGAAAAAATATTTTATGAAAAGGGAACAAGGGAGAAGTGAAAGTTTTTACGGCTCCTTTGCCTCATCATGAGGCCACATTCAAAACCTATTACCCATTTTATTGCAACAGTTGCCCCGGGAGTGGATTCTCTCTCTCATCTTACCCTCTGTACCCAATTATCTCCTTCCCGTTCTCGTAGGAGTCTTCTTATTTTTTTCTTCCCCTTTTCATTATTATTTTCTTGTTTTCCTGCCCCTTTGACGTGTTTCTCAGTCTGTTTATTATTCGAGTAATTGTATCATTAAGGCACTGCTACCTTGTTAAAGTACAGTTTTTAGAAATAAATTAGTTAAAACATGTTATATACTTTTTTTTATTGAAGCTCTTGACATTCTTAAATTGTCTCGTAAACAACTGCGTTGACACTTAACATCAAATTAATAAGAGATACAATTGCCGTGAGTGATAAGCTATTCCCCCAATTTTATTATACATGTAGAAACTACTGTAAGAATGTTTTATTAAAATGTAATGATTTAGGATAAAAAAATAATCTGACTCAGTATAAACACTTCTTATTTTACGAACACTCTGAAACATTGAATGATCTTAACAACCGGTTTACAAAGTCGATTCATCGAAACCATTGAGAACATTTATGTTGATTCGAATAATAATAGTTATAGTTATAGTATAATAATAATTATAGAAACTTTGTCACAAATATAAATGAGTCCTGACTTATTTGGTGTTTTCTTGACTGCACCCCCCAACTATCTCCATTCTCCATTATTCATCCAGTCAACTATTTTCCTCTCATTTGGATATTTAGTGTATCCTAACTACTAACTACAAAGTTACTTAAAGTAATTTACTTAAAATGTATTTGATTATGTAGAAAATATGAACACACTAAAACTACTCATACACACTGTAAGCTAATCATCTTATATATAATATAACCATTATATTATAATAGTACATAATATAACCAAAAAGAATGTTCTTATATTCTGAGTGTGGAGATTCATTTCTGGGAACAACCTATAAAGAAATATTAACCAATCTTGCCGGGAATCGTTTTTACAATATGTGCGGTTCACACTGGGAACCCCACCCCAAAGCATTCGGACATGTAAAAATGCATACTTTTCTTTTTTTTTTTTTGCAATTGGGAAAAAGGTGAGGGTAGTAGAATAATAAAATTTCGAGGATTAATTTATCATTTCATTGAAAGGTTCCTTCTTATGTTAAATGCACGAAATATGATGTTATAATTCCATTATTGTTTATCACATTTCAAAATAAAATTTACTAATATCTATAAACTAGACTAGAACTCGACCCACATTTGAAAAAAACACATGTGGTCATTCTCATCTATGGACGACCTTTGATTCTTGCTTATAAACAATTTCCAAGTAATTTTTCAGTACGAAATCGGCATAATTACAAATCAATAATAAATATGGGAACATTTTGGACGGACAAACTAAAAGAGAGTTCCCCTAAAAACTAAGGTGAAGCTAAATATAGCTAAAAAGTATTTTCTACGGAAATAATACTTATTTATTACAATTATAAAGTTATTTTGTAACAAAATTTTAGGACTCTTTTCAGAATTGTCCTTTAAAATTTGGTGAAATGATCATAACTACTTACACTTTATTGAGCTCTCTTTTTGTTCATCTTTACGAATAATTTGTGACATCGTCAGCAAGGAAGACGTGATTCCACGTTCCACTCAACTATTAATTAATTTATCAAAGGATTTATCAGGTAATCAGTATCCATGAAATTAATTCTGTATGATCAATGAGAAGGCTTCGGTACCATCATCTAAGGCCTAATTGTTGCAGATTTGATGTATCGATTAGTATATAATTATATTTATCTTTTAAATCGTAAGATGTTCGCAATTCATTGATGAATGAATGCTCCCATGCAAGAGGTAAAGCAGAGGAACAGTTGTATTGTTTTAATTGCCTTGGAATAGTCATAAGTAAGATATATTATGGAGTATCATCTTATATCTATATCTTATACCTAGAACCAGTGTGAGCTAATATAAACGGCTGTATATAAGCCAGCTTGTCAGATTATGCAGGAGCCTCACCTGTTTTTGATACCGGAGAGATGGAAATCTGCCAGAGCCTGCTCGTTAATCCTGACTCCATTCATTAGACGTCCTTAATATTTCCTTTCCGGAATGGCAAAAACACATTCTGGATGTTGAGAGGGCAGATTTACAGGTTTCTTGCATTGTTACGATGACGCAATTTCGCATCTTCCTTGTTTATAAGGACTGTCTGCAGTGCACGTCTTCCCTAATTTATTAACGACGAAAAATAGGCGAGGAAAGAAATAAAAAAAAACCTACCACCCTGCTCAAGCATTCACGATGGGAACATAAAATGTGACATGTTTATTCACTTGTAATTTTCACAACTTTCTAGATGTCTTCTTTTGGAAATCACTAACATTTTTTATACCTCCACATAATGATGAAAGATTAGTATAGGTGCTTCAATTTTTTAATAATATTCTTTTGTTTTACATGGGCTCTTGGGCAGTTTCGCATCCAGCTAATTTGATCATAGTGTGTTATTTTACAGAAATACGAAATTTTTAATATGATTAATAGCTCTTGAGCAATCTTCTAGGCCATTGTCTTCTTAACCTTCTCCTAGCAGGTGTGGGTAAGAGGGAACAGGAAAGAGAAAAAAAAAGTGGATTTTGATGATTTTGTGTTCTTGAGTAGAATGTTGTATATTTGCTATGTATGTTTGATTTTTCTGTTTTATTGTTCATGTCAATAGGTATAGTGTGATTCGAAAACCAAGGAGAATTTACAGTTTGCCTCATTACTTTGGGCGGTATTGTTTGTATCTTGTGTGTGTATAATGAACCCCAAAGTTCTGCTCCATAAATCCAAATAGGTCCTGTACATGGCACGGTAACAAAACTTCTTTTTTTCAAACTTAATGACTTAGCGGACGTTATGTTGGCAATTTATTCCTGAATGCTCGTCTTCAATTCTGGCCGACCTCTTAATTTTATCCTTAATTGAGATAACGCGGCAGGAAGTTCTCCATCATAACAATCATCGATGATGGAAACAGATGCGTCGGGTCGAAGCTTTATCGTCCCGCCTCTCGAACGAGACTTCGCTACGACATCAGCCTACTGAAAGGCGCGAATTTAAAAAAATGAGCATAAGCTGCCTCGATCTGTACTGCAGTTTTGTAGATTTGTTTCGTAAGCCGAGTGTAGATCTGTAGTCCAGAAGATGTGATAGTGGTTTGTAGCGCCTTGTCAGTGCTTGTCTTATTAATTTTTTATGTATTTTCCATGTGTCTTTTGTCCACGTATAATCCGAGATAACCATGTGTAGGTTAAGAAGGTACATAATCGTTTTAAAGTTTGACTCCCAGACACTAAGCTTACCGAAAGAAGAATCTAACGTAGCATAATTTTAATATGTCATTTGTGGAACCACATTTTTAAATCGAATGAGCGATTTCGGAGACTATAGAGTTAAGTATATCATCAGCGAAACTAGATAGATAGGTGGTGATGCATGGGTGCTCCGGAATATCAGAAGTGTAAAAGAATAGGGAATGGTGCTTCAAAGAGTGCCTTGTGTTACACCCTTTGAGGAAAAAAGAATTTCAAAAATCATGAAACATTAATTTTAGTTCATCATCATAATCTTTCCCTCTCTATAACTGCGCAGTGTGGGGATGCCCTCTATAGAGCTTGTGTCCAGGTGTCCCTTTCCCGGACCAATTCTCTTCTCCTACTCCAGTCCAGTCCTCGCATCCTGAACGCCTCCCGCACGCCTTCTTCCCAAGTAAGAGTCCATGATTCAGAGGAGTAAGATGGGATGGGCAGGAACGTAGACTTGTAAACGGATATCTTCGTCTTTTTCGTCACCTCTCTTTTGTTGAGGAAACCTTTCCGGACTGTGTTGAATAATCTACCATCTGCTCCCAGCCTTTGCGTCACCTATCCATCGATATAACCGCTTTCGCTGATCCATATTTGAAACCCTGCACCATTAATTTTAGTTATTTATTTAATTTCTTTATTACTGGACACTGTAGTCCTTGAAGAACCTAGGCCTCAGCTAACTTCCACGATTCGCGTCTGTTTGCCGCAAGGCACATACAGTGGATTATACCCATCGCCTTCTGGCCACCCTCTACACTGTCGAGCCACCTGAGTCTACCTCCTCTCAATCTTAAACCGTCATTCGGTATTTCATACATCATCCTTCTTGAAATTCTTCTTGGGTCCATCCTCTCAACATTTCCCAATCATCATAGTCTCTTTAGGTGGACGACTTTCACTATATCTAGCTTATCTTGTAGGTATCCTAATTCAGAAACATTAATTATTATTTTTTTCTAAATGCAATAATAAACATAAGTGCTGAATTAAAGTTAATTAATACTGTACTCTCCGATATTAATTTATATAATCAAGATCAATATTTCAGCCATCGACTTATAACATATTTAATAAGCCATGGGACGCATAGCCCCTATTCTACCAACCAAATGGTTTGATGTGCTAGTAACAAAGACGACGAGGAGCAGGTGAGATCCACTACAACGAGATAGCTCATTAGCGACAGGCTACCTATTAACTTCACTCTGCCTCTAATTGAATGGGTCGTTTAGAGGAGCAATATCAACCACTAAATCCGCAAGTGGCTGGTTGGGGGAAAAATTAACAGAGTCATGTCTGCAGGCGGCATATTAATTAGAATTTAATGTTCATTATTAAATTCTATAAAGTATAAATATATTAAGGAATTAAAATCTCTTTAAATAAAAATTGCCACGGCAAATATTTGTAATTGATTCATCATGTATTTCTTCTGGTTTGAAACTAAACCTGATTATGCCATGAGGAAGATAACAGTATGACCTGCGAATCTTCGGCAAAGAACTTGAAACGAATAATGGAAGAAGGTATTGAATTACAAAGGGAGGAGGATCGTCAAAAGCTGCTGATCGGTGGGAAGTATATAGATCAGAGAGCCGAGAACGGGTTTTAGGGGAGTGGACTGAGGTTTTGAATTGAAGGAGATTGGAAATGTATGTTAGTCGACGAGATTGGATAACTTGGTAAAGAAAGGATGCTAGGAAGAACTTACGGCGGTAGGAAGTATAGAGCCATTTTTATTGAACCAGATTTAGTCCACATTCAGCTTTAACTTATCATCCGTTGCCCACTGACCTATTCGACTCAAATCTCTTTTGAGTTTTTCCGTAGCTAGTAATTGGTCGGAAAGGGAAAAGGATAAGTATATTTGAAAATCATCAGCGTAGACATGACACTGGGAGTGTTGGATAAGAGATGGAAGATCAATGGCAAATAGGGTGGGGGATAGTGATGAATCCTGTGGGACACCACAGGACAGAGGAAAGGTTATGGAAGGAGGTTGGCCAGGGACTAGAACATATTGGGAGCGATCTGAGAGGAAAGACTTGAACTACCCTAGAACACTGTTGGATAGAGGTAAGTTACGAAGCTTGGCGGGGGGGGATATTGTGGTCCAGAATTATTAATTTCTTTTGTTCAACTGCAGTATGGAGATCATGGGTGATTTTGAGAGGGGATTGAGTTGAATAGTCTGGTCGAAAGCCGGATTGGAAAAGGTAATGGGGGAACGTTCTTCTAGAAAATTTGGAATTTGGTTTTTAACTAGGCGTTATAATGGTTTTGAGAGGTTAGAGAGGCGGGAGATAGGGCGGAAGTCACTTGAAGACGAGGGATTTTCAATTTTATTTAGCGGGTGCACTAACGCGGTTTTCAAAGCAGTGGGGAATATGGACTTTTGTAACGACAAATAATAAATATGATGTAGTACGGGCATTACGACTGGAAGGCAGGATTTTAGTAGCCTTAAAAGAATCGGGACCATAGTCATTGGTGTTGGATTTCAGAATGGTGTTTAATAGTTCGTCATATCGAGGAAAAAATGAAGTTATCAGGGTTAAAGTTTATATGGTCAATGACGGTAACGGTTGAGGATTTAGGAGATGTATTAGGCACGAAGCGGTTATTGAGATCGTCTGGCGTGATTGGAAAGGGACAGAGTTTACCGAATGCTGTTGGTGATAATTGTCGGGGTATTTTCTATTTGGATTTGGAATCGGTTTCATTGGAGAGGATGAAATGGATGAGATTGGATTTCGTAAGACTTATTGCAGAATAGTTTCATTGCGAAGTAGTTTGAAACCTGCATAGTCTACTGATAGACGTGTGCGACGAAATTTTCTCCTTGCTGCTTCTCTTTCTTTCATCGTTTCTTTTATTTCGGGAGTTAGCCAAGGTGCAGTTGGACGGCGTAAGATTCGGCTTTTTAAAGGAGCATGGATGACTAATATGGATTACAGATAGGAAGTCAAGGTGGAAACCATCTGATCGATGGAACTATAAGAGTAAATGACGTCTCAGTCGATGTTAGTTAAGTCGGATTGAAGAGATTCGAAGGAAAAGAGGTCCGAATTGTGATAGGACTCTGTTTTGGGAGTAAAGAATTTGACTGGTAGGTCATATGAAATTTGGATGAGGTCGTGAGATGAAAGAAACGGAACAGGATGTTGGAACAAGAAGAGGATTTTAAGAGGTGAATCAGAGACATAAAGGTCCAACCAGGTATCCGAAAATTGGGTGTGATGGGTAGGAGAGTAGGGAACGAGATAAAGATTGAGAGAGAATATTAAGTTTGTGAAAAAGGATTCATTGCTGGAATTCGAAAGCATATTAATTTTAAGGTCACCACATTTAATTATATTGGTGTAGGTAGAGACTAGTTGGAAAAGGGAGGAATCGAAGTGGTTGTCAAATGGAACAGAAAAGTGTTCTCTGTTTTACGCCAGCTTCACCTTTAAGGCTTCCGCCGATCTTCCTTCCAGAAATGTCTTGTGACTTTCTTCTTCCGTGGATCTTCAACGAGTGTCTTTCCAAAATTCAAGTTCTGGACATTCGTGGCTCTTGAACCTACTCGCCGGTGTGTCTTTATACCTTCCTGTTTAACTTAGATCTTATAACCGTACGTTTCTCATTTCATAAATTCATATATAGCATATTACACGATTATTAGATCAATTCGTCTATTTTACTGATTCTTATCTGAAGAAAAACTTTGACGGTATTTCGCTATAAAACTTCATTATTGTTTTTCTTTACACGAAAATGCAAACCATCAAACCTTAACCAAACAATTCATTTT
Source organism: Arma custos (assembly GCA_037127475.1). Taxonomy (NCBI): domain Eukaryota; kingdom Metazoa; phylum Arthropoda; class Insecta; order Hemiptera; family Pentatomidae; genus Arma; species Arma custos. The sequence continues at coordinate 69,684,289 of CM073764.1, read as the reverse complement.
GATCACATTAAACCAGGTTTGTAAGCTTAAAAAATATATATTATTCCTATTAAATTCACTTATAAAGGATGAGAACCCAAGGGACATTTTCTTCTCTTCGAAGATGAGTCATTTGCGACCCTTTGATTCTCAACCTCCAAGATCTCTAATAAATTATAAAGTTACAGATGCGACTTTAATAAATGGCTTTGATGAGGTCCTAAAAAACTATCCTCATCAACCATTGTATTAGGCACTTCACTATGTTCGCTGTCAGGTCTTGGTAAATCTGGCGGCTACCCGTGTAATCATGCCTTTGATAAATGTGAGTATAGCTGCCGCCTAGGTAACGAGTGAAATCGCCTTTCAACAGTCATTAACTTCCAAATGCCTATGACCATCTTTTTCTTTCCCCCTTGCCTTATAGTCTGTGGTATGTGGTGATACCCCAACGGCAAATACCTGTGAAACAATTAGAATACAATGGTGTTAATTTTTGAGCAGACCGAGTAGTAGATGGGAGGATTGCCTTGAGTCATGTCAGAGTTAAACTATTTATTCTACTTAATTAAGGTTTCTAATAAACAGATTCATCATTTTTTTACCTCCACCCAGACTAATTTGGAGTTGATATTTATATATTCAATTAATAAATAATTTAGGTAAAATATAATTTATAATTGTAAAAAATAGGTATATATCTTCTTTTTTAAGGTCGTTAAATCGCCTATATTTTGTTGCATTAATATTTTTTTGGGAACTAATTTGACTTATATATTGGTCCAAAACATATTAGAACTTCCATTTTTTCCTCCTCCCCTCAAAAACTATTCTCATTGTCATGGCAAAATCAAATCATGAATCTTTTTGTAAGGATTCATTAACGATCCAGTTTCTTATGTGTGCTATTAGTTTACCTCTATGGCGCGGGTTAGCAAATTTCTAGAGCGTTGAGTTGCTTTGCTGATAATCTCGGATTTAAATCCGGCTGTGTCAGAAACATTCTTTAACCTCTTAATAGCTATTTATGGACCCTGTGAGATATTTTGACCCTCATGGAGCTAACTCAGCCTCTATAAAGTGGTACCCTTAATGATTTAGAACAAATCACCTTCCTGCACTAACGTTGTCTTAGAGACAGTACAGTCTCTACAATTTATTAAAACTGGATCGTAGTTGTACAGACTATTATTTATTTTACCTCTACTTGTTAAATAATTTAGGTGGACAATTTAACCAACTTATTACTTACGTGAATGCCATAACGTAATCAAAGTAAGGTATTCGAGTCAATATTTTGATGTGGACTTTCCAGAAAACATTGTTATATAAGCAAAACATGTTAGATTCTTGAATTGAGTAAATTTTATGACATAAAATGTTTTTATCGATAATTGTTAATGACTGTCTTGAAAAATACTTCTCTTACACACGGTCACCTGTGGTCTAGTGGTTAGCGTAACAAACTACTATGCCCAAGATCGCGGGTTCGTAACCCGGCAGGTGGCCCTAGGATTTTTTATGGGAGTAAAAAATCCTTAGTTACGCCGTCCTCCGGAAGGGACGTTAAACGGGGGTCCCGAGCCTATACGATGTCAGGTACTCGTTAAAAATCCCTATCCTAATTAACCCTGGATAGGCAAAATTTAGAGCTCCCGATGTAGCATCGTCCGATTAGCCATAGCAGCATAAAGTGACGTTAAATCAACAAACAAACTTCTCTTACATCGTTATTATTCTTAAATTTCGCCAATATTGTCTAATGTTTTTGAAACGACATTTTTTTTTTTATTATTTATTTTAATCATCCACTTTTTCGTGCGTTAAATCTAATTAAATTCGCTAAATTTAATTATTTTCACGCAGATGTGTGTTATTTTTATTTGTTGATTTTTTAGGAAGATCTAAAAATCAATATATAATTATAAAACATTGTACTAACAATGGATTCAGTACCATAATTATGTTTTCATTTTTATTCCGTTGACACCTATGCAATGTAATAACAATAACAGTGAATAAATTTCTGTAATAAAATATGAAGGAGCATTAATATAACATAAATGGTGAAGCTAATGGCTCATAAATGAATTATACGGTTGATTCCTATTGAGAGGGAAGAATATAGAATTGACTTAATAATCACAATTCATAGAGAATCTACTCGTCGCTGGCCCTGCTCCAGATCTTCTGGCAAACCTCTAGTCTATTAGCTTTGAAGAATCCCACCTATTTGGAGCTCAGTGATAACATTATAAATCTACAATAGTAATAATTTAAATAAATAGCTTACCTGTCTCTGAGGAAGGTTTTATGACTTATTAAATTAAATTATTAAAAATATCAGATAAATATACACCTTTCAGCCTTCATCTTTATTATCTAAATCCGAGATGTCAAAAAAAAAAGTAACACTAACAAAATATCATCAACAATTATTCTATAATTAGTTAAAAACAAAATGGTTTGGACAATAATTAAAAATTCTATCACTGATATGTTTCCTATTGCGAAAAATCATCCAATATTATTTAATGGAGTTACAATAAAATAACGGATAAGCCTATTCTATAAATCAACATAAAAACAAAATATGAATGATTTTATTTTTAATAGGAAAAAAATACCTTATTTTATTCATTTAGTATTTACAAATTTCTTTTAGAATTAATATATATTTCAGCAAAATTACAGGCTACAAATTCAACCAAGTATTCCCTGAACAAATAAAACAAGAAACACAAAGACACGGGATTTATTAGAAAACAGAACAGAATACCAGAAATTCCTCAAAAATGCGGTATTTGTGGCAGATAGAAAAAACTTCCGTCCAAGACCTGGTCGGAAGAAAGAGATTTATACGCTGATACACTATAATATCATAAGGAACTGGTGGGCCGAGAAGTAAAAACTGAAGAAAAAAAATGCTGCATCATAGTCGCTTAGTCCTTCAGGGCTATATAATAAATATAAATATATTTATTTATTTCGCGTTAAATAAATAAATATATCTTAAAAACGCTGATCTAACTGTACAATCTTATAGTACGATGAATTAACCGTTTACAGCTGGTGTGTAGCCTAATACCTAACCTGTAAATACAGCAGCTTGTGAAGAGACCTTTAGTACATGGTAGAGACTGTAATACTTCTTGGACAACGGTTCTGCCTGGAGGTAATTTGTCCGATATCACTCCTAATTAATTTATCTCCAATTAATGTGCCCCTTTAATAGAGGTTGGGCAATTCCCAGAATGGTCTGTAGAGGCCACAGGGTCTGTCTGTAGATGTTAATAAATTAAATAATTTATCTGTCACAGCTTATTATGAACCCTTCGACCTCCAACATAACAACTGAGGATAACGCACTGACCTACCCCGTTCCCTAGTCAGGACTAATAAGATTCGTGTTTGTCTTTCTCTGGAGGCAGAACGCCCTCAGAACATACCATCATTATAGATAAAAAAATCCCATTATGTGATAAAAATCATATCTTGTTGTATTGTTGTTTTTATCGCTAAACCCATTTTTCAGTTGACAGTCAGGCTTCACTATGCAGGGTGATCATGAGTTCGAGTATATAGTATATAGTATTTAGTATATAGTGTATTATAGTGTATATATATATATATATATATATATATATATATATATATATATATATATATATATATATATAAAGTTATGATTAGACTGAAACACTCACTGAAAAAAATAGGGTTTTGGGCATAGTAACGACACAAGTTCAAGATAACAACTAAACTTTATTTCTCGTACCTCTCATATATATAGTCTATAATGTTTACAACTCATAATAACAATCCTTAATCCTAAACTTACATACTATTTATGTTTACCGTCTATTTGTCCTTATAACTCTCCCCCCCCCCTCAAGTTCCTTCTCCTGGAGGAACTCCTAAAACTAAGAAAAAGAAAGAAAAGAACAAAAAATAACACAAAAATTTAACATAAAAATAATCCACAATCTGGGAGTAATAAAACGTAAAATACATTGACAACACTCTGTCACTGAAAGCACTAAACTAAATAACAAACTCTGAAAAAAAAAACAAATTGAAAGAAATATGATTGATTCATGAACATTATTGAGTAGAACAGAAAATACAGTCTTCATTCCTGCAGCGCAGCCTCCGGTCCGAGCGAGGACACTTTACGGGGGACTCGAAGCTCTTCGAGATGCACTGTACGAACCCGGGAGGGGCAATTAATGTCACGAATAGTATAGAGGTTGTGCTCTCGGATGGTAATAATTTTGTAGAGGCCATCATACCGTGCAGCTGTTTTAGTTCGCGCAGTCCTTAAACGGCGGTATACGACCGTTCCCAATGGCAGCTGTCCTCCCGTATGGACTCTCAATCGCTCGTTAGCCTTGGCCACTCTCACCGACTTCTCCCGAATGAGTTTTTACAGAACTTTACGCCACAACGCCAGCCGAGCCGCGCTTACATGCAAAATGTGTCCGCGTAATACCTCGTTGTTAGTTGTTATGAGATCCCCCCGATCTCGGCGCGCCTGCCGAAACACCACTTCAACGGGTGATAGTCCTGTTACTGAGTGTATCGTGTGATTATAGACAATCAATGCCCGTGGCATAGCCTCTTACGGGTCCAAATTCCGGCCTAACTTAAGGAGGCGAATATGTTCTGCCAGCGTGTTATGGAGACGTTCCACCGCGCCCCTGCCGGTAACGTGATGTGGCGTGTTCAGCCGCAACGAAACTCCCAAGAGTTTGGGTTCCTCCCTGATCATGGCATTATCGAATTCGCGCCCACAGTCAGAGATGATTTCTTCCGGTTCCCCGTACGTCGCGCACTATTGAAGCACCCCTGCCCAGACTGCTCCCGGAGTCTTCTCCTCAATCGGATAGGCCATAGCGAGCTTGCTAAACGAATCAATGGCAGTAAGCCACGATTGACCTTCATTGGAGTATACGTCAATTTGAATTAAACGAAGCGGCTCCGACGCTGTGGGAGAGACTACTTATCCTGCCACCGGTGGCTGTCTATCATATTTAGTTCTCTGACACACCGAACATCGCTCGATATACTCGCGTACTGTCTTCCCCATAGCCTTCCAGAAGTACATCCGTTTAAGGGCCCGTATTGTTTCATCGACCCCGCAATGATTCGATTTGCCCTCATGGTGGTCCGAAACAATTTGACATTGCCTCGATTTATCTGAAACTGTTTCGACCTCCCGTAAACAGCGAACCATCGAGTAACCTACCCCTATCCACTCTTGACGCCATAACCTACGTAATTTATCGAGAAGGAGTTTATTCCCGATGAAAATATGGCAACAACGACCAGGGACAGCGAACTCTGAAAATATCCGTTCCAGTGCGTCATCATCCACCATAGTTGGAACCCGTGCAATGACCACAGACGCCCCTTCGAGTTTCGACACCCGCACTTTGTTTCGACCGGAATATAATCTGTAGGCGCTTGTCGTTGATAATCTCATCGGCCTCAGGTAAGTCATTAGGTCGTTCCGACGTAACGGAATTATCCTCGGAGTCCTGACGAACGAGCGGTATTTCGGGTCCGTTTTTTTGCCCAGTCCCTTAAAGTATCGGAGGCCGAAGGGTTCCGCAGAAGGTCCTTCCTCATCTATCGCGTTCACCACTAGGTCCCTCGACAACCAATCTGCCACGGCATTTTCTGCCCCCTTCTTATGGACAACCTGAAATGTATAGGCCGCTAACCGTTCCTTCCAGCGTGATATGCGCGCCGATGATTCTTTCAGAGTGTTCAAGTATATTAGTGGTTTGTGATCTGTGAACAGCTCGAACATCCTACCATAGACGTAAGGTCGAAAATATTCAATCGCCCAAACCACCGCTAACAACTCCCGTTCTATCGCCCTGTAACGGCTTTCCGCTCCGTTTAGCTTCCTGCTGGCATAAGCGATAGATTTTTCGCTCTCGGAAAAATTCTGGGACAGCACTGCGCCAATCGCGACCTCACTCGCGTCCGTGGTAATTCGGAACATTAGTCGAAAGTCAGGGAACGCTAGTAAGGGTTGTGAGGTGAGAGCCTCCCGGCAACGTCAGGAGTTTGTCCAAGCATAAACCGTCTCCCTTTCTTCAGTACCTCCGTCACCGGTTGCGTCAACTCCGCGATAGCTGGGATAAAGCAACGGTAGTAGTTTACCATGCCTAAAAAACGCCTCACGCCCCGAGCATTAACCGGCAAAGGAGCGTCCTGAATCGCCCTAACTCGCTCCTGATCAGGCCGCACTCCCGATCGCGAAACTACGTGACCCAAGAATCTGATCTCTCGCAGGCCGAACTTCGACTTCTCCCCCGATAGTTTAAGACCGAATTGGCGGACTCTGCAGAATACCGCTTTTAAGTGTTTAACATTTTCAGCTTCCGAACGACTGAACACTATGAGGTCATCCATATAGACTTTGGCAAATTCCTCCCCCAAACCCCTTTGGAACTCATCCATAAGGCGTTGAAACGTCAACGGGGCCCCTTTTAACCCAAATGGCATTCGCACGAACTCGTAGTGTCCGCGTTCCCAGGAAAACGCTGTTTTGCCAATATCTTCCTCGACCATTCGAACTTGGTGGTACCGACTTTTCCAGAGATCCAGCGTGCTAAAAATGACCGCACCCGCCAACCTGTCAAGTATATCTTCGACGCGAGGAAGGGGATACCGCTCATCTTGCGTCGCATCGTTTAACTTGCGATAATCCACAACCACTCGATATTGCTTCCCTCCCCCAGGTGTGTTCTGTTTTTTCTTTACTACCCATAGAGGGCTATTAAAGGGAGAATTACTGTGCCGGATAATTCCCTGCTGCAAACGTTCGGCTAATTGTTTCCCTATAATCGCACCACTTTAAGCTCTAAATTCGATTTTACTACTCATAAAATTTTCATATCGTAGGCTAAATATGAAAATTGTTTCTTGAGGAGTAAAATCTAAATATATCAGAAAAATTATAATAAACAGAAATAGGCTAATAGAAAAATAAATAAATAATAGCATCTGATAATATAAAAAATAGAAATAGAAATGGAAAAATAATTTTATTCTGGGAGCATGTCCCTTTAGAATAACAGAGATGAACATAATTAAGAAAATATTTAAAAATAATGTCATTATGAGCAAGGACTATTTTCAGTAATTCATCAATCGATTATGTTGAATATATCTATTAATTTTTATTGATTAGAGAGCTTCTGTTTGAAATTTAGAAGATGTAGGGAAAGTTTTGATTTAAATGTAGATAAAGAAGATGCATGACGGATATCGAGTGGGAGTGGCTAGAGGATTTAAATTGTAGGAGAGTATAGATATAAGATGAATGTTGTGAATTGATGGTTTAATATAGGAAAGAATCTAGGAAATAGAGTCTACGGATAGAAGGGAAGAACCACTTAAACTCATCATAGAGGTGGGACACACGATACTTCCTCAGGGTGTCGAAGACAAATGGAAGCAAACAGTTCATTATTCGCCTCATTCTCTCCTCGAGCTTGTTCGAGAGCCCACCATATGCCCCACAACCATAGGTCAAAGTGTGGAAAGATGAAAGAAGAGAGCATACGGATAGGTAGTGTTAGAAGATGCCTGGAACGACCCATGGAACAATAGAATAACTTTAGGGAGCTTAATGATCGAGGGAAATTTCCAGGAATTGTGGGTTTTCCAGGAAAGCGATTGATCGAAAATGATTCCAAGTTTTCTATCAGAGGAACTGAAAGTTATTGGGTAATCGTTTAAGGTTAATTGGGGATGTGAGTTGATAAATTTAAGAAGGGAATTTTAACCAATTAGACTGGCCTGAATTTTCGCAGGATTTAAAGACAGTTTATTCAGGTTAGCTCAGACACTGATCTACCTGTCTAGGTCACCTTGAATCTCATATTGAGGAAAGGACAGATAGATCTGGGAGTCATCGGCGTACAGATGGGAACGGTGTTGGATTGATTTGGGAAAGTTACTAATGTAACAATCAGAAAAGCACTTCCTTCCCCTTACCATATAAGTTTTCCGTTGCTATTTTTGACAACAGGGTGCTCGAGCTCCTTGTATTGTATACATTATTATTATTTATTATACTTATTATTGTATACATTTTAAGAGGAGGGTGAGAAAAAGGAGAAGTTCTAATTTATTTATTTAAATTCATTAACGTTATATTTTTACGGTGATGGGGCTCACCGATTTTTTATTTGTTTATTTATTTATTTTCTCAGTCTAGGCTGAGATTTCGTACATGATCTTGAGAAAATTATGCAGTCAGTCTTTTAAGGATTTACTGAGATGTTGAGTCCTTCTAGCTTCTGTCTGATTTTCTCACAGACCTCCTTCGCCTGTTGTAGAGGAGTCTCTGCGCTGATCGAGCTGCTGTAGATCGCTATGTCATCGGCATAGGCTGCTACAGTTGCTTTTTTGTAGTTGGCTCCAACAGTTTCAACTGTGCTCACTTGATGTTCACAATTGTTTTTGTTTTTTTTTTGCTTTTTTCTTACAGCCTCCAAGGTTTTATTTACAATATAAATATACATTTACAATAAATACTTGCAAATGCTTCTATATAAACAAAAGCCTTCTGTTACCTTTCGGTATTTCAAGGCGTTACAATGGGCTGAGTCCGCTGAAGGCTGTTTTTACTTGAACCGGCTCAAGGCCGCTGACGAACACAACTGTTGGCATCACTTGACTTGTTTTGTTCAGCGAAAATATTTAGATTTTACGAGTAAGAAACACACATAATGATCTCAACATTCCTTTCGTCCTCGACCTCATCCCTACAAAATTTTCAAACTTTCACCAAAACCTTGCCTGTCATCCCAACCCCCTGGATCAGTCATTATCCAGTTCCACACATCCATACAATCCACCCCGCTGTCTGAACCGGCAATGGCCACGAGACCTATTATAATAATGTTATTTGGAGTAATGGCACTGGCTAGATTCCCCACTCACGACATGTGAGTGTGAAGCGCCCTTAACCAGCTTCCATTGGAGTTTAATTCCAGTGACGCGGCTGGGAAAGGGAACAGGGGCCTCCAAACGAAGCTTGGCACTCATTCCTGGGGAAGAAGCTTAGTTCGGGGACCCATGCAAATAGTAAATGGGGTTTGAAAGTGTACATTATTTTATTTTATTTTTTTTTATCTAGACTTTATTTTATTATCATTTTTGCATTAATTTCCTTTTATTACCGCATTTATATATTTTATTACATTCACTTATTTTATTTTGTTTACATATATCATTTTTTGTTTTGTTATGGAATGGTTGTAGCTACATAGCACAATTACTTATTGCCCACAAGTGGCAGATTGTAATGTTTTAATAAAGTGTTTAATAAAAAAAAAAAAAAAAAAAGTAAGAAGCACGTGAGCAAGCATACAAACTTTGTTCCCCTTTTTCACACCCTTAGGGGTAGAATTTCAGAAAAGCCTATCTTGTCGGATGCCTAAGTCGTACAAAGAACACACCCTCCAAGTTTCAGGTCTCTACGATCAGCGGGTTAGGGTGTGCGTTGATCCGTCAGTCAGTCAATCATTCAGGACGCAAAGCATTTTGTATGCCTATACATTAATCTATATTAATATTAATAGTTATCTTTTCTTCTAAATAACATACCTATACTATTGCAAAATGAAATGAATTGAAAGATAATATGATTATAATAAAGCACTACTTATGATGTATGTTGAAGGAACATGTATGATAAACACACAAATTACTTGGGATTAAGTACCATTCCTTTCCATACATTTCCTGCTTATAGCTCATGTATGCAAACGAGAGCAGTTGAAATATCTTGTTTACTGTAGCAGCCAGTCCGAACCAAAACATTATTTTCAACTCTGAGTATTTATCGATTAGAGGATGAACGCATAATCACTAAATGGTGGGATGCTGTTCCAGTCTATCGGGTTCGGGTTTGTTTAGATAGAAATGGTTGTGTTTTTCAGTTTTGCGCTTTACTTGTCTTGACTCAAGGGAGCTTGAGAATGGCGTTTTATTTAAACAGACATTTCTATCCAGACCTTTCAGAGAATGCAATAGCTCTTCATTTGTTTAAAAAAAATTCCTCTTATCAACGATTCCAGGAACAAAGAAATCTAAAGACCTTGCTTATAAGGTTTCAACAATCTCAGCACTGAAAAATAAATATGATGATATTTTCATACAAATATTTCAGGGATGCAATAAATTAAAATCCACTATATTTTCGGATTCAAAATACTCCGTAAGAGCATACTAAAAGAAAAGAAATGAAAAAATAGGTTATGAGTAAAGTAGGTTTTAATGTGCTCTGGAATGTGAATGTTTAAACTGGGAGAACATACCGGTAACATTTACCAAACTCATACACACATGCTGTGAAATACCGCATTTTAGAAGTTTTTTAGATATTTTTTTTGTTCATTGAAATAAAAACCGGGACTTGTGTCCAATAAATTTGGAAACAGGGACCAATTATCAAATTAAGATTGGTTAAATTTGGTGTCCAATTGGCTGTTATCTTCTTGAAAAAAATTATATCTCATGCTGATTCTTTATAGTGCGTCATAAATTTAGCTTTCACTTTCCTTATTTGTATTTTTCTTACTAAGGCGCTAGGGACTACGCTTCGCAGTGGACGAAAAGCCCGAATTTGTGGCCAAAACCTCAAATGACCTCTGATCGGAATAAAAATTGGCATACATTTGAGGGTAGCTGATTACGAATCCGAAAGGCGAATTATTGTAAACAAAATGGCCTATCCAATATGGCGGACAAGGATGTTAAAAAAGTGTCAGAACTTGACAAAAATTGGTATATGCAGGTTCTGAGGATCGCTGATTACGAATCCGAAATTGAAATTCACTTCATTAATAGAATCATAAAATCGGGCCCTTGGGCAGAACGTCAATATAAAAATCGGCTTAGTTTATCGATGAGCTACCGGAGAAACCTGAACAACTGGTGGCCAAGGTGAGGATACTGACTGCAGGATTAGGAGAAGCGTCGGGTGGAAGAACCGACTTGACACAAATGGATCGCTCGCTTTACGGCACTCCCATTAACGTTATAAATCAGAAGTTGTTAGTTTCTCAACTTTTAATTTCCTACTACGTTGAATCGGCCAGTATAAATAATTTAACTTCCTTTAATCAAAGCTAACATTTTGAATTCATAATTAAAAAATAAAACCCCTTCGTTTTATTACTCCTTGCCTCTTTTACATAACTAATAAATCATTACATGTGGACTTAACACTCGTGACTGAAACGATCAAGAAGAACTACAAAATATCTAATGACTCTCTTGCTCGACACCCAAACTTACTGGTAGAATCATTACTGACAGACTCATGACTGAAATGTTTCAGGACCAAGGATCTACTAAGGATGAATCACTCTAGGAGTCCCTTCAATGGGAGGTGTCTCCACCTCTTAAAGGAAAATTTCGGAAGAAGATAACAAATCCAATATGAGCCAAATCTTATTATTTCTCTCAATGAATACTTGTTAATATGACAATAATTAAAAAAAAAAACTTTACCGCTACAGCTCATGAAGAAGTTTTGGGTGCAGAACATAATAGAGACAGTACAGCTTCTATGACAACGGTTGTGCAGTGAGGTGATCAGTCCTTCATCACGGACCACCAGGTTTTGTTTCCACAACAGAATCCATTCGTTATTATTAACAGATTTAGTAATTTATCTGCTCTGCATGGCAACTCAGAACTCTACTCATCGAGCCACCCCGAAGCTATTTATCCAGAATGCTCAATTGTTACATTGATGTTATTAATCTCCATGGTACATATAATTATGATTTATTAGTAATTAACATTTGAAAAATAAAGTTCACCCATAACCGTATGGAGTTAAAATTGTATTTATAATTATTCTACTTAAATTTAATTTGACTATCTACGTTTAATATCCGGATTTGGAGCCGAGACCTTCAGCACTGCAACTCCGCACTCTACACAGTAAGCTACGACACTCCCAAAATCCATGATCACTTTATATTATCATTTAAATTCATTTCACTAGAATGATAAGAGTAAACTATTTTAAGTAAGATAAGTAAAAACTATTTTAGTCGGATAACCAACCTCACTCACGTTTGGTCCCATTAGTTTTATTATTTGCCGTTAATCTGTTCGATTTTAGAATTCAAATTTGTAAGAATTGTTTTTTCACCTTTTTTGATGATTCCTTGGGTAATAATCAAATGTTTGAGGCCTATGTTAGTACACTACATATAGTTATAATTGCCGATCTATTTCACTATAAGCCCAATAATTCATCAGTTGATTTGGGTGGAACCAACAGACCAATTGCCTCATTCTTTCCTTTATAGTGGAACACGTGGAACAGTTCCGAACACGTGTTGTTTCCGATTGTTACTATAATAGGCTGTGGGTAAACACATAATTTTATGGATATCGTTGATATTTTCCTTACGTCGACTTGTTGAGGATATCAATGTGGCACCATTCAATGGATTTAAATCAAGTTCTATAGTGTTCTTATCATGTGTTACTTTTCGCGATTCCTTTCTTGTCTTTATGCATGCATTTGATCGGCTCGTATTTCATGATGGTAATTTTACATAGAATGGTTTATTCATTGACATTCATTTCGTTTAATAACTAATGAAGATCTAATGAATTCTGAATCAACATTAAAACCGACTATTTCTCACATCAGGATCTTTTAAAAGCCACTATCTTTATCTTTTAATCTGGATTTAATCTACTTTATCTGGATCTTTTAAAAGCACACTAGCTTTACTTAGCTAGTTAAATATAGAATTCGGTGTTGTTTTTTTTACCAAAGTCTTTAACAAGTGTAGCTATCCTACGAAAAATAAGGAATTTTTCGTCTAAACCTGCAAGGATATTTTAGTTATTTCTTCTTAGTACGTACTACTTATATATATGCCTAGTAGTACTTTATTTTATATTTATATTTAAGCATAGTCTTTTATTTTAGTACTATTTTATTTTTTTAGTATAAACTTAGTAGTATTTTAGTTTCTTATTTCTTAGTATGTAGCAAAACTCTAATTACTGTATCGATGGTTTTGGGAAATGAGCAAGATACTTTCACACAGTATTTTTCTTATAAAATACTTTCACCTTTCTTTCTAAAGAACGATTAATTAAAAATAACAAATACAATTATATATTAAAATTATCTCCTCGTTTTTATTTTCTATTATATTTTTATATATATATTTTAATTTATTTATTTTATTGACTTATTTTTTAAAATAATATTTTCTATTTTATTCTACTTTTGTCATAAATTAACGAGAATATTAACGTACTAGGTTTTATAAATTTTATTTAATATCCTATCTTTATTGTATCCCTGTATTTTAAAAATTATTAAGATACAAAAATAGTATACTATATATTATTACCAAATTAAGTTTAGGCGTTGTTTAGGCTTTACGCCTCAAATTTAAAATAACTATAACTCAAAAACGGTTAACCCCAGAAAGATAAAACTTCTCATTTGGGTTTGTAATGAAGTCTGATTAAGCAATTTCCTTCTTCCAGAACATTTAATATACGTCTCTGATATTTTCTTTCTCTAATTATATGTAGCCGATAGCAAAAAAATAAAGCAATTTTTATTTTAAATATTCTAACCAAGATAGATATGATACTTTTTGCGAAAATGGAGACTGAGTGATGGAAAAATATTATTACAGGAACTCCTTCGGTGTTTGCAAGAGTACTATACTCGGAAAGACCAAGCCAATACCTTATCCAAAAGTTGCTAAGAGTAAAGCAAAAGAAAAGAAGGAATAGTGGGAGGAGTGGATTACGAAATTTGTATTGTTGGCGAAGTGGTAAATCCTTAGTGTCTTAGTCTTTTGTCGAGTGGACTTCTTTCTTCTTTACAATAAGAAGTTCGGAGTAGCAAACGAAAACGTAGTTCTCAAGAAGATCCCTGTATCGTTTTTAGTATTTTCCCTCCGTATAATCCTAATTAGTTAATACCATGAAAGATTCAGATCAGAACATTTTCATTCTAAAAATAAATGTTTATCTGATCGTCTTTTTTTTTTAAGATGTTGAGAAAACTATAATATGAGTTATCGAATCAAATATTATTATACTTTTTCTCCGTATTTATGACATATAAGCTGAGAAGCATTAAGTCTAATAAATCTTCATACTTAAAAACTTGAGTAAATTGTTGACCGGATGTATCTCGAGAAATAACAACGCTGCTTCAAAAGAACAACTTCATAGCTCAAAAAACGTAATTCTTCAGTGCTGGCATTTGAAAGATCCATACAAATAAAAATTTGGGCATTGGTAAAACAAAGCATTCCTACTGAGGGTATTGAAATTCTATTTTTAGAAAAATTTTAAAACCTCGTTTTTTTTTTTTTATATTTATAACTTATGTCATTATTCCCATAAAACTGCCTAATTTTTAGGACAAGCTCATTTCATCAGGGCCGAGAATAGAACATAACAGAATATCATATCATCAACAATATCATAGAAATGATAGATGAAATACAACGATCAAAAGGTTAAACTAGCAATGGATGATGATGGATGAAAAATAACAGAGTGAAATGAAATCTCTGAAGGTATTAAAACAGTAATATTTACTATTACCATTTTTATTAAAATATATAGTGTATGTCATTGGTGAAAGTCAAATTGAGTTTGAAATTAGTTACTAGCAAAATTAATATGTACATATGATCGTGCTATATACTCAATTGGAATTGTGGAAGAAGGAGGAATAGTAATAATAATTCGCTAACCTTCTATCCAAGCGAATTAGCTGGTTGTAAATTAAAAAAAAAACTGATAGTTTGATTGGGTGTCAATTTCCCCAAATAGATATAATTAAAACTATAAAAGGAAAGAAAAGAAATTCATCAAGTAAATACAAATAAAAACATCCAAAAATGAGTAAATGATAAATATATAATGTAAAAATAGAAAAATAACAATTACAAAAATATTAATGTGCACAACTAAACCTAAGAAAATGCCATGAAAATGAAAAAAGAAAGTTATTTAAAACTAAATAAAAAAGTTATGAAAAAAAAAGAAAATGCACTAAGCTATTATCTACAATTATTTATATAAAAAATGAAATCAACTTATTTACTAAAGAGAGGTGAGTCTTAAAACAAAAAATATTACTGGTCTGTGAATCAATAAAAAAATAAGAAATTGAGAAACTGATTTCTTGAAAAGTGTTGTGTTCTTGATAGCGATGACTTGATGATTCGAAATGATGATGAGTAGAAAAAATTAAATGTCTCTTACCGGCAAGTCCAAAATTAGATGAAACTGGCGAGAAGTTTTACTGGGGAGATGTGACAAAATACAAGATGAAGAAGATGGAGAGAGCGGCGACAAAATCAAGTGTAGAGTAGCAAGCAACCTTCTTACACAACTGTCTTGAGACTGATCTTGTTTGTTTTTCAAACGTTACACTTAGTATTAAAACATATGTTTTGAAAATTACTCTCTGAATTCTTTTGTTTCCTTTTAATATTTTTTTTAATTTTTTTTATATATATATAATTCTAATATATATAAAAAAAATCTGGCTTATGCACTAAAATATTCATTTGGAAAAAAAAAATCAAATAAAAAAAAATATCTATTGATACCCGACAGGAATTACATAATCCAATGTGAAAGAAAAAGGATAGAGGTACAGAATTTAATATCAGAGAGATGTGAATTATTTTATGTCGTAAGTGAGATAAAGTTTTATATGATAATTGAGAAAAAGATTATTTCAAACCTTCAACATGCATTGAGAGGGAATAATTTTAATTGAAAGAAATATAAAATCATCATCATAATCTTTCCCTCTCTGCCGCTGCGCAGTGTTGGGATGTCCTCTATAGAAATTGACCAAGGTGTCCCTTTCATGAACCAATTATCTCCCCCTGCTCCAGTCCAGCCCTCGCTTCCTGAACGCCTCCCGCATGCCTTCTTCCCAACTGATCTGTGGTCTTCCTCTTGGTCTTCTTCCGTCTACTCTCGTTTCCTATGTTATCCTGGCCGTTCTCTCCGTACTCATCTTCAGGAGGTGCCCAAACCATCTTTGTTTATTTTCTTCAAGAGTGGTTTCTACCGGCTGTACCTCGATCTTATTGTTGAGTTGGGGATCCTATCTCTCCTGGTCCTTCCTTCAATCTTTTTAGGTATCTCATTTCCATTGTCTGGATCTGCCCTTTGTGTTTTGAAGTAAAGGTCCATGATTCGGAGGAGTTAGATACGATGGGCAGACTTGTAGACTGATATCTTCGTCTTCTTCGTCACCTCTCTTTTCTTGAGGAAACCCTTCCGAACTGCGTTGAACAATCTACCTTCTGCTCCCAGAACACGAGGTCATCAGCAAACGCGAGAACTGTATACAAAGTAGGCTATAGGTTCCTATGCCCTAGTTGAAAATGCCAAGTGAAGGATCTTTTTGGTAGTCATGCATAATGATTTGTCAGAGGTCGTTAGATTTTCAGTTCTTTTTAGTTCGTTAACTTATGAATTTTGAATTTTCTAATTTCTGCTTTTAGTTGGTTAATCAATTTAGTATAGATAGATTTATCTGCTGGGTACCGAGTTCGATGCTACTTCTTTCTTGCTCTGTGTTTCTCTATTAATTCATAGATATAGAGTCTAGAGCAACTAAAAATTTACTATTAAATGAAATTAATTCTTAAAAACTGTTGATTTAAAATTCTAATCTGCCACTTAATCGAATAATAAGATGTAAATATTCTGTGGCAGGTCATTCTTCTGAGAATTAATAGTTTTATGATTTGAGGTATTATCATTTAAAGTAGTTTTTATTGATGTAAGTTTTTCTATGGCTGTATAAATGTCTTGTTTTGTCTTAAGTGAAATTTTTAAGTCCAGTTTGTTCTGGAAATCATAACAGAAGTTGTCCCAGTTAACACGTCCTGTAATCAATCTAGGAAGGGGAGGCTTGGGAACGAAATTTGAATGTAGTAACAGGAGAACTGGGCTATGATCTGATGAAAGATCGTCCAAGGATCTGATATTGGTTTGGTTGGTGGAGATCGGGGATGTGATAAATATGTCAAGGATGTCGGGACGTTTTTTGATGGATGTAGGCCAATAGGTGGCTGTTTGGTGCCACGATGGAATAACTCTTTGTGGATGTTACAGCAGACAGAATATTTCCTAGTTTGATGTTCGTCAACCCCATCGTTGTTGTTTAGCGTCGTAGTCTCCTCCAGCAATGAAGCGCGGACCAAGAGGTTGGAATAAGGATTCAAAAAGGTTATAAGAAATGGAAATTTCGGGAGGACAGTGTACAACTGAAAATGTGATATGAAAAGGACGAGTTGTTATGGTTACTGAGGTAGATTGGATAGCATCAGTTGGAATGGAAGGAATAAGGGAATGGGATAAGTTTTTATGAATGAGAATACAAGATCCGGCGTGTAAAGTGTTATCTGGGTGCTCTGATCTGTAAGTGATGTAGTCCCGTACATAGAAATGTGTGGGGTGAAAAAAGTGTGTTTTAGTAAGTAAAGCAATATCTATTGCTTGGTTGTCATGTATAAATATGTAAAGTTCGTCACGGTGATTATGCAGTCCATTAGAATTTCACAGAATGAGTTGTAGGGGATTTAAGCTCATCGTGGATAATTAATTGGAACTTCGGTAAGAATTCTCGTGAGTAGGTTGATGAGAGGCTTGATAGTCTCTTCCAGGAAGGATGTCAGGATAGAATTGATGTCGATCGGGTTTTGTATTTGGAATGGATATGAGACTGGAGTTTGATAGGGATAATTAATGGGTAAAGCAACCCTCCTTTAATTATCCCTATCAAACTGGGGGTTGTACCCGAGGTGCTGGATTTTCATTCAATGTTTGATGAACTAAAGCATTCGTTTGAATGTTGTGATTGGAAGGGAGAGGATTTGGCTGTTGAAGCGGTAATTTGACCCGTAAGGGTTTATGGTGGGGAGGAATTTGTTGACGTGGAGGTTGAGGATTGGGATTAGCTGCCTTTGGCTTGGATATGGGTTCCCGAGGCTTGAATTGGGAGAACTGGGGTTTGGTAAAAGGATGCTGAGATTTAATTTGGGAGGTTTGAGGCGACTGAGGTCGAGGCTGCTGATGAATGCTTGAGGTTTCCCAAGTTCTATTGTCTATCTGTAGGATTTACGGTGGTATACGGTTGGTTTAGACAACTCAGAAAAGATGGCAGTATTGTCAACTTCAGGAACCTGCATTGTGATCTTCTCTTGACTTTTTAGTTGATGGTTCCTGGTCCTAAGACGTTGAAAGTTCTTATGGATTGAATAGCCTCTGTAGTTTGTTGGGTGATCCTCACCACAGAGAGCCCATTTTTCAGGCTCGTTTCTTGATTTCTGACGTATCAGATGAGTGTTGTCCAGCGCATTAGACGCACATGGGCATACGTCTTGGTGTGACCTACGGCTTGACAGTTAGTACACTGGACAGTAGCATTTTTACGCCTAGGCTCTTCAAATTTCACCGTTGAATATACCAGTCTTAAAACTTGAAGTATCTCTGGGTTATTTCGAGCTGGTTGTTTAAAAATATAAAATAGTGTTTTAATTAAGATCTTTTAATTTTAAAAAAATATGTGATCCATATCCATATGTTTATTAATAAAATGAGAGTTTTGCCTCTAAACACATAATGCATTTTTGTTTCTCTTGGTTTCAATAGCTCGGATTAATTACGAGAAAACAAAAACTTTATTATAATTAACTTACTGTATGAAACGGTGTACAAACGCGATTAAGAATTCTAACCCGACTTTTCAAGCAAACTTAATTAAGTTCAAATAGCATTATCTCTGTTAATAATTACGTTGGATTAATTGTATTATTCTCATCACCGGATTCAGTAATTTTCCGGGTGAGGGGGGGGGGGGGGGAGAGTGCGCACCTGTGTAACCAGGCCTCTTCTCCAATTATCTAAAGCCTTCAAAAAATTAAAAATAATCAAATGCTTTTTCATGTTTTAAAATTCACATTGATCAATCAAAATTCGTTTATGATATGTATATTTTTAAATCCCTATAAGTATATTGTACACTGCATTGTATATTATAATGTATCTGTAATTATAAGTATACTATGATGCATATTAAACAGTTTTCAAGAAAATAAAGTTGTTTTGAATAATATTTCCTTTGAAAAAGGGCATTTCACATGAAATGATCCAAAAACAACCTTCTGTTTTTTAATATTTCATCTGTTATATTTATACTATATTTAGTACATTAATTAAGTGCCCATTATTCTCCTTGACGATTTTGATTCTTTATTGCTATTCATATATCTTTTTAAGGATTTTTATTTCAAATCAAAATAGTTCTATAAAAAAATTGAAAACATTCAGAGTCATATTATAAGTCTAGAAAATTCAGAGGTTGGGACTTGGCTTCTGTGTTATAATGTCTTTATTAAAATTTAGTAAGTGCTATAGATTCTGGTAATTTAGTAAGTGCTGTATTTCAGAAATTTGTCTTTTATTTAATATTTTTTGGAATCTTGAAAAATAAAGTCTATTCCACACCAAATAGAAAAAATAATTATTGTATTATGAAAAATTGTTCACTTTCAAGAAGAAGAAAGGTTTTGGAAAAAAAAAATTGGTTTTCATGGTGTTAACGACAACTCTTTTGGTGAGTCAAGTACTTACTTAAAGGTGGATGCCTTTACTTTTTCTGTTCTGGGATTGAATTTTTTGATAATAATTGGGAAAATTCAATAGAAAATGAGGCTAATATTTTGAACAAAAACATTTTGATTTTATAAAGTTGTTTTACTAAATAAACTTTGCTTTCAAAACGAGAACTCTATTGAGTTCAACAAAGACAGTCTAGGTAATGTATTATACTAATAAATAATATATATATATATATATATATATATATATATATATATATATATATATATATATATATATATATATATATATATGGGAGTGGAGTAGCTCAGTGACAGGGCACAATTTTGCCATGCCGAAAATTATGGTTCAAATTCCGCTCCTGTAATATATATATATATACTATACTATATCCAGACAGCCATGGATCGGTTCAATATAAAGTTGTTAAGTGCTCCCTCCTAATTTATCGGCGAACTGATTAAGTTAAACTGTAATTGGGTCATTATATTAAGTTAAAAGACATTACTAAGTTACTACAGAGAGTACTACAATGGACTTGGTAGTTTAATATTACTAATAGGTATGTTGGGCGGAGGCCAATGCTGCTGTAGGGGGTGCACGTGGTGTCTCTAAAGGGTGTCATCCCTTCAACCTTCTTACGTCAATCCCATCCCATCTCACTCCCTCTTCATCAAATATCCCTGGTCAAAATATTCCTTTAGAGAAAGGATAGAGTTCTTGAGGATCTCAGATATAAACTTTCTTCAAAAGAACAACGACATAACTAAAAAATTGGTTAAGCCTACAGTTGCAATTGTATTGGATGAAGCTTTTCAATGCACGGCATATCTGATATTCCATTTCCAAGACATGATACAATGACTTTTTTTGTTTTTTTAATAAATTCATACTTAGAGTTGTATCATGTTTGAATCTAAAGTTGTATGGCAATAGTGACTTAAGTTAAAATAAAAAATTTGCCAAGCTTATAAAAATTGTCTAGTGATTAATAAAAGAATTTCAATACCATCATTACAATAGGAATGCTTGCTTTACCAATATCTAATTTAATTTTTTTAAACTAAAAAAAAACTCTACCTGAGACTGAGACTGTGCTGTTTCTTGGACAACGTTTGTGCAGGAAAGTGATTCTTCCTAGATCACGCTCAAGCGTCAGATTCCCTCCACCTTATTTTGGGTAACCACTTTATAGAGACTGGGTGAGCCCCAAGAGGATCCTAGATCCCTTGAGATCTACCTCCGGCTGCTAACAGATTAAATGAGTCTTACCAGTAGCGGGATTTGAACCATGGATTTTCAGAACCGCAACTCACGGCTCGTTTTTTAAATTGATCTGGTTTAATTTTGACAAGAAGCTTTCAAATAGCTCTTTAGAAAAATTAGGCTTTTTGAGTTATGAAATTATTCTTTTGAAGGAGTGTTATGCCACTAGGTCATTCTATTGATTTAAACTTTCTTTGATTCAACAAGGGGCATCAACAACTTTATAGCGGAAATTTACGTTATGGCTTGTAAACTGTGAAGCCAGTCGAGAACAAAATTAATCAGATTTAATTTTCAGTAATGATTAATATTATAAAACAGCATTTTTTTTCTGTTAAGGACTCTAATAATGATTGAATATTAGAAATGGTTTTCGTATATCTTTGGAAGTACATCATGATCCTATTTGTAGCATAGAATAGATTAGTGCCGCCTCATGGCCATTTCCATCTAGTAGCTTCTTTTTCTAAATTCTTTTTCTTCAAGAAGGCACCAGTCTTTACTGATTTCCTCTCCTTTTCTTCTCTTACAGTCTTTTGAGGACCAATATGGCCAATTTTTTCAACGCTGCCCACTGATCATCCGACTTTAGCATGCAGCTCACTAAATTTTCAGGAGTCACCTTCTTTCTACAAGCCAGCTCCAATTCCCTTCTCTCGTCAGTGAATCGGGTACATTAAAAAAATACATTCTGTTTCCTCTACCGCCATACACGTCGGGCATTGAGCACTGTCATCGAGGTCGAATCTGTACTGGTTGGCTCTAAAGCATCCATGTCCAGGTAATAGTTTGTAAGGTGAAAATCCACCTCACCATGTTTAAAATTATACCACGAACCTATGTTAGTCACCAACCTGTAGGTCCACCTTCCGGTATTAGCCGTATTCCAACGTGTGTGTGTGTGTGTTTATTTATCCTGGTATAAATAAGGGAGAGATTTTCAACGAGTTCCTGATGCCAGACTATGAGGTCCCATTGTACGTTTCCTCCGAAGGAGTTGATAACCAAGGATTTTTTACCCCCTTATGCTGCTGTATTGGCTTTACTGCCCAAGCTATGATCTCAGGGAAAAGTCAGATCCTTTGATCTGAATGTATTTAAATACTAAATTGGGATGCCACCCTGAGATCGTTATACTTAATACAAATATAGTAATTTTATGTTATTAATAAATATGAGACATATATTCTCTACTTCAAAGGTTAACGTGGTCGACTGACCAGGAGTTGTTTATTAAATAAGAATGATTATAGAATAACATTATATTTATTGGCCCTGATCATGGTTACAAACTTTTAATAAAACGTATACACTACTTACTATGAAAAGGGGAAGCTATAGGTGACTTATGTGATACATGAGGCTTCATTCTTCATTCTCCTCCTTACATCTTGACTTGACTGCCTCTTCGAACAGCCTCTCTCTTGAAAGTAAAAGTAATAAACCCTAAGGTTCATTTTACCCTACCATACTCACCTATAGTACTTACTATCCTATAAGGGTTTGATCCATTTGAAATACCTACCGGTATTTCAAAAAACCCGTTCAAACCCGTGACTTTTCACATAGAAGATTGTTACCCTAACCATTACACCACAGGCGAACTAGAACCTATCTTTAGTAACGACTTTTCTAAAGGCTTTGTCTCCCCCACTTGGAATTAAACCTAAAAGTCCTTAGCGAAGCTCCCTTGGACAAAGGGAACTAAAGAGAGGTCACTAAATAGCAAACAGAACTCCATTGAGAGTTTTAATTTTGTCTAGTTGTAACCCTCAATGTAGGAGTAAATAGCATTGTCCCAAGGCTATAAAGTATTTTTGCAATGTAATTTATTGCATAGTTAATAATAAAAATAATAAATTTCTATATTGAAAGTTAATAGTTTAATGTATAATTTTTTTTTAACTGTAAGGTCACTGAACCATCTTATGTTTAAGCTGTTGGGTTTTATATGGAATATTGTTCATTTTTCTCTCTTTTTTTTTTTTAAAGCTGAATCGTAATAGTGATAATTGATAAATTGTAAATGTTTTTTAATGAGTTTTGACGTACGATAAATCTTCCTTTCTGTTATAGTGCACAAGAGCACAGAAAAGTAAAACGCAATAGTAGTTTTTTTTTAGTTCTCAAAACGGAGTGGGGTACGGAGTAGGTAAGTGGTAGAGTGATGAGTTGCCGTGCCAAAGGCCCTGCGTTCAAATTCCGCTCGTTGGCTGACTTTTGTTTAATCTGTTAGTAGCCGAAAATGGATCCTATGGGCTATAGGCCCTCTTGGAGCTTACGCATCCTCTATAAAATGGGTACTCAAAGTAGGAGGGAAAAATCTGGCAGTCGTGCGTGATCTTAGACAAATCACCTCCTTTCAGAACCGTTTCAAAGAAACATCACAGTCTCAACCATGTAATGAACCATAGACCCTTTACCAGTTATAGTGGTTTAGGTTTTTTTTTTTTTTTTCGTTTTCGTTTATCATCACGGTACATCTCTAATAATAATCTACTTCATTGATTTATTCCTGTTCCGAGCACTGATAGCAACACCAGGAAGAGTTCTTACCAAGCTGGAACCAAACTTACTTGTTGGAACTGAACCCAAGATTCTACATGGATTGTAGTGGTACAGGGTTTTTCTAAAACGGAAAGAAGCGATTGAATTTTAATATTTTGAAAAGTAAACCACTCATTAGTGATAATATTAAGCATTCGGGATAACTATAAACACAATATATTTCGAATTGACAAAGCATTGAATTGAAAGAACTTATGTAATCTGGGATCATGTAAAGAATAAAAAGTTGTAAGTCGTTGTAGAAAAATAATTCATTCTAAAGCCACTGTCATTCTAGATTCTATATGATCCATCTCTCACTGCAAACAGACCAAATAAAAGTACTGCCCGCAGCCGGATTTGAACCAGGATTTCCGGCATGGCTACTCAGTGCTCTACCACTGAGCCACTCCGCTCCCTTTTCAACAGAATGAGGAACGAAATATAAATGACATCTCCAACAAAGAAATGAAATTTTATAACTTGGGAACTTATTAGGGAAAAACTAAATGAGCCGTTAATTTTGGAAGTGGGACTTGGCCTCAATTTTATGTTATTGCTAAATATTAACTTTCAAAACATCAACACATTTCAAATTATTGTTGTTCAAATAAATTTGCAATTACATATTTATACTGATATTAAAATATTATTGATTGTTAATTGATTAAAATATAAAATCGTGTTAATTTGTTATACGATTCACCTTTTGATTAATTTGTTTACAAAATGGAAATGTTTATTTAAAGGTAATTCAGTATTTAATGATTTAGGTCGGGCATTCAGCACTGTCATCGAGGTCGAATCTGTACTGGTAGGCTCTAAAGCATAATGAGGAGCACCGACATTACGTATATTATAGAAATCGAAGATCTGTTTAGGGATTATTTTATATCTCGATGGTGAACCTTTTAAAAGTATGAACACTCTTACTGTTGCTTTGAGGTATTGAGTATTTTGCATTGAGTAAAAGAATGAAACATTTTTTTTTTATTTCATGTTCATTTACCGATAAAAATCTATAATTTTATAGTATTTAATAAGAAAATGTCTCAATCTTACTTAAAAAGCTTTCTCTGTATTGAAATAGTATCGAATTGTAAGATAAGATGTGGCTTGTTTCATTTTTCAAATCGGTGAATTCCATTTTTTCCTATAATTTAATCATTGAATTTTACAACTGTATTATAACTACGCAATAAATAAATGGCATGAATGACACATAATGGCATGGATAAAGACAAGTAGAGAAACTCAAATAATGAAATGGTAATATGGCCATCCTCTTTTCAGAGGTCTCGGGGGATTCTCAGTTGGAGAGGTTGGTAGGTTTGAAACTAGTGGGTTTGAGTGAGAATAAAGTTTATCATGAAAATATTGATATCGGATTCGGATCGAATGGGACATTAAGGTCATTATGGATTAATTGTTTTACTCTTTAAATTAAAAACAGTGCTATATTTTGTGCAAAGGCAAACAGAAAGAGTTGCTTTGTGATTTGCCATTTGTAAAAATATTTACAAATAAACTTTCCATATACAAAGGCAGACTGGTGCAAAAGTAGTCCCTAGATATGTTGCTATGCAGATAAAATATTACATCACTAAAAACTTGTTTATATAATAGAGAGATAATTAGATGTTACTTCCGGGAGCATAAACAAGAGGGGACGAATTAGTAACTAAATAATATCGATTTAAGGACCTGATTCCACAAGTTTGAATCAGAACTTAACATGAAGTTATCAGAGTAAGAGTTATATCACGAATTGTGTGATCATAAGTAATATCATAAAAGCCCGAATAACGGAAATAAGTTACAAAAGTTTTCTAATTTAGATTTCCAGCCTAAAATAACAAGAAGCATTCTTGTTCGTATTGGGAGTTCATTCGATACGAATTGGTCCGGAATCGTTGTAGAAACTTGGAAAGGATTTCATTTATTGTGTAAACAGGGTGATAATCATAATAATACGAATAGTCTTAACCACCCAAGTCCTCATTCATCATATTTTTATGTGAGAACTGATTGTTTGTCCGTTTAGCATCACTTTATGATGCTATGCCTAATTGGAAGATCCGGAAAACGCTCATCTAGGGTACGATAACGGAGACGGTACCGAAACAAGGCGGTATAAACAGTTGGAAGTAGCAAATGCCATTTTGCCAATTGCGCAAATGGGTGGCCAGGAATCCGAAATCAAACTCGGCTTTGTATGATAGGCCTTCTTGTCTACGTAAAAAACCGATCTGATAAAAAATAATCCAATAAAAAGAAAATAGATGCATCAATAGGTTACAACCGTGCAACGGAAAATAACTTTAACATGTCGGTAACCCTAAAAAGAGAAAAGCCGGAAAGTAGAATAAAAAAGAGCTTGTTACTGATACATTGGCGCCGACTTCTAGGTCTAAGTTTTAATTAAGCCTTCTTCATATCAAAAGATGTTGTGAAGTTGAACTAAAACAACAATTTGAAAACAAGCGGAAATGATGATTTAAAATATGCCAACTGCGGCTCGTCTTTTAGATCTCTGTAAAAGGCTCCGTGTGAAACAAAGCACAGTCAAGGGCATATATGGAAAACTTTGTAAAGAAAAGAACCCGAAACATCCTCAAATCTAAAAAATAACACTACTATAATCAAAATCAAGGATACAAAGAAAAACTTGAAATAACAGTAATTATAATATCGCAGTCTAATACAATATTCGCAATCCCATCTGTTTAATGATCGAATCGTCACTACAAAATATAATAATTTAATAGACATAATTGGTTGGCTCTATGTAGAATGTAGTCTATAGACTATAGTAAGAAGAAAGATTCCTAACTTCAGAATCTATCTTACTTCCGCTCGGATCAAGACATTTCTCACTGGGAGTACCAGTCTTCAAACTCTGTGTTTTCGTGGAAAATCCACACAATATGTAGGTTAATTTTCGCTATCTGTAGCATATTCAGTACACTCCTGTACTGAATTTACTAATTTCTGTTGATCGAAAGTTAATTATCTTATTTATTTTCTATGTTATATTTTTAAACGTTAACAAAAACTGATAGGGTTGCAACGCATCGATCACTTGACTAGACTTTTTCCCTAATCAATTCAATGATTCTTAATCTAAATATCGTTCTCTAAATCACAATGTTAAATTTTTAAAAATTAAAAAAATTCACTGCAAATTCATTTATTAATTCAAAGATAGACATATTATACAAAACAAAAATATTAATTAACTTCAAATAAAATTTCAGTCCTAGAAATGGGTATTAAAAAAGAAAGACGACTTTTATTTTATTTTATGCTAGCATAAAGTGATATCTACAAAGGGTGATGACCCCCTTTTCTCTCCAAGAAGTGCACGGACGATTTATTGTGATCGGAATACGAGCAATGAAGTCCGTTTTTCAAACTTGTTTTATTTTAAGTCCGTCATAAGCTCGTAAATTTTAAAAATTTCGCTTTATGAAAAACAAGAATGCAGTGATCGGTAAATTTTCTGAGATGCAATATTTCCGGTCAACGATTCTGTTTTGGAATACCCGGTCATATCTTCGATTCATTTCACTGCACTCCTCTGATAATATAGCATTAGTATCAAATTTATTTATCGCTATTCTATCCGATACGAAAATATTATATATTTATTGATATGGGAATTATTGACTTTGTATGTCATGAGAAATGTTGAAAATGGTCTGGCGGTGCAGGCAATAAATTTCACACAAAATAAGCACAACCTGCTTTATTTAAGCCAGCATTGAGGCATACATTTATGTCCATCGTCATGCTAGATAACAAAACAAATCAGAATAAAAATTATTGTTTTACATTTGTGTAAAATTTTTATTGACTGCACCCCTTGGCCATTATTAGAATATGTATTCTCTATTATATATTTAGGCAATAAATTTCACACAAAATAAGCACAACCTGCTTTATTTATGCCAGCATTGAGGCATACATTTATGTCCATCGTCATGCTTGATAATAAAACAAATCAGAATAAAAATTATTGTTTTACATTTGTGTAAAATTTTTATTGACTGCACCCCTTGGCCATTATTAGAATATGTATTCTCTATTATATATTTAGTATTTTAAAAAAGACTTTTCTTATTGTCATTGATTTATTCTTTTAATTTAATTTAATTTAATAAATGTTCTAACAATTATATATAAAATTATTACTTAAATGATTGGAAAAAATATAAAAGAAGAAACCCCTCTCAAATTATACAGATTCTACTGTGATATATACATATCTATGTGTGTGTGTGTGTGTGTGTGTGTGTGTGTGTGTGTGTGTGTGTGTGTGTGTGTGTGTGTGTGTGTGTGTGTGTGTGTGTAGTGAGTTATGGCCAAATGGGTAAATATCTCTTTATCACTCATAAAAGCTGTAACCACCTAGCTTCAGAGCTTGCTTGCAAGAAGGAACTTGAGCCTCTCTTAGTTGGTTTATTGGTTCATTTAACGTCTCTTTATGCTGCTATGGCTAATCTGACAATGCTACAGTGGGGGCTCTAAATTTTGCCTATCCAGGTTTAATTAGGATAGGGGTTTTTAACGAGCACTTGACATCGTTTAGGCCCGGGACCCCCTTTAACATCCCTTCCGAAGGACGGCGTAACTAAGGATTTAAAAAAAATCTGTACCACTACAACCGATGAAGGGTCTGGGGTTCAGTAAATGGTAAAGACTGTACTGTTTCATGGACAACGGTTCTACAAGAAGGTGACTTGTCCTAGGTCACGCTCAATCGCCAGATTTTTCCTCCTTATTTTTTTTTATACAATAGTAAACCGATTAAAACAAGCTTTTAATAAAATCCATAAATTCTGTCAAAAGTGGAAACTAAAAATCAATCCAACAAAATCGGCCGCCATAATCTTCACAAAACGCAGACCCAACATAGATCAGCACATCATCTTAAATTCCGAGCACATCCACTGGTCTAAATCCGTAACATACCTCGGTTTAATTCTAGATAGGTCCTTAATATTCACTGAGCACATCAACAGGAAAACAGAAAAAGCGAAAAAAACGATCTACAAAATGTTTCCCTATTTTAATAAAAAATCCAGACTATGCCCCAAAAACAAGCTAATCCTTTATAAAACAGTAATCCGCTCAGTGCTGACCTACGCCTCACCTGTCTGGAGTTCAACCAGCGCTACAAATTATAGAAAGTTGGAAAGGGTACAAAACCTATGCATGAGAATTATTAATAATTATCCCCGCTACACGAAAATATCGACTATGCTCAGAGATCTTGAACTTCCCACGGTAAAACAATATGTTTCAGCCCAAACAAAAGCATACTTCGAAAAAACTCCAGCTTCCGAAAACCCATTAATCCGAGAAATCGGTAACTATGATAAACATTCACTACGACGGTACACACACAAAAGAACAAAACATATACTTCTCACTTAACAAATCACTATTCGTAGGTAACATAATCTAGTTATCTGTATTTATTTTATATTTATTTTTAATTGTGTATTTATTTTCTATTTAATTATTATTATTATTATTATATTTACTTACTTTATTTAGTATTATTTTTATGTATTTTAAATTACAATTACTATTATGGTTAATTTTTCTTTTCTTTTTATCTATTTTATTTATTTATTTATTTTTTATTTTTTTTTTTAAGCGGGTTTTTTCTACATTTTTCCTGCTATTGTAAAATTTACTTATAAAAGAAAACTTAAATTAATTAAAATCACTGTTGTTTGAACATGTAAAGGAGGTCCGGAACATGTATGTACACTTATTGCTACTTGTATATGTAAAACTGTAAATAAAGGTTTTTCTTTCTTCTTCCTGCTTATTTTGGGTACCCTATTTTTATAATATTTTATAGAGGCTGGGTGGGCCCCAGGAGGGTCATAGATCCCATATGATCCATCCCCCTTAAAAAATCGTAGGGCCACCTGCCGGGCTATGAACCCGCGATCTTGGGCTTAGCAGTTTGTTAAGCTAACCACTAGACCACAGGTGACCGTTAAATGTCGTAATAATATTCCTACCTCACTAACAGTTTTTCCCGTTTTCCCTAAAATGTAGCATTTAGACTTATGTCACTTTAGAAATGCTAGTTTGATATGTATTATAATTTTTATTTTTTGTTACTGCAGCTGATCAGCTGTTTTTTAATTTGCGTTCTGCACGATAGCATAAAGATTTTTTTCTTAAAACGTGGTGATTATTTGACGTTTTCTGTTTTTAAGTGAATTTCTCGGCGGCATTAGTTCGGATAATGTACTTTCTTTTAAATAAGTCAGCTTATTTTGAAACGTTACAAAGTTTATTTTCATTTTGATTTATATTCCATTATGATAATCTTTCAAGAAATTCATTCGATTAAGATAACTCTACCTGTCCTTATTTTATAAAATTTAAAATTGACTAAGTGAAAAGATAAAAACTTCTTGTAAGGAAGTTCATTAAAAAGACGGGAGAAAATCTGAGAGAGTATTAAGAGGAAAATAAAATAGAGATGAAAAGATTGGACAGAGCTTACTGGCGGAGGAATATTATGCCAAGGCCTCTCGCCTTTCGGAATGGGACTCTATTCTCAGTGTATTAGATTTGAAGAAGAGATTACTTTATGCAAATCATAATAAAGACACAATTAAACTATTTGAATTTAAATCAGATGCATTTCATTTGTTAATGGATAGAATGAATAGAACGCGGGCTAGATTAGTTTATTTATTTTGCATTTAGGTGCAATGTAACACAACAATAGACTTGTCGCTAGCACAACAACTTTAACTAGCCCTAAGATTTTTAAAAATAGTAAAAAATCATAGTTATCCCGTCCTTCTGATGTCAGAAGGGACGTAAACTAGGGACTCCGAGTCTGCACGATGACAAATACTCGATTCCTTTACTAATTATATCTGGACAGACAAAACTTAGGACTTACACTGTTGTCCATTGGTCATTCTAGCATAAAGTGACATTAAATAAATAATAGACTAGAGGCACAGATATTTGATAAGTTTCAATTAAATAAAAGGTCCTCTTTTTTTTTGTTACTACCCCTTCCTTTACTAAATTAATTAATTTATTTATTTACTTCACATTTAGTTTAAAATGTTCCATAACGTTAGACTAGGGACACCGAGATTTGATAAGATGCACTTGAATGGTTCTACTACTTTTATTTTTACATTTTACAATACATTACATAGTTTGCATTGTTCCCATTTGGTTTACTTTAACATTCACAAATTTTCTGATCTACATATATTTTTCATTTCGTAATTATGCATTTTTGTGCGAATAGAAGTTTACTAATATGTATTTAATAAATAGTTATAGTTGGCAATGTTTACATTTTGATATTTGTTTTCCTTCCTTTAAGCAACCATATGTTCATATTGATGTCTGATTCTCAATCTTGGTAATGTAACTTCTTCTTTTCTTGTTTTAATGACGAAGTTAAATGATTTTAAATTGGAGGAAAAACATGGCAGTTGTGCGTGATCTTTGTATGTAGTATCACGTACTGAACGCCAGTTATTTATTTATTTTTTAATGAAAAGTCATAAGTAAGTGCCTGATCAATCTATCCATCTATCTCAGTGGCACTACGAAGTGGGTGGGTTCTGGCCTCCTCAATGAGCCGTTGCCATTCGGCCCGATTTTGTGCGGCCGATCTCCAGCTTCTGATCCGTAGCAGGCTCCGTGCGTCCGCTGCCACACCATCAACCCATCGAAGCCTTAGCCTACCAGTCCGTCGTGTACTGTGAAGGGCGGTGTCCACTAATTTTCTAGGAATTTCTTCCACTTCCATCCACAACTATTGTTTGACGATCTAAAACCAAATTGTTTGGTGACAAATATTTGTGTTTTCCAATTTTCAAACAGATACCAGAGTTACCACTTTTACAAGGCTGGAGTGATAGATATCGGAAGATGCATATTTGTCGTGGGTCTTTGTTTGGTTTAGGAATGAATATTACTTCTGGTGTTTTCCTGGATCCGAAGGAAAAATAATGATGGAATACTCTCAAAATTTCAGAAATGTAGGTATGTTAATTCAGTTTTTAGTGTTGATGGAAGATAACGGGTAACCTTTTAAGATTTTATAGTATTATTTAGGGCTTCGAGTATGTTATGGGTGATGTATAACTTTTCCTCGATTTTTGTGTTGTCAATTTTATTGTACATTTTACTACACCCCAATCTTTTGGAAATCATAAATGTTCAATTAAGATAACCCCGTCCAAATCGGGAATATTACTATTAACTGGTAATATAGCCGGTTCTGTGTAAATTTGAGTGGGCTGTATTGAGATGAATAAAGTATAACTTATTTACAAACAATTCGGAACATAAAAAAAGAAAAAGAAATATCGTCGTTCAGTTGAGGTGGATCTCGGCTTTTCTTGGCATTTTCAGTATGATTGAATTTACTCAACCATTGTTCCTGAATAATGCTTAGATCTTTAACTTACACATGATGCACTTTTCAACATGGGTAGAAAAGAACAATATTTACAACATGTGGAAAACAAAAGAGAATCTAAAGCTGGAGTTGCCAGTTTTGACTTGATTGATAAATTGTTCATTGTCTAATTCCTACTTGATATATTTCATGGTAAACCATGAACAAAATATATTTTTCCAAATTAGATTACCGCTTGAAATGTTTTAAAGCCCTAAGTTTTCCATAATTACCAAATGGCATTTCAGAGTCCACCTAAGGAATGACATTTTTATATCTTCGGATGGTCTTGTTGTGGGTACTGTTTTTCAGTTTTTTGTTTATCTTCTCTCGTTTCAGACTTTAGCTATTAACATGACGATCGTCATTTTGTTTTCGGCATTTCCAAATTATTGGAAACTTGTGAATCCAAATCATTTCCTTAAATTATGCAGCCAGTAGTGCCTCCTCCTTCCTGGTCCCCTCCAACTATCAATCTTTCCTTGAACTATCAGCAGCAATAGACGATATTTGTTATTGCGCAAGATATGGCCAAGTGTTGGCTTCACTGCCCAAGCAATGATCTCATTGAAAAGTCAGATCCTTTAATCTTAATAATGTTTAAATAATAAAATGGGATGCCACTCTGAGATCTTTATACTAAATATATAGTAATTCTAAATCATTAATTAATAAGAGACATACCCCTCTCTTCTCCAAGGTTGACGTGGTTGACTGACTGGTAGTTTTTTAATTAATATATATTATTTTTCATTTCACTAAATAACATTATATTTATTGCGTGCTGATCATAGTCACAAGATAAATTATAAATCTACTTACAAGGAAAAACAAAAGGTTTTCGCTAAATGTGACAGTCAACAAGTTGAGTTGCCCGCTTCTTACCAATCACTGCCGTCCGGTCTCTTATTTATTGATATTTACAACTGTACTATAATAATACAACAAGTAAATAGGCTGAGTGATACATAATGACATGAGAATGACAAGCAGAGAAACTACCCACTGGTGGTACTCAAAGCAAAGTTCAACTATGAAAGTCACGTGGCCTTCTTCTTTTCAGACGCTTTGGAGGGTTATCGGGAATTGAAGAGGAAGCTAGGTTTGAAACGAGAGGGTTTGGATGGGTCTGGAGTTTATTATGGAATGAAAGGTATCTGGAATGGGCTAATTCGGTAACATACGGAACATTAAGGTCATTATGGATGGTTTTATTTGTGACAAAATAAAGAGCGTTTAGGATTTTGCGAAGAATTTTGTACTGTAAGGATTGGATACGAGAGGAATTCGATAGCTTAGTGGAGCCCCAAAGCTCTGTTCCGTAAGTCCAAATAGGTCGCATGATGGTCATGTAGATGAGTCTTTTGTAGTTAATTGGGAGTTTAGAGCGTTTGTCTAGTAAGTGTTGAAGTAGCCTGAAACGTCGAGCGATTTCTTGTCTTTTCAGTCTTGTGTGAGGGTTCCAAGTTAGACGTTTGTCTAAGTTGAGTTCTAGGTAGCGAATCTGTTTAACAGGGATAAGTGGAATACTATTAAAGGATACAGGACAGAAAGTCATGGGTTTTTGGCGAAGGGTAAAGGTAATTTGATGGGACTTGCTAGAATTGATTTTAATCCTCCAATTCCGACACCATTCTTCGACGCTTGATAAATGTGATTGTAGGGATTTGGATGCAATATATGGGTCGTTATTAACTGATAATACACATGTGTCATCAGTTTGTCACCTTGAGAAACGCCAGCAGACTGGGAATAGAGGGACGGGAGGGAACGTATACGACTTACTTTATGTTCTGCCAGTTAGAAAGGAGCGAATGATTAAAAAGTATGTAGGAGGAAGGAATTGTCGGATTTCGTAAAGGAGACCTGGGTGCCAGACTCTCTTAAGATTAAAGGACAAGCTATCTACTCAATGCCCCTTACCCTATTTATTTAGGTAGGTACTTCTAATTTTCCAGATAGTGCCATATATAGCACACGGTATTTCAATTTTTGCTTTTTGATAGTATTTGCGCTTTATTTATTTTTTCTACTCGACTTAAAAATTCTCAGTTAGTTTTTTGGTCGGTCAGATGAAATTCAGAGGATACAGGGGTAGACACACATGCTTCTACATTATTCACGAGTATTTGAGTCGTTTGGTGTTATAAATCAGTAGAACTTAAATTGAAAAAGAAATGCTAGTCACAAGAGTGAATGTTTAGATACTAATGTAGTTTCTGCAACAACATTTGAACAGCTGCGTTATATAATAAAACATGGATTAGCACAATAATGAAAAAACAAAAGGAAAGAAATCTTACCAATTACTTAAAACGCTTTGAAATAAATTTTAACACAATGTATGATGTTTTCTTTGTGACCTTGAAGTTCCAGTATTACAACATGGCGTTCAGAACTTAAATTGGGCGGGTTTGTATATCTTCTCTCTCACCAATGAAGATATTTGAGTGGATGAATTTGCATAAGTTGCTTGTTACTATTAAGGAGGTACGTCATTAGTCTGAGAACTGGAGGGACCAACTAAGCCATTAAAGTGAGCTTGAAGCAGACTCTCAAATAATGATGGTACTTAGCAAGTTGCTAATGTTTACCCTAGCCCCCTTCAAGCTCTATCGACTTTATCGGTTACCTGGCAATACACGATTAATCACTTCAATTTATCTATTACATCAAATTCCATAAATATTTCTCTTGATTGGCTAGATAGACATCTAACGAATTGAGTGATATTTATCTGTATAGCCACTAACCGATTTTAATATTGTAAACAGATATTTAGCATTCCTATAAAGGATGGACAAGCATAAATTGACCAATCAAATAATTGACTACTTTTGGATGAAGAAGACCACGACGTAGTCCAAAGAAGTAAGAAAAGATTTGGAAAAGTAGAGCATTAAAGATACTCATATGTTTTGAAGGAAGCGAAAAATCTGGAAGTGTTTCAAAATGAGACCAAAGAAGGTGGGACTCTTCTGGACAGAGCATCAAAAGAAACATGACAGTGAACGCCTGAGGGAATACTGCAATCAAAAAACTCTACAAGAAGAAAGTCAAATAAAGTTGTAACGTGATCCATAGCGTTACAACTTAAGTACAACTGCGTAGTGTTTTTAGATGTAAACAAAAAAAAAATTGGATCCAAGAACGTGTTACTCCTACGTACGTAGGTTGCACCCCAGCTTACCGATGAGAAGGTCCTAACGGGCTTACCAGAGGACATCAGCAAAATAAAATTCTCCTATCGGCATAAAAACACACAAACCTGTCCACGGCCTGTTCAACAGTTGGCATCCATCTCTCTCTGTCACCTGTGTTACCTACCACAGTTGCCCAACACGCATCTTCAGTAGCAGCAGATCCATCCCTACAGCATCCTTCCATCCGTATTTCGACATACCACGTGCCCGAACCCTGTCTGGAACATGCCGTTTACTGGCCGCTCTTTCATCAGTAGATTGAACGAGCTTTTAATGCATTGCCAAGCCATATTAATCCCTGTATCTTGATAAACGAGGATATATTTAGATCTTAACAGAGCTGGTCAGTTCACTGTTTATCCTCCATCGCAACTGACCACTCAAATTTTCAGTCTCTAGTATTCACTTTAGGATTCATCTTTCAAATAATCGAGTTGGTTCTCGAGAAATCTTTGGAACGCTCCACTACTCCAATCTTACAAACTCTATGGATGGTGAATAGTAAAAAAGAATATTAAGTGGTATTTATTTGACCAATTCGTAAATTCGATTCACTTCAAAAATATGAATAAATTCATTAAATTAATTAAGAGTTAATTTCCAAAATTTCAAATAGCCGCAAATTGTCGAAACATTCTTTAGATCTGATCGTCACGTGCAAGTGTCTTCCTAATGTCACCAAGCAATTATTTGAGAAATTATCATATTTTTAAATTATTATAAACCCATAAGAGTAGATTACAAAAAATCGATTTTCGTTGATCAACAAAATATTTATTCTAAATGAGACACTCTCCACTTCAGTATGTGGTTTCTAACAAAACAAGAGGTGATCTATACTGTTGTGTAGCGGTTGAATTCAAGGTTGTTGATCAACCGTTTGATATTCGAAACCAACAGGGTAGTATCTGATTGAGAGATATCGTATAGCTGAATGAAATTTATTGCAAAGTAGTCTAGAGATTATAACGAATTAGGAGGTAACACCGACTAGATTATGGAATTGACAGTTAACGAGCTTCCACTTAAAGGCAAAATAATTGGTAATGATTTAATTTTGTCAAATAATTAATCGCCCTTTGTTTCTGAGCGATGTTGGGTTACATCTTAAGATAACATAAATATTGACGAGTAAGAGTGTATACATAAACAGATTCCTTGACTGTATAAGTAATCAAACGGGAATTCTTCCATTGCTTGTTTGTTTGTTTTGTTTAATATAGCTTTAGGCTGCTGAGGGTAATCGGAATATGCTACAGTGTGAGCCCTAAATTTTGTCTATCTAAGTTTAATTAAGAAGCGGATAATAAGTAGCTGATATTGCTCAGGCTTGGAACACCTATTTTAGGTTCTTTCCAAAGAACGGCACAACCAAGTATTTTCTACTCTCTTTTAAAAATTCCTACGGCTACCCACAAGACTTACTTAGAACTCACCAACGTGGGGATAGGTTGTTATGCTAACCACTACAACCCAGGTGGACGACAATTCTTGCATTGCCTTGCTATAAGAATTCGGCCAAAATTCCAGACCAGTATAGAGTTGCAAGCATTAACATTCCAGGGAAATGACAAGTTCTGGAAACGGAAAAAGGAATAGACGATTCGGAAATCCCTCTATGAAGACAAAGATTCTCAATAGCATATGTACGATACTTAATACTCGGACAAAAGCTCAGAGAGACTTCTTTCCTAATTTAGTAGTCATCATAATTTAGGAGATCCAGATCCTGTCTCTCCATAATACCTGAGCATAATCATTATTATTATTAGCCTCCAATATACCATATAGGAGTTTCATCTTGGTCTTAGCCAAATGAGAGAACAGTGAAGTAGAACCATCCAAAGTAGAGGGAACATCAGAGAAAGTTTTGAAAAATTCGAAACTGGATGTACGAATTTCGGCTCTAACTCATAGTTGTTCGGGGGCTGATCACGAGTTAAGACATAGAAAAGAGTAAAAAGTGTAATCATAGAGGAAACATTATGCAAAAAGTGTTCAAGAGATTCCCTTTAGTGTGAAAAAGGAGGGCTTTTATTTCTTCTATTTCTTGCACATTGAATATTAAAGTAGAGCTGTATAAAAATGTTTTTATTTATGCCAGAGGAAACCGTCAAACTATAATTTATTCTACCTAAGGGTATATTTTATCTTATTCAAATGTCCACATATAAATCATTCTTTTTTTTTAAAATATATTTATTGAAATTTACAACTGTATATAGAATAAATCAAGTAAATATAATGAAAGGTAAATCATGACCAGAGACACAGGCAAGTAGAGAAACTACCCAGTAGTATTGTTTTATTTTTTAGCTCAAATAAAAAGTTCAGCTTAGAATCATTACATAGCCATCACATAGGCAAGTCTAATGATTGTCATGTATATCAGGATTTTGTAATTAATTGGGAGCTTAGAGCGTTTGTCTAATAAATGTGAAGTAGCTTGAAACGGCGAACTGTTTCTTGTAGTATGAGGATTTCAAGTTTAGCGTAAAGTACCGGACCTGTTCTACAGGAATCCGTGGGATGTTATTAAACGATACAGGAGGGCAGGAAGTCGTTGGTTTACGACGGATAAATCATTCTTATTTCAATTTTTTTTTTTGAGGATCTGGACTAAACTAAGAAAATTAATGTTTTATTTGGCTCAAACCTCTAGTGCCCCAATGCCGTTCGGTTCCTTAAGACAGCCACTCCTATATTCCAGTAAACCACACACAATCTGTTATCCGACTTCCCCCTTATATTCGGATTACTTTCCTGCTAAGAGGATTCCAGTAATTCACTGTAGGTCTCTTACAGGTCAAGAAGACCTTTAATAAAATTCTTCTTGGAATGTTGACTTTTCGTGAGTTGGCAAATAGGCTTAGGATCATAAAGAATATGAGTTATAAGACGTATAATTTCTTCTTTAGGTAGAGAATTTAATTTACCTTTTTTTTCAGTTTGTGTGTATATAAAGTAGACATTTTTATTACATATCCGATATGCTTGTTTTTCTGCTATCGACATTTTGGTTTCTGAACCACCTGATTTTCTTATAAACTCGATACATTTGTAATAATTATTTACATATTTAATTGATTGCACTTAGATTAATCTATGGTTAATTTATTCTATGTCAAGATGAAATTGTACAATATTTTAAATCTATTAAATTCTGCACTTATATTAAAAGTTAAGATATTCATGTAAATATTTTCTATGAAACTTTCGATATTGGTATACGATGTTATCAAATAGTGATTATATAATATATAGGAATATTATATAAATAGAGTAGGAGATAAAAAAAAGGGAACAATTAAAAAAAAAATAGCTTAAACAACAACGGGACAAGATAAACAGTACCTGCAATACCTAACTCTTGAGAGGGTTTAGCAGGTTCCGACAATGACCACGATCGGGTTTAGTTTCTCTATAAAGTTTCTCTAAAAAAGTTGGTGGTTATTTCTTAAACAGAATTCATTTATACACCTGGAAATAGAAGAAATATCTATATTTTTTTTTTTTTTAGCTGACCTTATGGATTGCTCTGTTTACTGAAATATTGAAGTTTACAATGATATGTTATTTATTGATTATTTACTCAAGTAAGAAAATAAATAATTAAACTGTTAAAATAATAAATGGAAGAATAGGATAATAACCGTATTAATTTGGCGATATTCCAAGCGTGAAAGGTAACCATGCATTCTTTTTTCAAAGTTATTTGCAGTACAGTTGCTCATGCCAAATTATCCTATTTAGTTATATGAAATATCTACCTCTGTATGATATTACTTTATATATAAATACACTGGCCAGTGAAAAATTCCAACTAACTGATTTGTTTTTTAATTTTCTCGGCTAAGTCCTATTTTTTTTATCAACAAATACATATTTGTTTATAATAGGTGTTAAAGGTACTAACTCATTTAGTCTTTAGTTAAACTTTCAAATAATTTGGAAATTATTCCTCAACCTTACTATAAAACCTGACCAGTTTTTGAAAAAATGTGTGCACGCATGTGTTCCTGCCAACCTGTGAAATGATACTCAAATGTGAAACTACTTTTTACCTGTGAAAATACTTTAGTATGGATCCGCCTACTAAATTCAATAGGGAGATGGGGAAAAATAATAGCTTTGTGGTAACTGGTATCGCTATTGAAAAAATATAGAGTTTTGGGGAATAAAAGATAACATGAAGCCGAATTTTAAAATTAAAATTAAAATACTACCATACAGGTGTCTGCAAAGAAGATGGCCTTCTATGTTGGATTTGTTATTTGAGCACTACCAGTGAGTAGTTTCTCTGTTAGCCTTCTCGAACCATTCCTTATATTTACTTGTTGTGCTATTATAACATAATTGTAAATTTCAATAAATAAAATGAAAGAGAAAAAATACTACCCTTTTGCGTTTTTGGAATCACAAGTGGATAACTATGAACCTTAAAAAATTGACTTTTCAGATTTTTCGCTAGTTACACACTTTGCCGCCTTATTTCTCATGTTACTCTGTACTGAAGTTTTGAACCTGAAGTTTCGGGTCGAACCAAGCGAAAAATTTGAAAAAGTCAATTATTGAAATTTATGAGTTATCCGCTTTTGATCCTGAACGATTCGTGTATTTTATTTTGGGAATTTTTCTCTTTTCCAATGATTTGTGCCTAGAAAACAATTGATCTTATTAAGAATGTACTGTTTCTTAGACTTGAATGATCTGTGGATGCGGTCAAAACAGCATCAAAACTTAGCACCAAATATGCAGTATCTATCTTGACAGAATTCCAACGCTATCAAAATTTGCGCCTAGGGTGGACATTTTTGTGAATCTGAAATAATTTTCTTTTAACATTTTCTTAATGTTTTATTTTCTAGATTTTTTTCCGGTATTGTACAACTTAAGTAAGCAATCAAAGGACTTTAAGTAGGAGGCTTCCGATAATTTTACGTTACAGATAATAAGGGACGTGGCGAGCCTCAGGGTGTAGAGTGCAAAGTTAGTAGGCTGAATGTTCCAAATCCAACTGTGGTAGATCAATTATTTAATCTTTTGTGAGGGGAAAATAATTGAATGGATAATTCAATCCATCATTTAATCTTTTAATAGGCACGGATGGATCTCCTGTCTACAGACCCTCCTAGGGCTAATCCAGCATCAACAAAGTCGGTGCTCTTAATTGGAGAAAAAACCTAGTGGTTCAGCTTTTCATCCATAACGTTTCATATTTGGGATAAATGCAGGTAAAACTTATAAATAAATACGGGACAGCATTCTTGAGATAATACAACAATCCTTCTTTTAGGGAATATGAAACGGGTCAAGGATATTTTGAGAAAAAACGGTTATGAAAAGGGTGACTGGCGCTTGCGGGAGGCATTTGACAGTTTGTTCTGCTGAAATCTGGCTTATCCACTCAGAACATGATTCTGCAATAAAATATATAGAACCACTAAAGAATAAAATAAAGATTTTTTAGGATATAAATAAAGCAATATTAAAAAAAAAAACAATTTTCTCGCAAAATTTTATCTCGTTGAGATAAAACCATTAAGGAAAACTGTCGAATGCTATCTGCAAGATAAATAGCTCAAATTGTGAGGGTGAATAAGTGAGACAGGCAACGCAGTGCTTCTGAAGGAGTAAATTATCCGCACAGCATTGAAAGCAAAAAGGAAGACATGGCGAATAAAAAGAGCAGAAGTTCGGTGTCAACAAGGTAAGAAACCTTCCTCGTGATGCTATCAATATCAATTCAATAAGAACAGAAATAAACCAATGAAGAAGATTATTATTATAAATGATTCGTGTTGAGAAAACAAGAAGTACAATAAAAAAAATTAAAAAACCTTTTACAACTCGTGAAGGTTCTTGTGAAAGGGAAGATTAATAATTTATTATATAATTACGTAAATATGGATTATTTGGGGTCTACTGTAGTATGAACTAATTTAATCGCAACTCCGTCACCGAAAAATATATAATATAAACTAGTAATGGATATTATATCAATATAGGAAATTATAAGTCCAAATAACAAAAATGTTTACACTATTTTAATTAATATTTACGTATTATCAGTCAACACCAATCCAGTTATTGCATCCCAAAGCCTCCAATCCCATATCACTGATCTAGAAGAATGCTGTGAAAACTGGAGAATTAAAATAAATTCTCAAAAATCGCATCAAATCACTTTTACCTTTCGCCGTAAACCAAGAATCTCCTGCCCTTCACTATCCTTTAATGCCCAGTGCCTGGAGAACAGAACCGATACTTAGGGTTGCATCTCGACAATCGATTAATACAACATTGATCGATTAACCTGGAATCCTCATACAAGACTGAAAAGACAAGAAACCGCTCGACGTTTCAGGCTACCACAACACTTACTAGACAAAGGCTCTAAGCTCTTCTACATGACCATACGACCGATTTGGGCTTACGGAGTAGAGCTTTGGGGCTCCACTAAGCCATCGAATTCCTCTCGTATCCAATCCCTACAATCCAAAACCCTGCTCCTTATTTTGTTAAGAATAAAGTCAGCCATAATGACCTTAATGTCCCATTTGTTGCTGATTTGGCCCGAACCCGGTATCTATCCTTTCATAGCTAACTTCATTCCCAATCGAACCCTCTAGTTTCAAACCTAGCTTCCTCCTCAACTTCCGATAATTCTTGAAAAGAAGATGGCCTCGTGACCTTCTAAGCTGAACTTTAGTACTACCACTGGGTATTTTCTCTACTAACCTGCGTCTCTGGACATGATTTATCTTTCATTATATTTACTTGATGTATTCTGTTGTAAATACGAGTTGTGATTTGACTACTATCTTTGACTACTACCAGTGGGTAGATTCTATACTTGTCATTATGTATCACTTAGCCTATTTAATTGTTGTAGTATTGTAATACAGTTGTAAATATCAATAAATAAATAAACAATATTTACGTGTATTTCGATGCATAATAAATAGTATTAGTGAAAGTATAGTCGATTAAGAAATATTTAAAAAAATTTTGTAGCACTACAACCCGTGAAGGATCTGGTGTACTGGGGGACTGTATTGCCTGGACTGTATTGACAACGGTTGTTCAGAGAGGTGATTTGTCCGATATCACGCTAAACCACCAGATTTTTTACCCCTATTTTGGTTACCACTTTACAGAGGCTGTGTGAGCCCCAGTAGGGTCCTAGATCCCAGAGGATCAATCTTCGGCTGCTAACAGATTAAATAATCTCGCCAGCAACGGAATTTGAAACCAGGACCTTCGACATGGCAACTGAACGCGCCACTCAGACTATGATATTAAATTATTCTATGGTCATAAAATATTTTTTATTATTCTTTTATTAAAATTATATATTAAAAATGATACAACTGTCCATTTGATTGTACTGCAGTAGGTACTTCATGTTTCATTAGATAGACACCATTATTATTCTATAAATTGAAATTCAGTTTAATATTATTTTGTACCTATTAGTAAGCCTATTAAAATTTTATTACCCGCTTAGTATTGTTCTGAAATATTGAGCATTTTGCATTGAATAGAATAATGAAAAGCTTTTTTGTTTTATCTATCTTTTTTATGTAACGTAGATAAAAAAACATATATTTTATAAGAATTCTATTGAAATAACAGTTCTGAAACCGAAATATGGGAATAAGATGCAGCTTGTTATATTTTTTAAATCGATGCATTCTGTTCACGGCACATCGTGAAATATATCGAATAGGCGTATGACAGTGAAAATTCAAAAAGTTAAAACTGGCAACCCCACATGGAGACTCTTTTTTATTTTTGTTTTTATATGTTGTGAAATTAGAAATTGTCTAGACTTACTAAAACAAACATCATGTGCAAATTAATGAACATTAATGAGCTATGAGTGAGTAAATTCAGGGCTACCCAGACCGAAGAATGTGGGGGGGGAGGAGAAGAGAGCCGGCCGAAGAAATGCTAAGAAAACCGAGATAACCGAGGTCCGCCTAAACAGAACTATGTAATATGTATATTTTCATTTTCTTATGTTAACTAATAATGTAAATATATATATATATAAATATATAAATTAGTTTAAAAAAATTATTATGTTTCTTTTTCTCAATACAGTCCACTAACCATTTTTATACAGAACCGGCAATTACAAATTACTGGTAATAATCCCATCTGAACGGGATTACCTTAATTGTGAATGGGTACAATTTAAATGTTAAAACACAAGAAATCTGCTTATTGTCAATATGTTTTGCTTGGCAGGTGTGGATTAATATATATAGAGAAAAATAATTTTAAAAACAGTGCTATATCTTATATAGCGGCTTAAAGAAGTCGGGAATAGTGGCTTTGTGGTTGGCCAAT
Source organism: Arma custos (assembly GCA_037127475.1). Lineage (NCBI taxonomy): Eukaryota > Metazoa > Arthropoda > Insecta > Hemiptera > Pentatomidae > Arma > Arma custos. The sequence goes on along the minus strand of CM073764.1, from coordinate 69,640,771 downwards.
TTTTAAAAATATTTATAATTTATCTGATCGAGCACGACAAAAGGAGGAGAAATCAGTTCCTCGATCCATTATTAGGCATTACCGATAAAATATTGTTTATATATTTCTAAAAACATTTATTTAATAGTACAGAGATTAACTATGGATGGGAATCTTATGTGTAATTATACATATTTTTTGTTTTTTCTCTGCATTATTTTTTAAAGAGCTGTTGTTATTGTTATTTTTTTATATATTGACAATGATTGTTATTTACTACAGGCATAGCATGTGAGTGATTTTTTCGTTAAATTTTCTCTCTCTGGAAGCAATCACGTTTTTAAAATTAAAATAAATCACCAAAATTTGTGTATTTAATTTTTTCGCATATATTCCATTAATATAAGGACTATGTATATAATTTAAAACTCCCTGGGAAAAATAGCTTTTTTGAAATAAAAATAAATCATCAAATTCTATCGCATGATCCCACAAAGAAACTACTGCGTTTTGTGTCTATTTTAATTAAAACATAGGAGAATAATTATCAGTCCATTGATCGCAATAAGTGACTCAACTTTATGCTAGTGATCAATTTAATTTATTTATTAACATAAGCCAATATATAACTTTCTAAATTCTATCTTGTTTGACTAAAGACACTCTATCTTGATCACATGCTAGCCAGAGTGACATCACTAACAAAGTAACCGTGAGCACATTAGATTTTATCGTGATGTCAAATTAAAATGACTTTTAATCAATAAAATCTTAATAATATACACTAAATTATTGTACATAAGTTCTTTACATGTTGAATAATAATAGTTGACCTTGTAAATATGTATGAGGAAGAAAATGGTCCTCCACCCAGACCATTTACTTCCTCATAAGTTCTTTAGATATTTTTTAATAAAGTAACTAATTAATTTTAAATTAAAATATTAATCTAGGTAGAAAACAACAAAATACTTCATAACCAAATTATTAATATTATATAAGGTATAAATTCCAGTATGCTGCAATTATTAACTGACGCTACTGAACATGTACAACCAGAATTGGAGATTTATTAAAACGTTTTAAATTATATCTTTGAATGATAATAATTGACCTTGATATATATGTGGAAGAAATTGGTCCTGGTGGAGTTCAATAAAATTCTCTTAGATATGGAGAAATGTTTATTAAATAGCCAAAGTTTCGACATACATTAATTGAGGCTTAAATATGCTAAATACAGACAATGGAAAATTACAAAATTGTTAAAAATTAATAATAAAAAGGTAAAATAATGAATAATATAAAAGTAAAATAAATAATAGAGTAAAAAGTAATAAAAAGAAAGTGTTAAAAACTAAAGACTTATAAATTTTTTATTCTAATATTTATTTTATTTTTCTATTATTTATTATTTGACTTTTTTGTTATTAATTTTTAACAATTTTGTAATTTACATTTGTCTGTATTTTGCACATTTAGCACTGAAGAAGACCAGCAATATAGGTCGGAATGTTGGCTATTTAATAAACAGTACTTATATTCAGAACACTTAACATTTTTTTGGGGGTACTAATCTAATATACGTGGGTGAATCAAATATAAACGAGACTTTTTGTCCTGGAAGCCGAGCGAAGGTGCGGGAACGTTCCCGCGTTTAGGGGTGTTGGGTAGGGATGCCAGGAGTGGGGGAAGCAGGCGGGCGAATGCGCTCGAACTCACCAGTTACCGTCATGACGATGTCTGAGCAGGATGTATCCCCCTCGATTGCGCAACGTATTATCATCAAATTTCTTGCTGCTGAAGGTGTAAAACCGGCTAAAATCTTGAGAAGGTTGACTTTCAGTTTGGGGAAGAGACACTTTCTCGTGCCAGAGTGTTTGCAAGGCATAAACAGTTTGTGGAGGGTCGTGATCGTGTTCAGAATGAAAGCCATGACCGCAGACCCCGCTCCAGGATCACAGCAGACAACACCAGCCGTGTTCGACAGCTTATTGAAGGTGACAGACGTCTAACCACCAGTGCCATTGCAAGTGAGGTTGGGATAGTGAAGTCAGACTTGCATATCGCCGCAAAAGAAGGGATCTACCGATGAGAGAAGTGATTCTTCTTCAGGACAATGCTCGCCCGCATACTGCGGCCCTGACGAGAGAAAAATTGGAGCAACTGGGCTGGGAGACGCTAGAACACCCTCCCTACAGTTCAGACTTATCACCATGTGACTTTCACCTGTTTGGCCCACTCAAGGAAGCTTTGGGAGGTCAGAGATTCGTCAGTGACGATGAGGTTGAAGCCTACGTGCTCAATTGGCTGAAGACACAACCTACTTCATTCTATGAGGACGGGATTGGAAAATTACCTATGCGCTGGGAAAAATGTATTTCCAAATCAGGAGACTATGTAGAGAAATGAGGTGTATTTTTCTTTATGTTCAAAGTAAAAATAAAAAAATTAAAAAATAAGTCTCGTTTATATTTGATTCACCCACGTATTTTTAATAATGCAATTAGGAAAAACCACAATGCAAAGCCTTATGTTTCAAATCTAGTAATACACCCACTTACCAGTCGATGTTTCGCCTATTCAGGCATTATCAAGACACAAAAACAAAAAGGGTTATGTGAATCACATCTCCAAGAAAAAGGTGAAATTCAATACAACTCGAGTTGTATGTTAAACGTCTTGGTGGTGGGGTGCTGTCTCATGTATAGAGCCTGTTTGGGCTGTTGATCGTTGGGATGTATTGCACCTTTTTCTAATATTATATTAGTTAATAAATAATAGTGTTTCTTTTTGAATTGTTGGCTCTATTTTATTAATATATTTTTCCATTACTTTAGAAACTAACTGCACAGAAAACGGGCAATTTGAAATGTTAGTCGGGAAACTAGAAAGGCTCACTAACAAAGTATTCTCAAACAGTCATAGAGTCTAAATATAATCTGTAGATAAGAAGACGTAAAAAAACAAACAATATATGTAAAATATTTACATAAACGTTAAAAGTGTATTATTTTTATTTTATAGGAAAGAAATCAGTAAAGGAATACAAAACATGAGAAATATCAAGAGTTTATTTTCTGGCTTTAGATCCTCTCAAATCCCAATGGTGGTACAAATCCAATTGTGCAGCATTTTCGTGAAACATCTTCAATTGAAATTTAGACTGTTGTTGATAATTAGCAATGTATTTAATAAAGCTACATCTGCTATTCTGTAACATTTAAATTTGAATACAACTTAAGTGTGAACATTAGGAAATGTTCTGTTTTTTTTATTTTTGGAAAAAGCTGATAAGGAACATTGCTCCAAACTTATCAAGAGCACAGTTCCATCAATCGGATTAACTCATGTAAGTCATATAATAAATATAAGTTGGGTAATTCAAAGATGCACAGTATTCCCATCTTCCGGATCTATGACGAGTCAAGCTTTGTGTTTTTTCAGTAACCAATCCGGGCGTTTGGTTTTTTTTTTTTTAAGGTCTTTTTATGCCGCTATGGCTTATCAGATGATACTGCAGTGGGAGTTCTAAATTTTGCCTCTCCAAGTATAGCAATCGTTAGTAAGTTCCTGATTACCTACAGGCTCAGGTCTCTCATTTTGCACCCTTTCCGAAGGGCAGCCTAACCAAGGTCTTGTTTTCATTTTTAATAATCCCAGGGCCACTTGACGGGTTGTGATCTTGGGTAGAAAGGCTAAACACTACACCACAGGGGACCCACTGATCGACGTAGGGCTCACCCAGCCGTTTGTTATACAATAAACATGTATTGACTTTTATTGCATAAAATGCTTATTGTGACTTGAGACTCACTGTGGGGAAGTTATTGAACTAATTAATTTACTCTATGTTCCTGTCAGTTCAAGAACTTAACCCAAAACTTTCCAATATAACGAGTAATGTGTTACGTTATTCTATCTAAAAACGTCATCATAAAAAAAGCTACATCTTCAGTCAACAATTCAATTCCAGTTTATTTTAGATAACTGCCCATAAAATATAGTTTCTTAGTTGATTTAGTATAGTGTTCCTATGGAAACACAGGTTGTAAACATGTTAAATTGTATTCTAAATAAACTAATTTGAAATGTATCATGCGAACTCCATCAATCAACTATATGTATATATTTTAATTATTTTCGTGACTATTAATCTCTCAACTCGTTTCCGGGCGACACGCTATGATACAGTGAAGTGAGACCTATAATATATAAGAGAGCGACATTTGCTAATAATTTACGTTTATAGCTCATTTACTGCCACATCATAACTCGAAAACGATTCTTGAGTTAGCACACAAGAATCTATTGGAGTGATGAAAACTTTTAACCGGTTGTTTGTGATTTCAAAAATGTCAACGATAACATTTTTTTATTGTTATAACTACAATTTAAAACATAATCTTAATGATCATAAAATATCGAATTATGACTTTGTAGCAAATCAGTTTCGTCCGAATTTTATGTTGTATAATATTATTAGGCTCGAATTTTTTTTTTTATTTAGCCTTCTACTTATTCAGTTTCCAAAATATAAAACATAAGAGTTTTCCATATCCCACGACAGAAGTTGGATATATATGTAATATATAATATATTTATATATTAATATACATATATGTATAAAATATATTTTAAATGCTTATGACAGATCCCGAACAAATAGTTTCCTGAAACCTCGAGAATTACTTTTGTACGTCTTTTAGAATTAGAAGATTTCATATACTTTTCCACTCCGTACAAAGGGCTTTTTGAGAGACTGTTGTCTGGTACAATAGATCGTTAGATATTGTTTATCGATAAAAACTATGGTTCTACCCTCGGGAGAGAACATCATTCTATATTGAAGATAAGGATAAAAGCGATTTAGGAAATTCTTAGGGTATTTTATTATACCAATAAAATTTATTGGTTAAAAAAAATTATAACTAAATTATTCTTATTTATTTTTATGATTTCCTTATAGATCAGAGCTATTTACTGAATCAAGAATTATTCATACGTCCTTAAATTAGGGTAAGGAAAAAAAGGTTTGCACAAATATATATATATATATATATATTTACACGTGTGTATGTAAGATGTGAGTAAATAAGTTGATAAAACAAGATTTATTGGTAAATAAATTGATGTATTAACTATCGATCTATTTTTCATCCATTTGTAAGTACCACTTATGGATTAACATCTTACACGTGTCAATTTATATTATATTAATACGTGTCAAATTATATTATATTTATACTATTATTATTACTTAATATAATTCAATGAAATCTCATTTTCACTGTTGGGTATGATTATAAGACCAACATAGCCTCGAAACGTCGTCAAAAGGAAGTTCTAACAATTAAATGTGTATACATGTATCTTCATGTCGTCCATACAAATGCAAATTATCGAATGTGTTACAATATATTTTTCCTTTTCGATCTATAACGATTGTTTTAGGATTGATGATTGTTATATAAAAATCTTGAATATTAATTCCCTTTGTAAAGAGTAGGACTAATCCTGGCATAAGATCAAATATGCAACTACCTCGATGTTTTTCAAAATCAGAGTAACGTATTGATTATTCTGCATTCGCTATTGTGAACATTTTTTATTTAAATTGGGAGTTTCAAAGCCCCAAATGATACATATTAACGTCTTTGATCTGGTTCGAATAGTAACAAAATCAGATTTCTTTTATGGCAAAATACTGAATATGTTCGTGTGTTTGCTGTTGGTAAAACCAACATGTTTATTTAAACCCAGACTATCGATAATGTAATTTTCAATAATTAGGAGTTAAAATATCTCCATATTAAAATTGCATTGTATAATTAAGCAAATACAATCCAAACCAAAAAAGATGACACATTCGATAGTTTGCGTTGTACATTAAAGAAAAATAATCATAAATTATAGACAATCAAACTAACGAAAATGTGTTTTTGTTTTATTCATTTAACGTCACTGTGAGAGTTCTAAATTTTGCCTATCGAGTTTTAATTAGGATACTAATCTTTAAGGAGCACCTGGCATCATACTCTCGTATCATAGACTCGTTTTACGTCTCTTCCGAAGTACGGTATAACCAAGGGTTTCTTTACTCCCCTTTAAAAAATCCTAGGGCTACTTGCCGGGCTACGAACCCGCGATCTTGATCATAGTAGGTTGTTATGCTAACTACTACATCACGAACGAAACTAACCACTGTCGAAAATGTTTTTGACTAATTAAAATACGTTATTCGATAAAATTCATATATAGTCATGTTTAAGCCGCGTATAATGGCATGGGTAAAATACGTCATCTTGTTCATAGAGCTGCATAACTTTATGCATTTTTTATGTTTTGGTTATTAACGTTTAAAGCCTGGACTTATATTGTGGGCATGGAATTTTATAAAGAATATCAATAAGAAGAAGGAGACGGGATTGAGGTCAGGAGACTTGGAGAATGATATAGTAGAAGAAAAGCACCTGTTTTCTTAGCCACCATTTGTTTTTCTCGTGCCGTTTTGTCAGCCTAGTTTTCCATGCTTAGTTTCTAGCTACAGATTTGAACCACCTAGGATACATGTCGTTCAGACAATTATAATTTACTCAGCCAAAATAAATAAATTATCTGTATTGTATTTATTTTTTAATTATTTAAAAAATAAATAAAATGGAACTAAAACTCCAGAGTGTGTATCATGAAAAAACTTATAATATATATAGTACAAAATTTATTTTACGAAATCACAGGGGAAATTTACATTTTTCAAACTGTCGTAATTTATTTGAATCTATGTTTTCCAAAAATAAAAGATTTAAAACTTTCTCAAACATAATTTGCTGTTAATTATAACATGCTTCATTATAATTAAAAAGGCGTTGAACGAAATTAATGAAAAACCTTTGTAATATAAATTAACATACTTAATAAATAGAACTATTAAGTATTGAAAAATAAAGTATACATCATATAAATGCGTTTGGTTAATTTCTTCTTACTCATTATGTTTTTATAAAACATCGATTCAAGAAAATTATGACAATTTGAAAAATACAAATTCCCCTGTGATTTCGAAAAATAAATTTTATTCGTCTGATATATAATATATTTTATTTCAGGGGTTCAGAAAGAAAGAAATACCTCTTGAAAGGTTTTACTGAACACGATACCATACATATACAAACTACTATGGTTGCATGGCTTGTAAGCAACTAATAAAAGTTAACCATAAACTAAGAAGGTTATATAGAGAACATAATATGTATTTTAATAATGTTATAAAAGCCAGCTTCGACACACAACACAAAATATGCACTATTTCTAAAAATGATCTGTCAGTATTTGACGCCAATGGAGTATTGCCTTAGGAGTTATTCTTTTTTGAGTTATTCGGAATAAAGTTTCTTTTTCGTCTTTCTTTCCTTTATTTTCTCGATAATGCGCTACTGAAGTAAAATTAGTGTAATATTTTAAGGCTTTAAGTAGAAGAACTAATGTCGTCGGGTGAATAATAGAAATTCACTTAAAAAAAGGTAAATGTCGAACAACCAATAAGATTTTTTTTAAAGAAATCTTTATTTAATGTGAAAAAAAAATTATTACAAAATCAAGGTTGTGGCAAAAAGGAAATTGTGGCATTAGTTTGATTTAATATTTTTTTTATTTATATTAATTTATTGATATTTACAACTGTAATAATATTACAACAAGTAAATTTGCTGATATGAACAAATGACATGAAAACAAAAAACACTTGTGGAGAAACTACCCATCGGTAGCACTCCAATAAAGTTCTATAGTAGAAGGTCTCGAGGCCATCTTCTTTTCAGACGCCTCGGAGGGTTATCAGAGTTGTATGGGAAGCAAGTTGAGAGACTAGCGGATTCAATTGTGTATGGAGATTGTCATGGAAGGATAGGTATCTAGTTTGGGCCAAATCAGCAACGTATGGGATATTAAGATCATGATGGATGAATTTGTTTGTGACATAATAAGGAGCATTGAGGACTTTACGAAGGATTTTGGATTGCAAGGATTGGATACGAGATGAATTGGACGGTTTAGTAGAGCACCAAAGCTCAACTCCGTATGTCCAAATAGGTCTGATAACTGTTATGTAAATGAGTCTTTTGTGATTAATTGGGAGCTTTGAATGTTTTTCCAGTAAATGTTGAAGTAGGCGAAAACGTAGAGCAGTTTCTTGTCTTGTCAGTCTTTTATGAGGATAATTTAATTTTTATTCCTTCCTAGGATCCTAGTTATTTTAATATTTTAAGTCAGTATTAAATAATAATTCCAGGAAACCAAATTTTAGATAAAATGCTCTTAAACTTATTTTCTAGAAAAGGAACTGTACATAGACCCTTACATCTATCTTTTCCATAAAGTCAATTCGGATAATTATATGTTCATATGATCGAAGCTCTATTGTAATTAGAGGTGAAAGTCCATCACTACTTAACTGCTACTTTATTTACTTAATTTAATGAAAGTTCTCAATAGGAATTAAAGTTTTACAAACAATTATGTGAACATTTTCTAACTTTTCTCATTCTAACTTTCAAGAAAAGTTACGACAAGGTTCCTTTATTAAATCATTTTTATATGAGCGAAAAGGTCACAGGAATAAGAAAGTTTGTCAAAATTATGAACTTAACAGCTCACAACTTTCACAAATTGATAAAATTAGACTGCTATAAACCTTGATCTTTATCATTTTTGGTCTCTTAGTGAATTCGGATACGACTAAGTAAATGTCTAGAAGAAGAAGGATTGGTTGAGTCGGCATCAAGCTTTAGGGTTTGATAAGCCCCTTATTCTCTTAATCGCATCTTTATCATCTAATAAAAATGACAGTAACTAAAGTTTTAGTTTCGTACTTAAATAAACAGGTAAATATCTATAAGCGAATAATCATAAATATTTCCTTCATAATCATACATATTTACATTTTTTTTAGTCTTGTGATCAGTAAGTACTGCTTTAACGACATCGGTTTTGGAGAGAGGTCATTTGTCCAAGATCAAGCTAAACCGTTAGATGTTTCCTCCAATTAAGAGTACCCACTACAAGAGCCGGGGTGAGCCCCACTAAGGTCTCCAGATCTCACAGGGTCCATTCGTGGAATTTAACAGATTAAATAAACTAACAGGCATAGGGAAATTGCAGCAGTACCGATCTGTCTCTTTCCTGCAATCGGCCACAGATCCATCAGGTTGAGGAAACCCAGTACGAGAAAGTACTGCCCTCCTCCAATCCCCCTGAAAAGACCATACATATTCAGTGTGCTGTGTATCATTCTGAGCGCAATTATAAAAATAAATATACATTTGCATGAAGAACAAATGACCGTTTGTTATAATTAGGTAGACTCACCTCATGATCAAGGTGGGCCAAGATACTCCACCTTTGAAAAGACACTCTTTGAAAAGATCCCGAAGGGGAAGGAGCGAAAATACGGAAGAAGCAGGTAGGCGAACGATGCTGGCGCAGGAGAGTTCGATGGCGGCCTTACCTATAGACGTAATCCACTCCTGTTTCACAAGACAAAATGTCATTTAAGTTCTATGTGTAATTTATGGCAATGTTATATAATATCTGAATAATTAATTGTATTTCAAATTGTATTAATAATGTAATTTCTTTGGTGCTTACTTAACTCACATACACTCATGTACTGCCATATTGGCTTTACTGCCCAAGCTATGATCTCAGGGAAAAGTCAGATCCTTTGATCTGAATATATTTAAATACTAAAATGGGATGCCACTCTCAGATCGTTATACTTAATATATAGCAATTTTATGTTATTAATAAATAAGAGACATATACTCTTCTCCAAAGGTTAACGTGGTTGACTGACCCAGGAGTTGTTTATTAAATAAGAATAACTATAGAATAACATTATATTTATTGGTGCTGATCGTGGTTACAGACTCAATAAAACATACACACTACTTACAATGAAAAGGGGAAGCTATAGGTGACTTATGATACATGGGGCTTCATTCTGCATCCTCCTCCTTACATCTTGACTTGACTGGTGCTTCCCGACAACTGCCTTCTACTGAAATTAAAGGTAATAAACCCTAAGGGTCTGTTTACCCTACCTGGCTCTGGCCCCCTAACATACTCACCTATAGCAATATATTAGTGAATGATTTGTTGATTGTTTAATTAATTAGTAAGTTTTTAAACATATAGCCAAACTGTGAAAAAAAAATCCAATTATGAATACATTTTGGACGTTTAAAGAAATAATAATTTGAGTAATTATCTTAAATGATTACTCTGGCATCCCAATATCAATTAGAATGTTTAAAATATATTTTACAGTATAAAACATAGCAAGTGGGACAGTTTTCCTGAGGATAAGGATGGCACTTCTACCTGACCTATCGTCCATAAAGGTGATTAATTGATTCAAAAAACTCTAAGTAGTATACGGGCTATATATCTACATACACAAACAGACACGCGCACACACAAGCGGTTCTCACACACGGACAGACGCCGACTGTAGGTGCTTAATAAAACAACATAACAATGGTGTTTACTATCTGTAATACAATAATTAATATAAAAATTATTTACATAAAGCGGGATTCCTTCAATCGATAGGTAGGTTCGAAGAATAGGAGAGAACATCATGAAGGAAAGCTTCCTCTTTAAAACGTAAGATCGGGAGACCATTCAACCCATGAAGGATCTGGAGTTCAATGCATGGTATATACTGTACTGTTTCTAGAACAACGATTGTGAAGGGAGCTTATTAGTCCGAGATACCTCTTGCGGTTGAGTTTTTCCCCTAAATTAAGGATAATCATTTAAAGAGGCTGGATGAGCCTCAGGTTCCATTCTTGAATACTTACAAGTCAAATAATTTATATTATATTATATTATATATATATATATATATATATAAGTTATAAGGACAAATAGACGGTAAACAATAGTATGTAAGTTTAGGATTAAGGATTATTATTATTATAAGTTGTAAACATTATACAGTATATATATGAGAGGTACAGGAAATAAAGTTCAGTTGATATCGAGTCTGTGTAGTGTCTATGCCCGAAACCCTTCTTTTTTTAAATAAGTGTTTCAGTCTAATCATAACTGGTGCCGAAACAGTGGGATATTTAAAGATAAATACGCACGTACGGTTCGGAGTTCAAACTTTTATCTCTTTTCGCGAGTTCAAAGCCAACGATAATTTTTAATTATGTCAGAAAGCGAAGAGATAAAGAGGCTGGAATACCAATTAGCCCAGGCGGCCGTGGAAAGGGCGAAATTGGAGGAGAAACTTAAAACAGCCAACGAGACATCTCAGTTCGAACTCGTCAAGATGAGAACGCAGAATTCCGCTTTTGTCCACGAGGTGATCAGTCAACTAGAGCCGTTCAACGGAGTTTTAGGCGATCTCGAGCACTTCATAAAAGGGGCAGATCAGATTAAAGAACTCATTAATCTGAAAAAGGAGAACGGCACACTGCAGGAATCCGACGTGGTGCTCTTAGAAGCGTCATTGGTGAGCCGAATTTCGAGACGAGTTCTCAATGCCATTCAGGGGGACACTACTCACCCTTGGGATGTACTAAAGGCGAGATTAAAAAAATTATATGGTGGAGGACGATGGACACCGGAGGAAGATATTTTCTATATGCTAAAAGAACACAGGAGGCAGGGCCAAACGGAGGGAGAGTTCGCCGAGAAGTTATTGGTGCTGTATAACAGGTTGGTGGACAAAATGGTGGAGACGTTCGGCCAGGCGGAAGGTGCCCAACGCATGGCATTTGTTCGAGGAGTTCTGAAGGTCCAGTTAAACCATTACATGGACCGCCCGGGCTCATTGCCTCGAGAACGCGACTTCGTGGATTGCGCCCACGAGCTCATTGACGCCCACGAAAGGAATGGAGCCCGATTTGAGAGGTCAGAAGGAGAGTGGACAGAAGTGAGATCGACAAGGAGAAGACATCAGAGCCCGCCAAGGCGTAATGGCGGCGGCAGGCAGTTCGAGAAGAGACCTAACAGAGCACCCGAGGACCGTCGACGGAAACCAGAAAAGAGGTGCTATGAGTGCAACCAAGCCGGCCACCTTGCAGCACAATGCAATCTCACCAGGTGCTACGAATGTGGCAGGAGGGGACATGTAGCACGAGAATGTCCAAGGCATAATCCACGTCCGAACAGAAGAGGTCAGCAGCCAGAGCCTATGGAGGTGAATAATCAGGAATGGAGCAGGAGGCGGACGCAAAGAAGAGGCAGAGAGCAGCTTTCGAGCGCCGAATCTTCAGGAGAGGAGAGCATACGATCTGAGCGCAGTACTCCGGCCTCGAGCAGACATGAGGTAAGAGGTGGGAATTCCTGGAGGGGGGGCCCTTCCGGATCTGGGGTCGCGACGCGACATCCTAAACTAGATTGAGGGTACGTTGACGGGCGGGGCGACCTCTCACGCGAATTAACGATAAATAATAATGGGATGGATAGAGGAGGGATGAGGTTGCCCGTGGCGAAGTTGAGTGGAGTAGATGTTAAATTTCTTGTGGATACGGGCAGTACGAATTCATTAATTAGTAGACAAGGGGCGGAAAAACTGGGTCTGTGGGGGACGCAACGCCAGTGCAATTGCGAAATCTCTACGGTTAGTGGACGGTGTAAAACATTAGGGGAGGGGTATTTTAGTTGTAAGAAGTTAGTGGGAAGGGACGTACGCATTAAACTTCATATCACCGAAACTTTAATGCCGGGATACGATCTGATCGTGGGGTGCGACCTGTTGCAACAGGCAGGGTTAGAAATGAGGGTTGAGAAAGGCAGCTGTCGATTTCGGTTAGGGGACCGGAAATACCGAACCAATTTGGTGGGTTCAGGTCAACGTGTCGAGATTGGGGCGGTTGAGTGCAGTCAGGAAGCTGTGGAGGACATTGTCAATCAGTACGTCGACCTGTTTTATCGCGAAGACGAAATTCTGCCAACTACTGGGAAAACCGTACATCGGATTACACTTAAGGTAGATAGGCCGATTTACGTTAAGGACAGGAGATACCCCCAAGCTATGAGGGAGATTATAGGGAAACAATTAGCGGAACTTTTGCAGCAGGGAATTATCCGGCACAGTAATTCTCCCTTTAATAGCCCTCTATGGGTGGTAGAGAAAAAACAAAGCACACCTGGGGGAGGGAAGCAATATCGAGTGGTTGTGGATTATCGCAAGTTAAACGATGCGACGCAAGACGAGCGGTATCCCCTTCCTCGCGTCGAGGATATACTTGACAGGTTGGCGGGCGCGGTCATTTTTAGCACGCTGGATCTCAAAAGTGGGTACCACCAAGTTCGAATGGCCGAGGAAGATATTGGCAAGACAGCGTTTTCCTGGGAACGCGGACACTACGAGTTCGTGCGGATGCCATTTGGTTTAAAAGGGGCTCCGCTGACGTTTCAACGCCTTATGGATGAGTTCCAAAGAGGTTTGGGGGAGGATTTTGCCCAAGTTTATATGGATGACCTCATAGTGTTCAGTCGTTCGGAAGCGGAACATGTTAACCACTTAAAAGCCGTATTCTGCAGAGTTCGCCAGTTCGGTCTTAAATTATCGCGGGAGAAGTCGAAGTTCGGTCTGCGGGAGATCAGGTTCTTGGGTCACGTAGTTTCGCGATCGGGAGTGCGGCCTGATCAGGAGCGAGTTAGGGCGATTCAGGACGCGCCATTGCCGGTTAATGCTCGGGGCGTCAGGCGGTTTTTAGGCATGGTGAACTACTACCGTCGGTTTATCCCAGCTATCGCGGAATTGACGCAACCGTTGACAGAGGTACTGAAGAAAGGAAAACGGTTTATGCTTGGCCAAACTCAGTTGGAAAGTATTAAACGCTGTCGGGAAGCTCTCACCTCACAACCCTTACTAGCCTTCCCGGACTTTCGCCTAATGTTTCGAATTACCACGGACGCGAGTGAGGTCGCGATTGGTGCAGTGCTGTCGCAGAATTTCTCCGAGGGCGAAAAACCTATTGCTTATGCCAGCAGGAAGCTAAACGGAGCGGAAAGTCGTTACAGCGCGATAGAACGGGAGTTGTTAGCGGTGGTTTGGGCGATTGAATATTTTCGGCCGTACGTCTATGGTAGGATGTTCGAGCTGTTCACAGATCACAAGCCACTAGTGTACTTGAACACTCTGAAAGAATCATCGGCGCGTATATCACGCTGGAAGGAACGGTTAGCGGCTTATACCTTTCAGGTTGTCCATAAGAAGGGGGCAGAGAATGCCGTGGCAGATTGGTTGTCGAGGGACCTAGTGGTGAACGCGATCGATGAGGAAGGACCTTCTGCGGAACCCTTCGGCCTCCGATACTTAAGGGACTGGGCGGAAAACGGACCCGAAATACCACTCGTTCGTCAGGACTCCGAGGATAATTCCGTTACGTCGGAACGACCTAATGACTTGCCTGAAGCCGATGAGATTATCAACGACAAGCGCCTACAGATTATATTCCGGTCGAAACAAAGTGCGGGAGTTGAAACTCGAGCATTTACGTCTGAGGGGGCGTCTGTGGTGATTGCGCGGGTTCCAACCATGGTGGATGATGACGCACTGGAACGGATATTTTCAGAGTTCGCTGTCCCTGATCGTTGTTGCCATATTTTTGTCGGGAATAAACTCCTTCTCGATAAATTACGTAGATTGTGGCGTCAGGAGCGGATAGGGGTCGGTTACTCGATGATTCGCTGTTTACGGGAGGTCGAAACAGTTTCAGATAAGTCGAGACAACGTCAAATCGTTTCGGACCACCATGAGGGCAAATCGAATCATCGCGGGGTCGATGAAACAATACGGGCTCTTAAACGGATGTACTTCTGGAAAGCTATGGGAAAGACAGTACGTGAGTATATCGAGCGATGTTCGGTGTGTCAGAGAGCTAAATATGATAGACAGCCACCGGTGGCAGGACAAGTAGTCTCTCCAACAGCGTCGGAGCCGCTTCGGTTAATTCAAATTGACGTATACTCCAATGAAGGTCAATCGTGGCTTACGGCCGTTGACTCGTTTAGCAAGCTCGCTATGGCCTATCCAATTGAGGAGAAGACTCCAGGAGCAGTCTGGGCAGGGGTGCTTCAATGGTGCGCGACGTACGGGGTACCGGAAGAAATCATCTCGGACTGTGGGCGCGAATTCGATAATGCCATGATCAGGGAGGAAGCCAAACTCTTGGGAGTTTCGTGGCGACTGAACACGCCTCATCACGTTACCGGCAGGGGCGCGGTGGAACGTCTCCATAACACGCTGGCAGAACATATTCGCCTCCTCAAGTTAGGCCGGAATTTGGACCCGTACGAGGCTATGCCACGGGCAGTGATTGCCTATAATCACACGATCCACTCGGTAACAGGACTATCACCCGTCGAAGTGGTATTTGGACAGCCGCGCCGCGATCGGGGGGATCTCATGACAGCTAACAACGAGGTATTACGCGGACACCTTTTGCAGGTACGCGCAGCTCGGCAGGCGTTGTGGCGTAAAGTTCGGGAGAAACTCATTCGGGAGAAGTCGGCGAGAGTGGCCAAGGCCAACGAGCGTTTGAGGGTCCATACGAGAGGACAGCTGCCATTGGGAACGGTCGTATACCGCCGATTAAGGACTGCGCGAACTAAAACAGCTGCACGGTATGATGGCCCCTTCAAAATTATTACCATCCGAGAGCACAACCTCTATACCATTCGTGACATTAATTGCCCCTCCCGGGTTCGTACAGTGCATCTCGAAGAGCTTCGAGTCCCCCGTAAAGTGTCCTCGCTCGGACCGGAGACTGCGCTGCAGGAATGAATACTGTATGTTCTGTTTTACTAAATAATGTCCAGTAATCAATCATGTTTCTTTTCATTTTTTTTTCCAGAGTTTGTTATTTAGGTCAGTGCTTTCAGTGATAGACTGTTATCAGTGTATTTTCTGTTTTATTACTCCCAGATTGTGGATTATTTTTATGTTAAAATTTTTTGTGTTCATTTTTGTTCTTTTTCTTTCTTTTTTTACTTTAAGAGTTCCTCCAGGAGAAGGAACTGGAGGGGGGGAGTTATAAGGACAAATAGACGGTAAACAATAGTATGTAAGTTTAGGATTAAGGATTATTATTATTATAAGTTGTAAACATTATACAGTATATATATGAGAGGTACAGGAAATAAAGTTCAGTTGATATCGAGTCTGTGTAGTGTCTATGCCCGAAACCCTTCTTTTTTTAAATAAGTGTTTCAGTCTAATCATAACTTATATATATATATATATAGGAAGTGATTCGTTCTAGATTACGCTTAACCCTAAGGTTACCCCCTCATTAAGGATACGCACTTTGTAGGGGCTGGGTGAGTCACAGGAGGACTCGCAGATCACACAGGATACTGCGGCTGTTAATATATTAAATAAAAGGATGGTAAATCGTAATGATAAACAGGAAATGATCATGATTCAAATGCCAGAAGGAGAAAGACCATTTCAATACAGGCCTGCATAAATAAGAGTCGACGTAGGCTATTAGCTTCATTCCTCTATTTTAGTTCGTTAAATTCACCACAAACCATTGCACAGAATTTTCTTTAAAAACAAAAGAATAAAGCTTACAAACTACTTTGCCTCTCTGATATTGTTTAGAGACATCCAGTCTCTTTGTTTCATTCTGAAACATTATGATGACAATAATGAACTTTCACTTCTTGGGTTTAACTTTAACAGCAAAAATATTCTTAAAGAGACATTTAGGAGTTTTTTTCTCGATCCGGCCTTCCGAAATTCCAACGTTCTGATGCTTCCAACTACATACATTCTCATTTTTTTTACTCATCTTTTCTATAGCCCTTGGCATTTTCTTCCTGCCCTGTTTCTTGACCGTCTAAGTTACTCCTATGTCGACAATTACATGGTATTGTCACTCAATAAGCTTAACAGTGACTAATGTATCAGATTCCAATGTTTATAGGGTGTAAAAAAAGTAGAACGCAAAAAAATGACAAAATACGTCCGTTCCTGATGATTTAAGTTAACCCCTTAAGGTACAGGTTCGAGTTAATACGAGCCCGCGAAACGGTCCAAACTGTGCACACTTGAGATAATTCGAGATGTGCCGTATTTTATGCTGCTGTAATTTTCGCACTCGAATATATTCGAGAATTTAAAATAACAATATAAAAGCACAGGAACAACTTATTCTTCTTGATAATTATCTTTTACATACGATTGTAAGCTATAAAATTGTTTTATTCGAGGGCAGATCTGACAGTCAATGGAACCACGTTGATAAAAATGAAATGATGATTTTTTTGGCAATAAATATTCTTAAGGGCCTTATTTATCAAAAGAAAAAATTACATTTTTATAATAATGAATCATTTGACAGAAATACTCATCCCAATCCAAAACTTTATAAAATTTGTCCTATCTATGAAATAATAAATGATAAATGTTCCAGTTTATATATTCTGGAAAGAGATAAGCATTGAGGAAAGCTTACTGCTTTCATTCATAAAGGGAGATAAGTTTGGGTGCAGTATATTCCACTAAAGAGAGCAAGGAGGGAGTTGTTGTAATTTTCCGAATCTAAAAGTGGGTATCTTTTGTTTTTCACAATCTGCAATGTGATTTAAATTAAAAATATTGAGTTATTTTCTTTTTTTATTTTTATTTTTGGCTAAAACAAGGTTTTAAAATTAATTATTTTAAATTTAAAAAAATGTTTATTTTTCGTCGTTTTTTTTTAAAAACGTGCACTAAGGGGTTAAAAAAAATTTCTTCAAACCAAAATTTCGTTTGCTGTAAAAATTATAATTTTAGCACACTTTACACTAAAATGTTAATAAAATGTTTTTCAGAAATCATAATATATTTGTTCAGAGAAATTTTAGCATTGCAATTGACGTAATATGTGGTAATTATTGATACTGTTTCAAACCTAATGAGTGCATAAATTTTCCAATAATAAATTAATTTTGTAAATTGCAGGATTAATTTAGCTGATACCTCCTAAAGGGTAAATCCCCAGTAATAACCAGCACCTGGTACACCGTATAGGGACTACAAACCTGTTAGAATCATGTTGTATGAATTGTATGTTTTTATTGTATCTCTGTTTTGTATTTCAGTACATTAGGGAATTATGTGTACATTTATCCAGGAACGACAAGTACTATTGGTTTAAACGGGATATTTTGTTTGTTTATATTTTTGTTATAAAAGTAAATTGATGAGGACCATGATGAGCTGCTATGATGAAGGTTCCGGGTTCAAATCCGGCTTTATAATCAAATCCGGAATATAAATTATTTAACTTTTAAATAACCAAGAATGGAAACTGAGGCTCACCCAGCCTATTTAAATGGTTATCCTTAATTTTGGGGAAAAACTCAACCGCAAGAGTGATTTCGGACTAAAAAGCTCCCTTAAAAACCGTTGTCCTACAAACTGTACAGTCACTACCGTGAACTGAACACAAGACCCTTCAAGGTTTGTAGTACAAACAATTACATTTATGAATATTTATGTATATAGCCTAACCTTATGTAGAGATTCTCGCTTGTATACTAAATTATTCGTCGAATGTATTGAAATATTTTGAGGTTGAAATATTAAAGAAATTTAAGGAATGTGTATAAATGGGCTATTCTCTCTATTATAACGTTATTTGAGAGAGCCGAACAGCCGATGTTTAAGTTTTACGAGTTCGAGTTTAAGTTCGAAATACTCAGTAAATTCCCGTGAATATTTTTAAAACAATGTGAGATCAAAATAGCTTAGTACTTAGTATTTTCTCTATAGTTGTTTTTTAAAATTGTATTTTATTTAATGATCGATACCCAAGATGACAGAGACCCAAGATAAAAGAATCATGAAGTTAGATAAAAATATTATTGTTATGATTATACCTAATTTAGATATACATTCTTTTTCCTATTTGTCATTGCGGTATTTCACTCTGCCGTAATCATTTGTGACCTGCTCATCTACAACACTTGATGGGTATTGGGTTCAGTACATGGTAGAGACTGTACTGTTTCTAAGCCAATGGTTGCTCAGGGAGATGGTGTGGTCAAAATCATGCTAACATTTTTCTCAGTTTTTTCTCTCAATTAAGGGAACCCACTTAATAGAGTTATTTTATTTACTACCACAGCCAGATTTGAACCAGGAACCCTCACCAAAGCAATCCCGGATTCTACATACTAAACTACTCCCGCTTCCAATTCATTTGCAGAGTCCTAAAAATCTGAATCATTTTCATGAAATTCCAAATAAGCAAAGGTAGGTTGTTAGCTCTACCATCTAGAAAACAAATTAACAAACAACCTATAGTCTCATATTTCACGCCGTGAGCCATAGACAGGTGTGTCAGAAATTTGTTTGGAGATAAATAGTGGCGTTTGTGGGCGGGTCTCATTTACAAACACCCACAATCTGCATCCCAACTCTCCTAAAGTGACCTATTCCGTATTCTTCATTAGAAACACAACAGGTTACATACATAATACAGCATCCATAAGTGTCCATGTACTTTATACGTGAAAAGGCTGAACGCGCCCACAATAAGGCATTGCATGGCAGAAGATCTTTCCGGTTAGTTATAAGATCTAATTGAATAATACCCCTGTGATAAAGTTGCTAAGTGGAATCAGTCCAAAATGAGGATCTTGTAATTACAGAAGCGGTATCGAGTCACTTTCTTAGTGCTTAATGGGCTAAAACATTTGGTATGGATTAGGAATCTGAAAGATCCTAATTCAGTTTTTAACCCGAGCCAATTTCATTATTTTAAATTATCTTCAGGTGCTGGGGATATAACAGCCCACCTTATTTTACTGACGGTTGCGTGAAACAAGCCTATCAATGCTAATTCTATCCATTGCTTGAGGTTTTTCAACCAGGTGATGCCTACGATCTGGACCTCTCATTCCTTCGATCTTGCCCTTTCATTTAACATGAAATTAACACAGTATGCCCTAAATTGCATTTTTATTTACCAATGTTTTGATGCTGTCCAATATCTGGAGGGCCTTGTGTTGGATGCTGTATGCATGTCTTGATGACTTGGAGCACCCATAAAACTCTGAGCATGCGCCGAAAAAACCTCAAATGCTGTAGACGTTTACGTGAAGCATCCTTTAGTGTCCATGATTCTGATACGTCTTATAACAATTATTACATGTAAGATCTAAGTACTCTGATTCGAGCCTGAGAGTTCAAATTTAGGTTTCATAACACCTTTGTTAATTGGTTAAAGGCACTTTTTGCCTTCTCTATACGAGAACTGATTTCATTTGAGCGATCTCAGCCTTCGTTCCAGTTCTCACATAAGTCCTATTTATTACCAGATCTTATGTAAAGTTTATCAGGGAAAATTAATTCTGACTTAGTTAAATACATATGGACCATGTTGAATTCTCAAAGCATTGCGAGCATTTTGGGGCATTCTGGAATGTTAAATTATTCGTTATACAAACTATATAATAATAATAAATTCTTTATTTATTCTGTGACAAGTCCTTTTAAAATAACAATTCACGTATTAATATATAAGTTATTTATGTAAATACTTTATTTTTCAAACACTTCGACATCGACCATTACAACTCTCTAAAAAAGGCCTGAAGTGAAGTATTATTTACTAGGAAGAAAAACAAATAAATCTGTTTGATCATGTGACATTTTGTGTTTAATGGTAATTCTATTATGTTATTCCGAATACTACATCAGCTTCACAAGGAAAATTTCAATTTTTAAAATATATTTTAACCTTTTTAACGCCTCCAGAATACATGAAAAAGCTAATGATCTCTCATTAATAAATATCCTGAAATTAAATATGTACACTTACTTACTAAAACCAGTTTGGACATAAGCTTTACAAATTTACGGCATCTCTAAACAGACTCACAGAAAACGACTGCAAACTTTTTAATCAAAAGTACTGAGACTTATCACTGATGCACCATGGTACGTCAATAACAAAACTCTGCATACGGACTTAAACCCATTGATTCAAAAAATGGCCACGAATCTCATGCCTGAGAACACTAGGAGGAAACTAAAAAGAACGT
Source organism: Arma custos (assembly GCA_037127475.1). Lineage (NCBI taxonomy): Eukaryota > Metazoa > Arthropoda > Insecta > Hemiptera > Pentatomidae > Arma > Arma custos. The sequence continues at coordinate 69,619,729 of CM073764.1, read as the reverse complement.
GGATGAGGGATCTATTACAGTAGGAAATTAAAGCAAGCCAATGGAGAGGCACCGCTGGGTTCTTTTCTTTTTTTTTTAATCCTTCTGAATTCATTTGGAACGACTCGAAGTTGACTGTAATTCTTCTTACAGCTTTCTTCATTTTACAGTTGTAAATTTAAAAATTAAACTTTCCTTAAAAATTCTGCGTCACTGGATTTTTTTTACGTATCCAATAAAAAATAAAAATATCGGTATTCAAATAATGTATTCATATGCTATTCTTTAAAATTGGTATATTCTTCTTTTAGATTACATATTATTTTTTCAAATGTTTGCTCTTTCTCATCTCAGCCCTGAAGAAGTCAGCAGCATGGCTGGCGAAACGTTGGCGAAAAATTTATCAACACGATCTAAACCAGGAGAAATCAACAAAGTCTTTTCTAATAATAATATGTTATATAATATTATAACAATAATATACTGTAATAATAATGTTAAATAATAATATGTTAATATAATATTATTCTTTGTTTAGACAGAGCAGTTCGCTATTCTCTGGCTCCTCTTCATCTTGATAGTGTTCGGGAACTCGGCAGTCCTCGCAGCATTACAATGCGGCAACAAACCAAAGTCGAGGATGAACTTCTTCATCATGCAGTTGGCACTTGCTGGTATGTATTTTATACATGTCTATAATATTATTTATTTTAATAATAATAATATATACTTTACCTACTAACTCTATACATATTTATATTTTTTTATATCCTTTATTTGCCGGATCGGCTATCCCTAGCCTTACATGGTATTTTTTAAATAATGAATTTTAAACTTTAACAAAAGGTAACTGTACACTATTTGCAAGAGAAATTATAAATATATAATAGTTTTTTTCATATAAAATAATTATAATGTTATAACAAACAGAACTATAGTACTATTAAACGGAAAACTATAAGGAAACAGGAATATATTACAATTTGTTAAAATGATTGATGAGAGTTCACATCAGAATATCTTTCAAGAGTCTCGGTTTTAGTATTGGGGATGAAATAGGTTCACCTATGTTGAATGCTACAGCACCATTGACTGCTGGTAATCCGGTCTTAAATCTGGTGTGACGCTTATTAATGGATTCTTCAATCGTCTCTAGTTTTAGCTGTCGGTGGAGTTGACTGTATCGTGCAAACCAAGGCGCGTTTACTGCGATTCGTAGGATTTTATTTTGGAAAATTTGCAATTTTTTTCGCTTAGTTGTTGACACTGCAGCCCACACTTCACAACCGTACATTAGTAGAGGTCTAAGAGAGGGCTGTTTCTGGTTTTAATCTAGATTTTCTATTAATTATCGGATAAAGTAGAGCTAGTCGTGAGTAGGCCTGTGTTAATTTAGCGTTGATTTGCAGGTTCCAGGTAAGACGACAATCTAAATAAATTCCGAGATATTTTGTTGTTTCTCTATTCCACGGCAGGTTGCTGCCATTGAGCGCTAGCTCAGGTGAGTCTGAAGGGCGTCTAAGGGTGAAAATTTTTGCGCAACATTTTTGGACGTTGAGATCATATATTTATATGAGCGATATTCGAGAATGTCAAAGTTTACCTTGCAGGTAAACAAGAGGTGTAAAGATCTCTGGCAGGGGAGAATTCTAATGTCGCCAAAATAACTGAGAGTTATAGAAATTTTAAACATCCTTTATCTCCTCTGGGATAGTAAAGTGGAGTCTGGATAAACCACAGGTTGGTTAAACAGGATCAGGTCTTTCCATTGTAATGATCTAGGAATCATTGAAGTATCATAAGTCTAAAATGAGAATTCTCATAAGCAGTGGACAAGGAAATTGATGAGTTGATAATGATTGATGAATTATCTTTTCCATTACTTCGGCTATTGAAGATGGAAGTTGTCTTTCCTTTTGTGTCAGTTTGCTCTCCTTTACTTTAAGACGGGCTATTGTTTCTTCGCCCTTCAGCGATAGGTTTTATATTATTTTATAGCTGCGGTAGATATGAAAGATCTTCTCAACTTTCGAAGGTGTGCTTTTTAAGTTTCATTAGATATACACCATTATTATTCTAGAAATCGAAATTCAGTTTAGTACTTATTTTGTACCTCTTAATAAGGCTATAAAAGTCTACCAAGCACGGCAACTCAGCGCTCTACAACAGAGCCCCTCCACTCCTTTTTATATTTGATAGAACTTCATAAATTATATTAAAAATGAATTCTTTCGATTCATAATTTCCTAAATCCTATTTATATTAAATCTTTGTTTTTTATTATTTGTGTATAATGACTCGTAATATTTATTCCGACTCTACCAGCCTGTTCTAACATCGAATGTTTTTATTTTATATATTGATTGTATCTTCTTTATTTTTTTCTGTTTATGTTAACCAGTTTTCCTTCAACCATTTGCTGTATAAACCCTAAGAATTATTCATAGGGAAATCCTGATGAGGGAGATAAGAATAACAAAGATAGCCGTGGCCTGAGCCATGGGGACCGGGGAGAGTCTCCAGTGAGGGCGTTCCGCTAATTTATAGAATGCTCTGGTCTAAGGTCGAGGACTTCTTGATTTGTTGTTTCCTTCTTAGGGGAAGGAATCGAGCTCTTTTCCTTAGTTTTTTATTCTTTCTATTCAGTATTTTTACCCAGATTCTGTTGAGTTACACAGTTTTTCCCTCTCAATGGCTGTTTGTGGTTATCATGTAAACAATGTATGTTTTCATGTTAGAATTTCGATTAACCTATGTTTCATTTAAATTTTTATATAGAGGAATTTCTTGACTTGAACCTGTGGTGTCTTTTTATTATTAAAAAAATATTTTAGTCTATTTGTTCACTTAGAACCGCTATGCTGTCCTCACTTGCCCGGACACTGATCGCAGGGAGATACAAGATCCATTGATCTGATTAATATTCAGGTACAGTGACACTATATAATTATTGATTAAAAACATATCCCTCTCTTCTCCAAAGGTGTTTCTTTATTTAATGGTACTGTGGATAATTGGACGATGCTAGAGTTAGAGATCTAAATTTCGTCTGCCCAGGTTTAATTAGGATAGAGATTTTTAACGAGCACCTGGCATCTTACGGGCTCGAGACCCCCATTTTAAGCCCCTTCCAAAATACGGCATAACCAAGGATTATTTACTCCCTTTAAAAAAATATAAGGCCACCTGCCGGGGTACGAACGCGAGGAATTGGGCTTAGTAGGTTGTTATGCTAACCATTAGACAAAGGTGACCCCATTCTCCAAAGGTGGACTATGTTGATTGACTGGGAGTTGATTTTTTAAAAATATATTAGGGAGTTTTTTTTTTAATATAATAAAATATTTTTAATATATAGCATGTTATGATGATTTTCTCCTGGCGAGTTCTGAGGTCCTAAATTCGCCCATTCCCCAGCACGGTAAATTTTCAAAATATTTTCAAGGGTTACAATTGAAATGGAAACGGTTACAATTGAAATAAAAAGGGTGACAATTGAGTCGTAGATCGTTTCATTTGCTTTGGAAACGGTTTCAACTCATTTGGAAAGGGTTAGACTTGAAATGGAAAGGTTTTCTTGTGACTTGGAAAGGGTAGAGCATTTGATTTGTAAAAGGTTACAGTTGACTTGGAAAAGGTTCAAATAGAATTGGAAATGCTATATAAAGATCCTTTTTCATAGGATGAATTTTGAATTTTATTACATGGTGATGACGGTTACAAAAATATATTTCTTATTACAAGCATTCCCCTTTTCGTTATAAGTGAGTTCTTACTTCTGAAAATTGCTTCATCAAGTTCCCGGCATCTAGACTACAACAGTGCCATCTCCCTTTTTTAGGTACAGACCTGAGAGATCCTCGCATTACCTGCTCATTAAACCTTCAAAGGTTTATTTGAATATTCTTAGCATTCTAAACAGTGCAATATATAACAGGTCCTTGCTTGGGTTTGCTGATAATATGGCTATGGTGGATAAAGACCCAGAGACTATTAAATTGATGAAAGAAGAAGGGCCCGAAATAAATTCGGCAGTGATTTTCGGTATATAGGTGTATGAGGCAATAAATTTGAAAATTTCCAGACGTTTTCCAATAATAAGTGGTGAGTACAATCGCTAGAAATAACGAAATTCGGAAATTAATAAGGAGATAGTGGCTCGGTTGAAGGCAGGGAATGCTTGCGATTTTACGGACATGACTAAGATACCACTTATCGTTCCAGTATTAAATATTGTTATAAAACTATTAGTTTTTGGATCAGCAACTAATTTATAATGAAAACAATTTTTCGTACTATATCCTATCCAAAAAACAACCCCCAGGAAAATTTTGGAGTTTACAAAGCTTAGAATTGAATTGGAGTTTACAAAGCTTAGAATTGGAGGTAATACGATTGAGGAGGCAGCTTAGCGAAAATTTAAGTTGATTGGTAAAGTAAAAGTGATGCAATCCAATAAAATATGTTACTAGAGGGTAGTTAGAAAATAGACGGAGAGTTAAAGAGTAGATATAAACTAGATATAGACAGGATAGATAAAATGTAGAGAAGTTTTTATGACTAGAGTATATTATGTTAAAATTATTGTTATGAGTGTAGCCATTAACAAAAAAAAACTGTACCACTACAACCCGTGAATGGGTCTGTGGTTCAGTACATGGTAGAGACTGTAATGTTTCGTGGACATCGGTTCTGCAAGGTGGTGACAAGGTGGTCACGCTCAACCACCAGATTTTTCCCTCTTATTTTGGGTACCCTATTTTTATAATATTTTATAGAAGCTGGGTGAACCCCAGGATGGTCCTAGATCCTATATCTCCAGCTGCAAACAGACTAAATAAAAGTCTTGCCTGCAGCGAGATTTGAACCAGGATTTCCGGCATGGCAACTCAGTGCTCTACCACTGGACCATTCCGCTCCCATAGCCATTATGATAAGTCAAAGGTAATAGACAATATAGTTAGTTCATACCAGAAAGTCTGTTTGCATATCTCTGTTACATCGTTCCTTTCAACAATATTTCTTTCTTACAAGTCAAGTCCACTGATTGTAAATTGTATATTTGATAAATTAAACATGGACTCCTATAATAATAAACATACTGCTGATATTAAATAGCTACAATTCAATATCTTACTAAATCAATATTAGGCACCATGACGTGTCACAATTTTATAAACATATTCCCAAGAAGTTTTTAACCCTAGGGGATAAAATCTTATTTTGCAACTGAGAAGTGCAAATAGATCTTTGGGAATATATCTGACATCTTAGGTTCCGATGGAAGTAACATAATATCCGAGACCTTCGAAATAGGTCATGACTGGAGGCTGATATTTAGTTAGCAGCGGTTTCCACCGCCCATCTTTTCGCCCTCGAGGACAATTTTTACATTTAACATTTCTGATTTCATGTCTCTAAAGTATTTCACTTCTTCCTTAAAGGATCTCTCTACTGCTACAAATATGTAAAGAGTTGATCTCATAATTAAATAATAATAAGGGTTGACCTATGTTATTGAAACTTCTCTTTATTTCAGGAGTTAACGGTTGTGCATATTTTATTGCAGAATCATGTTCTGGGTGGATAAGCCAGATTGACAGCGGAACAAGCTGTCAAATGCCTCCCGCAATCGCCAGTCACCCTTTTCATAACTGTTTTTTCTTTAAATATCCTTGACCCATTTATTTTATCTTCTTATATTCTCTAAAATAGAGATTGTTGTATTATCTCACAACGCCCGTGTTTATTTTAGTTTTTTGTCTTTATTTATTTATTCATGAGAGCGAGAGAGCTCATTGATGAGAGTGCCGACGTTTCCGGGTTCAAAGATAAATTATAGTTATAATTTAGGTAAAATATAATATAGGCAGATAAAATAATCTGTTAATATTATATAAAATATAATCTTTTAACAGCCACGAATGGGCCCTATTTGATCTACAGAACCACCTTTGGCTAACCCAGCCTCTATACAGTGGGTGCATCTAATTGGGGAAAGACCTGTTGAGCGTGATCTCAGACAAACACCTCCCTGCACAACCGTTGTCCAAGGCTCAACCGTCAAGATAAGGCCGCTATCCTATTCTGAACCCATAACCCTACGTGGGGTTATAGTGCTACAGATTTTTTAATTTATTTTATAGAGATACAGTGAATTTTTATCGAGTAAATGTTCGAAGGTATTTCCATTATTTATCATTTTATTCCTCTAGTACTTCTTAGTTAAATTTGTTTTGTTTGTTTTTCAAAGAATTAATGGTAGTTTAAGTATTAGTGGAAATATAATAATTTTGGAAGGGGTCTCAATACATTAGATATTTTTAAAAACAAGTTATATTAGTTGATATTGTTCTTATTTTTGTTTCGTTTTCTGCTTTCTTACCTTCTACTTGACATTGTAATTTCCTTACATATTTAATTATCTATTGTTTCTCTATATATAATTATTGTAATCTTCTTTCTTATATTTTTCATTTCTTGTACTCTGTTTTCTTTTTCTTTTATAAATGTTATCATAGGAGGTAATTCGCAACTTTTTTTTTTTCTGATTAGTTCTTTCTCATTTAATAAGACATAATAATACCCTGTATTAATATACTCTAAGACATAATAACACCCTGTATAGAAACCTGTATTGTTATTCTAAAGGGACTTGTCCCACAATACATAAAGAATTTATTATTATTATTATTACATTATATTCATAACAGAATAATCATCATTAATTTTAATGTTTTTTTGTTTATTTAATTTTTTGTTTGTATTTTATATAATAATTATTGGATTATTTTAGATTGGAAAGTCATTAATTGAATTATTCTCGTTTGTCAACAAATATTTATCTGATTGGATATCTTTATTATTCATAGCTACAGTTTTTTGATTTCTTGATAGTTATTTTATCCCTAATCTGGATTTTTCATACCGACCTGTTTTGTATCAAGCAAGTGCTTGTTAATTTCTCCTTTGAGAAGACTCTTGATTTTACTTCCTTATAACATTTAATTATTTATAAATGAATTCCTGACGTCAACATAATGCGGAAACTTGCTCGATATATTATATATTATTATTGTTATTATTATACACTTTACAGGCCTTTTATCAAACATTCAAGATTCCTTCTCCCTGTTCTTCCACAACTCCTCCATTCGTCATTCCTTCTTTCTTCATTCCACTTTAGTCTTTTGGCTGTTGTTGCTGTCTTCTTCCGCCAGTATATCTTTATTTGGCCTTAAAATATTAAATATGGCACATCGGATTAATATTATATTATCTTCCGTTCTTCGTTGTAATTTAAACATAAACGTGTCAGTTAATTACATGGTATTTTCTTAATTTCCGTGGCTTCTGGTAGGCTACCTATTATGTATATTTCGCTTAGTGTTAAAAAAAGTGGAATCTCACAGGAAAAGCTTTCGTGGTTTGCTAAAATTTGGCAGAGGGCACGAAGGCCGCCCGCGTTGCTAATATCGCATACCATGGTTAATGCTGCCATCTAGTAACTAACATATGAGCGAAGGGGCTACCATAGTTATGTATAGAAGAAGCTAGAGGAATGAAGCTATATCTTATTTATATATTATTATAATTTATTTTATTGAGGTAAGTAAACAAGATCCTAATTAAAGTAATGTTCAATGAGCATTCTTCCCTTGTATACATCGCAAATTGCGTGAAAACGGGAATATTGGAATAGTGAAAGGAAAGATGTGTCTTACCGAGATCCGAGCTAGATTAACTCACGTGGGCTAACCAGGTTCAGATCCCGGGACCGGACAAATCTATTCTTTTCAAATACAAATATTTAAAAATTATAACAATTAATAACAAATAAAATAAAATAAATTGACAAGTGTTAGTTTGACAAGTCACTACACCTTTTTTTTCCCTCCCCTTCCCTGCCTTTGAGGTATACAGGGTTTACCTCCAGTGGGTGTACACCACTGAAGGTGCTATTGCCGGTATTTTTATTCTGTGTTTTTTTTTATCCTTTATTAGTATTAAACTCTGGAACTGTGGTGTAACCCGGTGCACGGTTGTGCACCTTAGGGTACACCTTATCCTCGTCTTCTTCCTTCCGCTCTTCAGGCTTCATCCGTCTCCATTGGTTGGTCCGGCGGTCTTCCCGGTGCTCGTCCTCTCCGTGTAATCGTGAAGTGGGTCGGGCCCACGGCCTCCTTCCATCCGTATACGTATTCCCTGAAACATGCGTAGTTCGCATCCTCCACAAGTTCAGGGATCACGTCCTTGGTGATGTTGTAAGTACCTGTTTACGTGATAACCTCGCGCACAGGGCGAAGTGCAGATGCTACTACATGCTCGGCAGTTTCCGGAACTTCACAGCTAGATCAGTTGGGGTTCAGATCATATCCGTGCTGGCTTAACTTCCATCTGGACTCCCCATTTCCCGTGAGGATCTGCGACATCCAGTTACCAGGAAGGACCCACCTGGCTTTTAATCTTGATTTGACGGTGGGGAAGTATTTCCTAAGGGTGCTCCCTTTTTCGAATGTTAACCACTGTCCATCCTACTCCGTAATGGGTATTCAAGTTTTATCATTCGATGATTCTCAACCCTACTTACTCAGATCGAAGCCGTACTCGTGCCGTGATAGCAGACATTTATGTGCGCTTTCATCCGGCCCTCATGATCTAGAAGCCTTAACTCCAGGACACTTTCTTATCTGTCGACCGATAACCGCTCCCCCCACTCAGGACCTATCTGATGTGCCCATCAATCGCGTGGCGCGATGGAAACTCACTGACAAGATCCATCAGTCCTTTTGGAAGCGATGGACCATCGAATATCTGCACACACTCCAGCAGCGATCCCACTTGGCGGAATCCGCCCCCGAACTAACTATCGGCGCTCTCGTGCTGATCCAAACCGATAACTCGCCTTCTCTGCGTTGGCCTTAGCCTGGGTTACTGAATTGCATCCCGGAGCGGACGGTATCGCCCGAGTCGCTAGCCTCCGAACCGCTTCCGGCATCATAAAGCGCCCAATCACCCGCATATGTCCTTTACCCTCTCAATGATGCCACATTCGTGCCATGGGCGGGGGAATGTTTAGCCGCGGACCTGTACTTTACCGCCAAAATCAAGGAGAGGGGGAATGACGCTTGGAGCTGCATGGACGCGGAGCTGGGCTGTTCTACTAGACCTTCGCAGCTACGACCGCTTGCCGTTTTCAAGCCGATATTCTTTATTGAGAACGTCCAGCGTCCAGGAAGTCTTGCAGCCTGTCACACACCAGGAGCTGAGACACCAGACAACGTGATAATTGGGCATAGCACTCAAATCGTAAGTCCCATTTCATTATCATAAGGCCTCAAATTGTCGACTAATACTGCTGCTGATAATCAACAACTCATTGTGGTTATATGATACCAAAAGGACGACTCAAGCTAATTAATCGTAATAACTCTTCAGGCCGTGTTCACTAAAATTCTTCATTATATGGTTCATATTTATTTGTTATATCTTGGCCATAATGCTAGCATGGAGCACTCTCTGTTAATGTTTCTTACCGCTCCTATTCAATGTTAATTTTAGTATTAGTAATTAATCATGTTTGTTCATTAGATCGCTATTTTGCATGTTTAGTCTGTAAGTCCTTCTTGTATAATTGCTACCATTAAGTTTAATCATTTATCACCTGTATATTTGCTTAGTTAAGAAAAAGATATTCATATGTCCTTAAAATTAATAAACGCTATGTTAATATTTGAGATTTCATTCAAATTCCTGTTGTACTTAAATTTACTTCATATTAAATTTTATTCAGTCTAATCACGCCCATTGTATGTAATCATAAATGTACTCGTATATTTACGTAACGAACATGTGTAACTCAATAAATACCTCATCTCGCCATCATAATATGTCTGTCATTCAAACTGATCCGTTCTTATGGCTGATTGGTGACCTTCTTCAGTAGCTTAAACAAGAAATTCACATGTTTTATTTTGGGTAATTTAATTGTTTCTAAAAAATTACAGCCATTGGCTTTTGAGCTTGACGAACCACTTCCAGATGGTAAAGTGTAGGTTTATTTTGTGGATTCCGATCTCTATTCAGAATTCGAGCCATCTTCCGTTTCTGTTTTATTATGAGATTGGGGCGACTTGTAGTCTAGTGGTTAGCATAACAACCTACAAAGCCCAAGATCGCGGGTTCGTAGCACGGCAGGCGGCCCTAGGATTTTTGATAGGGAATAAAAAATCCTTAGTTACGCCGTCCTTGGAAGGGACCTTAAACCCGAGCCTGTACTATGTCAGGTACTCGTTAAAAATCCCTATCCTAATTTAACCTAGATAGACAAAATTTAGAGCTCCCACTGAAGCATCGTCCAATTAGCACAGCATAAAAGAGACGTTTTTGTACAATATATATATTTATAAAAAAGACGTTATTATTTTATAATTTTATCCTTCAAAGACTATTTTATTGTATTTATTTTTGAAGAGAAAACTCCAATTCCGTCAATTAGAAAAACTTTTTTTTTGTGTTTTTTTCGTGTTACTAAGGACTACGTCATATCAACTGTATTTTTTGTATTCTTTCTCGATATTTTCACAGTCCCTCATTCGTCGCCGGTGCTGCTCCCTCCTTTCATTCCCGTCTTCAGCTTTGGTTTTCCACGAGCGTGTCCTGTTTCATACTGAGACGGTCGCTTTCTGTAGGTAATCTCCGTGTTGTGTAAATATTTTCCTACCTCTTCGAACCAGGCAGGTTTGGTCTTGTTTTTTTAAAATACGTAAAAATCTGGTTCGTCAATCTAATAAGTTTCATTCTTAACAAGTGCCCATAAACTGCTCAATCACAACATCCGATATTTTTGATAGATGAGTGTACAACTCACTGTCATGCCGTTGTCTGTATTCACCTTGATTTTTAATTGGGCCAAGAATTTTCCTTATGATCTTTCTTTACATGAAGGTCATTTATAAATTATTCGTTTGGGAATATAAGTTAGGGGGGGTTGTTATAGGGTTTGTGTTGTTTTTTAAAGCGGAACTGGTAAAAATCTAGGTCCGCGCCTTAGAAACTAAGAGGAAGTAAGAAAGGTGATGTACCCTGAGAACAGGAAATTAACAAGGAGGGGGGGCCTGATACCAGGGTCCTCTTAACCAGGGCTAAAATAAATTTGTGCATTATCCTGCTCAGGCCGAGATAGCAATCTCACGCGAACACTCCTCCAATTGAGTTTTTTCCTTTCAGAAAGTTGGCTACACTGCAGTGCCTTCTTTCCTTTTTAAAAATGAAACTATATAACTATATTAACATTCACAATTTGACATTTTGAGAAGGTTGGTACAAGTTTGATTCAAGTACAGATTTGTTGTCAATAGTTTTCTCATCTGACACCTGTCGATAGTTCACACTCTCTTGCACAAATTAAAACGAAATGTAATCCTTCAAATTTAATATAAACACTTTCCCGAAATATAGGGTGTCACGTTACGATCTGTATATACGATAAATATATGAAGAGATAGTTGACAGTCAGGAATCTTTTGAGCAGCTCGAAGATGGTCAATGTTTTGCTCTTTTCGATACACTAAATTTGATATATCACTTATTTCAGACGCCACTTCATAAAGTTCCAACATTACCAGTTAATTCCCTTCACAATTTTTTTTTTAATAATACTGGTTACTATTAGTAGTTGAAGATTTTAGTCAATATTTTTATATTAGCTTTAAATTGCTCAGAGGTTTAAGATTATTACTCTAATTTTCTAGAGCTAGTTCAATTGAGTAGTCATGGGGAGTAATAAAAGGCTTTACAAAGAATAGAGAGAAATGGAGGGAATTCCGTTATTATAAAAAAAAAGATAAGAGAAAATTATTTGTATCAGCTTTTTTTACGATTTGAAAAGTGTTATGAGTGTAGCCATCAGAAATTCCGTATTAGCACAATCAAATGACTCACTGGAAAAGTCGATTTGCATTGCTAAAATAATTTTTCGGATGATTGTGAATGTGTGATCTGCTGGGATAAAAAAATACATCGATAAAAGCAAGTTGATACCAAATTTCATTGCATTTTTAGAGAACTTCATTATTGGGAAATGCAATTCACATAATGATATGTGTCCCATAAAATATGTTTATGGAAAATCGGAAGCCACTTCGAGACCATTCCCTTAAGAAAAAAAAATCCTGTATCACTACAACCCATAAATTCTGTAAATAGTTTTGGATTCAGTGCATGGTACAGTCTATATTCTTTTTAAGACATCGGTTGTGCAGGGAGGTAATTTGTCCGAGATCACGTTCAACTACTTAATTTTTCTCCCCTTTAAGGGTACCCCCTTTACTTAGGCTGGATGAGCTCCAGGAGGGTTGACAGATCCCTAATCCATTCTCTCATTTATTCACTAATGCATTCGCTCATTCATTCAATGACTCATTCGCTCACTCACTCATTCATTCATTTATTCATTCTATCATTCATTCATTCTATCTTTAATTGACTCATTGATTTATTTGTTCTCTATTCAATACACCCACTCATTCTTTCATTCCTCATTTGCTAATTAATTCATTCACTCGTTCGTTTACTAATCATATATACGCACCTCCATATGTTCCCTAATTAATTCATATACTCATTTATTTTTTAACTCATTCACCATTCACTCATTTATTCATTTAATCATTAATTTACTCGTTTATTCACTGATTAATCTACTCAATCTTTCACTCGTCTAATCATTTATTCATTTATAAACGTACCTTTACATCCCATTTACTCACTGATTAGTTCGCCCTTCCTCCCGTACCAGTTCATTAATTCATTCATTTATTAATTAAATAATTCATTAAATTATTTACTTATTCATTTGTTCACTTATTTTTTCTTAGTTTATTTATTTAAATATATTTAGTTTTAATATTTATTTATTAATACCCAATTAGATATTTATTTTCATGAAAGGATTCTAAATAAATACATAAACTAAGATTTTGTTTTCTTACATCTTTGTATATTAACGTAAATTTAATAATTCGTCAATTTATTACTTATTGATTTAGTTGTTATCAATTCCATATTTTCCAATTATCTCATCATTTACCTCAAATCATTTTATTTCATTCAAATGGTTTATCATTGGAAAATATTGGGACCCAATTTTATTTTTAATATATTCATCATATTTGCATTTATGTTTCCAGAAATTGTTTTAATTTTTATTTTATTTTATTTTAGATCTATGTGTCGGTGTACTGAGCGTGCTTACTGACATCATATGGAGGAGTACGGTCACCTGGAACGCTGGCAATCTGGCCTGCAAAATTATACGGTTTTCTCAAGTGAGTGTCTGTGCTTAAATATAATAATAATTTTTTTATAATTTTTATATAATAATTTTTATATAATAACTATTAATGTAATAATAGCTTTACGTAAACCTAATATAATATTTGTATACAATTATAACTAAGTGTTTTCTTAATTAGGAAAGTTTAATATAATAATCATATATTAATTTACAACTAATGTGAAGCCATAACTAATTTAGATAATACATTTGTAGGTTTTTTTGTGTTTTGTTTCGGTTCTTGAAATTCAGTCATTATTTGTTTAACCATATTTTGACTTTATTTGAGTTTTTTTAGTATCTAATTGTATTTATATATGTGCTGGTACACTTCTATCTTTTAGGTTTTGTTCTGATGTTCCAACGTAGGATTTACCGCTGTCGCATTCACACTGCATTTCACATACAATTGATTTTAGCTCTAATCTTGGACCTTGATAATTAATCTTGAAACAGTATTATAACATTGTTAACATATTTTTATTCATAGTTTTAGAATGGAATTAATTGAGTCACTGTTACATTTGTTACCAGTGAGTGTTTCGAGAGTATTTCCACATTTTCGGGAGAAGTGTTTGTGTTATTTTTAGCCAAGAAGACTATGGATAAAATGGATAACCATTTTATAACAAGAGGCCAACTACCCTCATTTAGGTTGTTTTTGTGGTGTATAGGAGATGATAATTTTATCACGCCATTTGTTTGGTATTTGCGGTGTTACTTTTATACCATTTAGGCACTGGGCATTGAATATTCAAACGATAATTAGCAATGAAATGATAATATTCAAGTAATAATTAGCAAATCCGAAGGTTCATTGCCATTGCCAATAATAAACCATCACGTATTGTTCGAAATCCAAGGTAGTTCATCTGAAAATTTCTGGAACCTTAGAACGCGAGGTTTCACGATTATAGATAAAAATATTCAATTAAATTATTAAATTGATCACAGTTTTTATTCTTTATTATTGACATATTCTGTAAGGTATTTTTAGTATTCCGAAGGTATATATATTTATATATATGGATAGTATCGATACAGAAGTTTAAAATAAGATTTTTGCCTCTAACAATGATCCATCAAGACTTGTTCCGCCTACGCTTCGGCCAAAACATTAAATACTTAAGTCATTTATTAGCCCCTTAACCATAGTTAACATATTGAGATCTGAAGTGTGAACGTAACATGTCCGTTTCAATCTAATTGGCTTAACGAGGTTTAATGTATATAGAAGATAAAGATCTCGCTATGACACAGCATTTGTTATCTTATTTTTTCATATAAACCTTTTATTTCCTACAACAAATCGAAAAATCAAAAAAGATTTATTTCAAGGATCTCGCCTAATATTAGCATTACAACAGCGGAAAAAACACAAGTTAGAAAAATTAGAAGTTTGATATTTTCTAATGAGAATAAATTAATGTAATGTAATGTTTTCAGCTATCACTTTTAGAAACAGGCATTATATATCGTTACAAACTACTTTGTTGTTGACCTCATACTTCATAATTCTCTTCTCTCTCACTATTCATATTACAGACTTTCTCAGTTCTGCTTATCAATTTTCCGATCTGAATCAGTACGTATATTAATATATGTCACTTTTAATATATTTGATTACCTGCTGTCGTATAATAAAACTTGTTATTTAAATTTATTTATTGATATTTACAACTGTATTATAGCGATAATAATAATATTAATGATAAGGCTGAGCAAACCCGAAGGCTCGATGCCGATACCACCAATCTCCGTTTACAAACCTCCGTCCACACACGACCACCCAAACCCAAATCCGCCAGATCACCCTTAACGCATTCCTCCCACCTGCGCCTCCGCCTACCCCACTACTACCCCAGTTGGCACTTACATCTTAGGAATTCGTCCGTTACTAAGCCCAGCAACTTTACAGGTCCATCTCTTGAAGCAATCGCTTGAATAATATTTACCAGATGCATGGTTCGTAATTCCGCGTTATATAATCTCCTATATTCCAAAGGGGCCTCATCCTTTTTGTGGGCCAAATATTGTACGTAACAACTCATTATAGTAATAGTAAAGTAAATATTATCAATAATATATCTACAGCTACTGAATAAGTGTTTAAGTCGATTTTTGTCCAAAATGAGTTTCTTGAACTTGAGAAAGCGAGATCCAGCGAATGTTATTATCGTTGGGACGCAGGGTCTAAGTCAGGTTGTGTCTTGAAACGTACTTATTGCTAATATTGCAAATCCATTTCATGCAAAAAACTAAGATAATCACAGGATTCCTCTTCTCTCAATTCAATTAATTCTCTCTGGTTCTACAATTAATTCAACAATTAATTCTGTCTAATGTAGGCTTAACCACTTGTTAAACACTGGAGCTTTAGATATAATAGTATGGCATTAAGAGAAGTAGAGAAACTACTTACTTTTAGTACTCAAATAACAGATTTAAATTGGAAGGTGATGAGGCCATGTTATTTTCAGAGGTTGGTTCTTTCGGATGGTTATCGGGTATTGAACTAGAGGATTCAAGTTGGAATAAAGTTTGTCATGAAAGGATTTATATCGGGTTCGGGCCAAATTATAAACGGATGAGTCATCAAGGTCATTATGGATAATTTTTTTCGTTACAAAGTATGGACTACAGAAGATTTTACTAAGGATTTTGGATTTTAAGGATTATATTCGATTGCTTAATGGAACCCCAAAGCTCTGCTCCGGTATAAGAAATGTAGTTCGAAAGTTTTTTGAGTTCCATTTTCAATAATTTGAGAACCATTTTGGGTAGCAACTTTGAATGTATCGTATTTATCTTTAATTCAATACATTAATTAATCTGATTCATTCCATCCGGAATTGCAGCGCTCGATAACCAGAGTGGGTAAAAGAGTAGAACGTCAGTTAACCGAATCAAGTCCTTTATTATGTGATAAAAAAAAAAACTGTATCACAACTCATGAGGGGTGCAGTACATCGTTGAGACTTTACTGCTGGGTGAGCTACAGGAGGATCTGTAGATCCCTCAGTGTCAATCCATTTCTGTTAATGTGTTAAATAATGTATCTTTCACCTCCGTATTTGAAGCCCTCGAAATTCAGAGCTACCCCACTCCTTGCAAAGAAGTTTTTAAAAAGTTGGTCTAATCTAAAATCAAGGATACTCGAAGAAGGCACGTATTTCATGAACTTTTCATTATTCAACATTTTCTTGGTATCAACATCCATCATCCTCGTTCATCACGAATCTCGGAGACCATTACCCCATCGACTCTATCAGAACCTAATTTATAGTGATCCCTATTAATGATTTCCTCCGGAGCTGATGATGAAATACCTCGGAAGAAGGAGCGATCAATCAAGGGACCGCTGAGGAACTAACTGACACTAATACAGTCTTCACTAGCACAGTTCTCAACAATACAGTCCTCAGATTCGGGGCCAAAGGTCGTTTGTCACCACGCAAACAACATCACTTCTCATTCTCCTTTTCGATATATGCATTAATCTGGCTTTATTTATTAAAGGAGTTTAACAATACTAAGGAAAAAAAACATTTCTTCTATCAAAATTAGAAATAAGATTTCGCTAAACCCTAAATAGTTTCGTTTATTTTATATTTATTTAACGTCGCTTTATGCTGATATGGCTAATCGGACGATGCTACGATGGGAGTCATAATTTTTTCCTATCTATGTGTATATAGAATAGAGATCTTTAACAAGTACTTGGCTCCTACTTAGCTCGGGAACACCATTTTGCGTCCTCTCCGAAGGCAAAACCCTTTAAAAAATCATAAGCCCAATTACTGGGTTCAGGACCGGCGACCATGGGCATAAAAGGTAGTTCTGCTGACCACGACACAATATATGATCTCCTATACAGTTTTGTTCTTATTTGTTCAAATTAAATTATATACATCTGGACTAAAATCAATATGCATGAGGTCGGTCATTTTACTCTGGAACTTTCACATTATCAAAACCAATGTATGTTTGAATTTACAAGCTAAATCTATTAGGCATTTATTTTTTACATTAAAGTTTGCATTGATATATAATAGTTTATTTCCCAAGATCTATAATATCAAGATGGCATCTTACTGACTCTGTAACATATTAGGTAATAAAAAAAAAACTAAAATGAATGAAGGATTCACTACACAGTAGAGACTGTTACTAAGCCAATGGTTGTGGTGGGAGACGATTAGGCCAAGCTTACACTCAACTGGCGGATTTTATATATAAAAAAGTATTTATTATATACAGGTTATAATAAATACTTTTTATAAAATTAAGTATTTTCTATCTAGGACTCCATCTAGACAAACGTCTCACTTGGAATCCTCAAACAAGACTGAAAAGACAAGAAACTACTCGACGATTTCGCCTACTTCAACATTTACTGGACAAACGTTCAAAGCTACCAATTAATTACAAAAGACTCATTTACATGACAGTATCCGACCTATTTGGATGTACGGAGTTGAGCTTTGGGGCTCTACTAAACCATCCAATTCATCTCGTATCCAATCCTTACAATCCAAAATCCTTCGTAAAATCCTCAGTGCTCCTTATTATGTCACAAACAAACTCATCCACCATGAACTTAATATCCCATATGTTGCTGATTTGGCCCAAACTAGACACCTACCTTTCCATGAAACACTTGAATCCGCTAGTCTCTCAACTTGCTTCCCATAATATTCCTGATAACCCTCCGAGGCGTCTGAAAAGAAGATGGCCTCGAGACCTTCTACTATAGAACTTTATTGGAGTGCTATCAATGGGTAGTTTCTCCACAAGTGTTTTTTTTTTGTCCATGTCCTTTGTTCATACAGCAGATTTACTTGATGTAATATAATAATTACAGTTGTAAATATCAATATATTATTCTAAAAAAAAAAATAAAAAATAAAAAAACTAACTATTTTCAAAAACTTATTTTATAAATATTAAGTAAAAATCAATACACTATTACTTTACACGCTTTCGTAAATTACTTGTTCAAATTGTGTTTTATAATTAAGTTTAAGACGCAATATCTATATAAATCCCATTTTAATAAAAAAATTATTCTGAAATTTGATGGAATTGTTGTAGTTTAATTATTTCTCCGCACTAAAATATATGGTAATTAGTAAAAATTAATATTTTAAAGCTATATTGAGAAGGCTTGTTTTCTTTTGGTAGTTGTGTATTTCTAACTCTTTTTTAGTTTAATGTATATTTTATGTTGTTCTATATTTCATTTCTTTTTATCTATCTTTCTTCATAATACGCCTTCCTATTAAAGTTTGACACACATACTGGAATCCGATACTATGACGTTACCAATACTACACCCATGGAGCGTCTAGGGCTAGGTACGTGTTAGAGACTGTAATGTCTCTTAGACAACTGTCGTGCAGGATGGTGTTTTGGCCTAGATCACGCTCAACAGGCAGGATTATCCCGAGCGACCTCTGACTTTTTTAACGAAAGTGTAAAGACTGGAAAGATTGGGAACTATGGAAGGAATTGACATAACGGAAAACTCTCACTCAACCAAGTATAAGACATAATGGCTTACTTAGCCCGAAATTTAGTAGAAGAACGTTCTTGAATGGTTTAAATCGTTCCAGATGTGTATTTTACGTTACACAGTTCTAAAATACAACTCTTGACAAGAAAAAAGTAAGTTCTCTCTCCCTGGTCACGACTCATGAGCCGGTCACGTATGGCAATAGTTATATGGCAATATTAGCTTCTATTCGTATATTCGAAGTATTTAAGCATTTTACCTCTGTTTTAGCTCCAGGGAGTGGAGTAGCTCAGTGGTAGTGGTAGTGGTAGAGCGCTGAGTTGTTGTGCCGAAGGTCCTGCTTCGACTCCGGCTGTGGCAGATAATTGATTTATCCTGTTAACAGCCGGAGAGGGAACCTGTATGACTAGAGACTATCCTAGGGCTCACCCAGCATGTTTAAAGTGGGTACCCTTAATTAAGGTTAAACCCTGGCGGTTGAGCGTTGCTTATAAAATTGGTTTGTATTGCTTATACAAATATACTTTAAGTTTCTCATCAAAGTAAATTTATGTATTTACTATCTAGTAGGTATTGTTTGAGAAGATTTCTCAAAGGTATGACTTTTTAATTTTACTCTCTTATTTACTTCCAATTAAAGCATATTTCTGGAGGTACTAATGGAAGGTTTACTTAAGTATAATTAGTTTCTTAAAATAAAATTGTTGAGTGGATCATGGAAAAAAATAACAAAAGCTTCTAGAAGAGACCGCCCTATTGTTTTTAATTATTTATTAAAATATTTTATAAACTGTTTTAGCATTCATCAACGGTTCGAATAATTTTTCTTTCTAACTGACTCAATACTGAACCTTTTGTCACTTTTGTAATAGTTTTTTTTTAAATTTATATATGATTAATTTTAATAATGGGTCAGGAAAAAAGGGCAACGATGGATGCATGACATTACTTCACAATGTTCTGGACTTAATTATAGTATAAAAAAAAACACACAAAGGGCTGTGGTGATACAGTTTTTTTTTTTCAGTTATTTAATTCCTAGAAAAATTTTGTTTCAAATATATACAAACTGTATAGTTTGTAAACTGAATACAAATTTAACAGGTGTAAAGGTGTAAAGAGAATAATGTAGATAGCAGAAGAAAGAAAGATGGAGATAGTGATGGATATAGTGATGGAGAGAGTGAAATTAGGGAAGAAAGGGAAGATTTGCAATAACAGGTGTATCAAGGGTTCTTCAGATGGAACGCCATCAATACGCAACTTAAACTGCACTCAGCAATGAGCTTCCTTACAGCGGGGATCGAAGCCATCGATATTGCCACTGTATTATATATATGTTAGGGATAGTTGAGTTAGATTTATCATTAAAGCCAGAACCAGCAGTCCTGAATTAAGGGACGTAAAATAAGTGTCTCAAGCCTCCGTGTCGTTGAAGATCTCTTTCCCAATTATACCTGGATAGGAAACATTTAGAACGCATAATATGCGTCGTCCGATTAGCCACAGTAGCATTAAGTAACATAAGTAAACAAGCAAACCTTCTAGTATGCCATTGTTCATGTCGCGAACATACCATTTAGAAAAATTCGGATAATTTCTTGAGCTGTACATCTCACAAAAAAAAAATCTAAACTCGGCTTTTTATTAGCCAATATTGAGAATCTTTGAAATGATATTTGTGTTATTTAAAAGATAATTGGGAACTTAAAAGCCGATCTGTAGTTGCTGTTTTTTTCTTTTCTTTATATTTATAGGCAGTCCACGGCCTCTCTGCCTACACACAACCATGCTGACTTTATATATTCTACAAATACCGATTTATAAACTTAACCCCACAATTGGCCTCATTATTTCTGATGGTTTTAGTCCACTTCAGGGCCTGAAGTTTCGCGAGCTTAAAGCATCGTTGATTAATCAATTAAACAAAAATGCCTAAAAATGTATTATAAAGACGACTTCAAGCTAGGTATTGAACCAAACCAAACGAAAAGTGTCTCTTGGTTCAGCCGTTTTATAAATGTTATTAATATCAAATAAAAATAGTAGGGCGGACTCTTCTACAAGTCTCTTTTTTGTTTCATGATCAAGAATTTTATTTTGAGAAACCTCATAATCAACTAAAGTTTCTGTTAGTTACTCTAGGAATATGATAAAATAAGAGAGCACAATTAAATTGTAATAACTGAGAAATATTCTCAAGCATCACCTAATAAATAGTAAATACTCTTAAACGAGATATTTAATTTATATTCTTATTTGAAAATTTATAAATACTAGGGGGTATCCTAAGTCTATTTAGCGAATCCTCTTGTTTAATTGTTCAAATCACTGTAACTTCTATTGTTTTATAATCGTTTTTATAATATTTATTCTTTTTTTCTTTCTCAAAACGTGATCTCGCTGTTCTTCTTCGGTTAAATTGAATTTTAAAGTTTATACTACACAAATCTATACATGTTGTTTGTACGCGGTTTTAAATTGAATTTTTAAAATATTCCTTATCGAGATCGGGGCTTTATGATACACTACCAGCACAACACTGCAGTCTTGATTACACTGGAGAAACTTATTTTTCTATATATCGTTCCTTGAAAAGAACGAAATAACTCAATAATTGGCATTTTTTTAGTCTTTAGTAGTAATTCAACCAATAATCTTATTAATTCAAGATATATATGATATTCTATTACCAACTTTTTTTTTAATAAAGTCATATTTTGAGTAGCCTCATATTTGAACTTGAAGTTTCATGGGAATAATAACATAAGGTAAAAAAGTATCAAGCTTTTAAAATTTTTCTAATGTTTAATGAATAATTTCAATATCATCATTGCAATAGGAAATCTTTGCTTTACCAATACCAATCTATTGAAAAATTAAGTTTTTTGAGTTATAGGTTTAACTATAGTAAGAGCGATATAGTTTTAACATATTTCTATTGAAAATACATTTTGATACTTTGCATTGCCCCGCTATCAATGTTAGTTAACAATTAAACTTTAATAATTTACTCAAGTGTCGACATTTCCTCGAGTGGTATTGTAAGTGGCTTCATAATGATTCAACCCCAGCACATATCGTCAAGACCACAATGCGACATTTGTAATGTCACCGCAAATATCCGGCACATAGTGATGATATGAAAGCAGGAAATTATACGGTTGATTACATATAAATTTTCTAATTATAACTGTCGAAAATTCGTGACAATGTGTAAACATCATTCTGTTGTATTCGAAATTGTTTAAATATTTCCCCATATCCAGAAGCATTCCTCCTCTGGCCGCATCCAGAATTTAGAGAATCCGTGCGGTCTATCCTCACAATTGTAAATGTAGTCCGTTTATGAACACCAGAAATTATTTGGCTGTTATTAAAAAAAAAAATACAAAGATATAATATAAGCATATTTTTTAAATGCTTAAAATATATGTAATATAGGTTTGATTGCTTGACGTTTTACTCCCGTTTCTTTAATATTTTGTTTTTATTTATTGTAATTCGATTGGCTCTCAACCTCTTAAATTAAACCTGCATCATTTTTGTATTTGTTAAAAATATATTGTTTGTTGGTGGTCTTCTACCTTCAGTCATCAAATTTCTTAAAATCTCTTTATTAGTCATCAACGCCTAAGATTCGCTATTTTGGTATATTGTTCGATGAATAACACACACATAATTTTATACACAAACATACTCGATAGCTCATACATTCATTCAGACGAAGATTATGAAACGATTTGAGAAAAAAATATAATGCGGATATTTTAGTGGAAAATAGTTTACTGGATAATTCTAATAATGGATTGAATTAGTCCTTGGTATGAAGAAGGTGGCAGTTTTTCATAAAATCTGAATGGCCGAGCTGAATGTGGGCAATTCTCAAGCGGGCCAGGCCAACCTTCTCTGTGCGGCTGCTGCGGTAGGACGTTGACCATGTTCTAAAAATATTTAAAGGAAGCTAATTTGAAATGTTATAAATGGTATTTTTATTTTTTATACTCCTACAAGGACTATCGTTGTATTTTTTAAAATTAAAAACTTCTTTAGCCGCTTTTAGCGACTCTTGGTAGGGGAAAAACTCTTAGGTTCGCGTCACTGACATGACGAAACTTTGATTTAAAGATTAAATTTCCATTCACAAAATAATGATAATATTCAATTAAAAGGTCGTTTAATAGTAGTGCAATTGATAGGTACTAATAATAACATAAATAACTCGTTTTCCCTAAAAGATTTTATTAGTCATATCTAAAAGTCTTGTTCTTGATTGAAATTACAAATGATCTAGGTACTGCTGAACTTAAAGATGATAATAATGCTAAAAATGAAAATATGAAGTTCATTAACATCTATGTAAATACAAATACTAGGCACAAATAATATTAGTATATACTAATTATTATTTCATTTAAATTATTGATATTTTGGATTGAGCTTGTGCAACACATCATTTGTTTTAATAAAAAAAATAAACTACTTCATATGTATAGGAGAGTATTGTTCGGAGTGTCATCACAGACTTATACTTTCGAAGGAATTCCTATAAGGATCATAAGTCAAAATAAAAAAACCTTCAGGGCTGAGAATATGCTATGTTGATAAGAAAGATGCGAAATAAAGTTTTGAGGCAGAAAGGGATGAGAAAAAAAGTGAAGGGAGGAAAATATAAAAGCATGTTAGATAAAACATGAACGGAAACTGCGAGTTTCCTCATAGCCGTGGACATTACTAGTTTTTTTCTGAAGTTTTCCTTTACCTAATTGATTTTTTTTTTCTAAGGTTTTCTTCTCTCACCGTCTTTCTGTGTCTGTATAATATTTTATTCAATATTTTGTAAATTAGATCTTTGTTTTACTTTATCTTACTCGGAATTTTTCTTTCTTCTGAAGCTTTTCTCCACTTTTAAAAGAGGCGTCTAATCGTTCTTTGTTTTGATACTTTTTTCACTGCAACTAAATTATCATAATCTCATTATTCTCTTAAGAATAGCATATGTGTGAAAATATAATTGAATATACACTAGCCTAGGGGATACATAATAATAACGATACAGTATTTGTACAGTATATACAGTATACAGTATTGTAATTGAAAATAAATAGAAACTAAAAGGTGTGATCTGGTAAAGAAATAAAAAAAAATTAAAGGAAAAAGATATAGTACAAATATAAACCAACAAGATTTAAGCTGAAAAAACAACTAAAAGCACATCAAGTGTATAAAAATTAGATTGTAATGTGTGAAGAAAATTGGCAATAAGTCTTCAATTACTTCTGATGGATATGGGCTATCGGCTATTAATTATTTATTTTATTTTTTTATTTATTTATAATTTTTACATTAGTAAAATACAGAGAGTTTGATTAGAAAATTACAAAAAAAAAACTTCATAGGAAAAAGTAAACATACAGGAAAAAACTTGGAAATCAACTTAAGCGATAATAATAATGAACATAGCGGTGCAGATAAAATTATAAATATAGTTAATACCAGATCAAACTATAGAAAATTGGAGTAACAAAACTATTATGCAAGAAAATGAAAAATTATATATAATTGATAGCTATTATTCCGTGGTTAATAACCATATATATGTCACTCAATCAGAGCTATTCTAATTATTATCATTAACCCAGGACATCTCTGGCACCTCTCGCCACACCATCCGACCATCTCAGCTTCGGTCTCCCTCTTCTTCTAGTGCCATGGAGAGGTTCAATCAAGACCCTCTTAGGTATTGCCTCGTCCTCCATTCTAGCCACGTGTCCAGTCCATCGCAATCTCACAAGCTTCATTGTCAGAACAACATCCTCTTCATTAAATATTGAATATATCGTTGTTCGTTCGCCTTCTCCAGTTTCCGTTGAAATTCTTCGGAGGATTTCCCTTTCAAAAACTAATAGGTCCTGCTCGATTCTTTTACCAGTCGTCCTTGTTTCAGATCCATACAACAGGACTGGGCGGATCAATGTCTTGTATAGATGGAGCTTGGTCGGCCTTGATAGAAGGTGGGAGGTAAACTCTTTGCGGAGGACAAAATAACACTTTTTGGCCATCAATATTCTTCTCTTCACTTCAACCTCAGGTACATTATCTTGAATGACCAGTGACCCTAAATACGTGAACTGGGCCACTTTCTCAAAGTTGAAGGGGCCAACATTGATGGTTTCGCCAGGTTGTGGGTCCTCTCCTGTGGCCATGTACTTAGTTTTTCCTTTATTCACCTCTAACCCGAGTTTTCTGGCGACGTCCAACAGAGCCATAAAACCCTCTCTCACAGACTGAAACGACCTCCCCACGATGTCCAGATCATCTGCATAGGCTAAGAGCTGGACCATGCAGTTGTAAACCACCTCGCTAATCAGCATCCATAACTGCCTTCTCAAGTGCTAAGATAAACAAGAGACATGCTAGCGCATCACCTTGGCGAATACCATTTCTTGAAGAGAACTCTTCCGTCCTTTGCCCACCAACCTGCATAGTACACTTCACACCACCCATGGTCAGCTTCACCAGGCGTATTAGCTTATTCGGGATATTGAATCCTTCAAGTGCCTTGTACAGTTCTTCCCGGTTAATGCCGTCATAAGCCGCCTTGAAGTCCAAGAAAAGATGGTGGATTTGAAGGGAGCTATTCTAATACTTATATTAATAACAGAGATTAACAATTTGATTGTTGTGTTTAGCATTCAATAAAATACAAATATCCTGATCGTATGGGCTTAAATATTTATTTCTAGGTCCTACATAGAATGGGCAGGCAATAAACGTGTGGTTTAAATTGCCAAGCGAATTATGTAGACATAGAGGACAATTGTCTTCGGTATTACTTCTACGGGTTGTTTTATTGGCGTAAAAAATTACTTGCTTCCTGGGAGAAACTCTAATTTGGCTAGAAATCTTATTCTCTCTAATTGAATACACAATATACTATTGTTCAGAAAATTTAATATGAAAAAGGATTGAGGCATATCTACTAAATTATATTAAAGACGAAACATGATGTTTATTTATTAATTCATAAAATTTGCTTTTAGGAAAAAATCTGAAGAAACAATAACAAGGGATGCCTGCCCAGTTATACATAATTATTTTAAGATAATTACCCTTCTAGAGTATCCAATTAAGAGAACAGAATATTTATAGCTTTTAAACAAGATTCATCTTTGGAGTACACTCGAGAAATCATTTGATGATAATCTTTAGAAAATTCCAGCGCTACTTTGAAGGTAGTTTTCCAGAGGAGGCGTATCATTAGTAATTAAAATGCCGGCTTCGTGAAAGAGCTTTTTCCAAATTAATGAAAGCTATCCCTATGTCCAATCACTTCGAGTTTTCATCTCCTTCAATTTACTTATTAATTATCCTTATTTTCAAATTTCTAACTAACTGTTTTAATTATGAAATTCCTGATAAACTGCCCGTACGTTAACCGTTTGTTATCGTGTACACGTCATTACACGGTTTTATTGTTCTAGATTCAAAACATGGATCTTCGGCGCTCTGCCCATTATTAGTCTTAAAATATTAATTCAGGAGCGTAGTTTTTCGTTCGTTGATAAATTTCTATGATACTTTTGAAGTAAGCTCATGTAGGGTTAGTGTGTCTTTGTGTTTACATAATTATAGTGGTACGTTATGTCTAAGGGCAAATCCTAAGATTTTGTTTTTGATTGTACCAAACAATCTAATAAAAGATTAAAATCGATTCAGCTTCTCCTTTAATTTGATTGCGAATTTGAATTTCTCTTCATGGATAATTTCACTGTGACTCATCAATTTTATTAAGTTTCATCACTACTTTCACATAGACAAGCACTAAAATATTTTCTTTGATACACTATATTGTGCTTTTCGATCCCATCTATGACCAGAGAGCATGGAGGATCCGTAATAACGCGGAACTCCGACAACTTTACGGAGAACCAGACTTAGTGTCTTTCGTATAAAGAGCTCGATTGAGATGGTTGGGCCATATGATGAGGATGCCGGAAACAAGAATGCCCTCCAAGAAGACTGTTGTTTGGGAAGCTCAGTGGTAGAAGACCCAAACGAAGGTCCCGTACTTGGTGGCTAGATGATGTGGAGGCCGATATTCACCAGCTGTGAATCAGACATTCGAGAAGACTTGCTAGGGACCGGAGTGATTGGCGAGCAGTGGTGGATGAGGACCATAGTGCCAAGGAGTGAGTGAGTGAGTGAGGAGTGATGTATGAATGCTATCGTCAAGAAATTTAAACCAATATTGATATCCGGCAGGTGTGTACTCTGAGCAGACAACTGTTCATTTAGGTCATGGATTCAGCTCCATAGAAGGCCACGAAGAACATGAAGAAATTCCACCTAGGATATGCCAATCAGGTCTCAATAAGCCTCTCACTACTTACAATTGCAGAAAACCGACTGGTATCCTGCGGCTGGAAGCTAACAGAATTACTAGTGAGACTTACCGAGCCAGAGTGGAGAAAAAACGAGGAAGAGATTGACGTACGCAGAATCGGTAAGAAGAGGTGAGGAAGGATTTCATGAAGAGGGGGCTCCAGTGGAATAGTTGGTGGAAAGCTGGCAGTGCTGGATAAGGCTGTACACGATTCCTAAACACATATAACAGAGTTTTATGTTTATTCTATGTTGCATTTATATTTATTCTTCAAAAGGGGATACCCCTCACCTTGATGAGCATGGGAGAACCTTGAAACACGGGAATAAATAAAGAGATCAGATCAGCCGGGAAATTCAGGTCAGTTTTGACAAGTCCAAGGAACAATGAGAAAAGTTTTCCCTAAACCGTTGGCTAATTGAATTTGGAAGTCAGATTTAATTCTCGACTCAGTGAATTTTCACAGCCCTCTTTGGTGGGGGGGGGGGGCAGTAGTCCTGAGGCCAATTACTTTGTTAACGGCCATGAAGCAGCCATTAAATCGTTTTTCATCCTCTCTTTCCCTTATTCATTCAAGATACCACTACAAAAATAAAAAATGTAGGAGTATCAGGAATTAAAGAGGTAGCTAGATTTGAACTTGTTGGTCTGAATGGGAATAACGTTTGTCATAATATCGGGTTCGGGCCAAATCTGCAACAAATTGGATATATGGTCATTATGGTTAGCTTTATTCATACAAAGGAGCATTGAGGATTTTACGAAATATTTTTAGTTGTTGGTACTACTATACAAGGGCCTTGTAATAGTCGTGTATATGAGTATTTTTAATTAATTGGGAGCTTAAATTGGATTTGTCTAGTGAGTGTTGAAGTGGCCATTAGCTGCGAAAACTTGGAAACTTAAAAACTACATAGTAACTAAAATATATCTCTTTTTCCGTACGATGTGGTTTGCATACAGTCCGATTTTACTTCTGGGAGCATAAACTAGAAGGGATGAAATATTAAATCTATATCGATATAAAATCGTCTCAAGGAACTGAACACAGAGAAAGTGGAAACATCTCTTAATGTGAAGTTAGCAGATTAAGAGTATTATCTTACGAATCACGTGTTGACGTCCAAGTAGGTCTTATATTAGTCATAAACGAGTCTTTTGTAATTAATTTGGAGCTTAGAGCGTTTGTATTAAAGTAACCTAAAATGACAGAAATTAACAAATACATAAATTAGAGGAATAGTGTACTTATATCCATATACATATAATAAAGTCATTATTTATTCTGGGACAAGTCCCTTTACAATAACAATACAAGAATTAATATATAAGCTATCATGTCTTAGAGTATTGATCGGTAGTCCATCCTATAAACACAACCACTAAGCCTGTATCTCTAAAAGACTAACGCCCAATCTTCATTCTCTCCAATCTTTCCAAACCTCTAGAAAGAATAGACCAGTCACAAATGTCAAATTTTCTCGAACATTCCAAACTCCTTGATCCACTTTAATCAGGTTTCCGTCCCGGACCACGGACACACAATCTGCACTTATCAAAATCACCAATGACATACATACCGCTATGGATGATGCAAAACTAGCAGTGCTCATCCTTCTTGACTTTTCTAAAGCTTTTGATTACTTGGACCATTCTATCCTTTTTAGTAAACTCAAATCATTGTCCTTTTCTAACAGTTCTATCCGATGGTTCTAATCTTTCCTCTCTGAGAAATCTCAAGCAGTTTCTATGCCTAATCAATCCCTTTCCATTTTCCTCTATCTGTCTTCAGGAGTGGCATATGGCTCAACCATCTCTCCTCTTCTTTTCAACTGCTACATCAATGATCTTCCTAAATCGATCCACTATTGTTCCTACCATCTAAATGCTGACGACTTCCAAATCTATTTGTCCTTTCCTCCTTCTGAGCTATTATCGGCATTCCCCAGTATTCAGGAAAACCTAGATAGGATCAGTGCCTCGGAAAAGCTGAACAAACTGGAATTGAACGCAATGGAAACTCACGCCATCGTTTTAGGTTCCAATTCTCTCCTTAATTCCATCCACAACCTCCAACTTTAATCCTAAACTATCACCTCATCGCATTCAGCTCCTCTGTGAAAACCCTTGGACTTACTATTGATCAAAATCTTTCCTGGAAACCTCACATCGCCCAAATACCCCGACGGTCAATTAGTTCCCTGAAGTTATTCCATCGTTCTCGACATCTCCTTACACAACCATCCCGTAAGCTCCTCGTATCATCTCTCGTCTTCCCCCACTTTGACTACTTTAGCGTAGTATACAGAGGCCTTTCTAAAATGCTTAAAGACAGGTTAAAGCGAATAATGAATTGCTCTCTAAGATTCGCCCTTGGTACTCCGAGGCGATCGCGCGTTTCCCACCTTTATGATGAGTTAAAGTGGCTCTTCCCTCCCTTCCGAAGACAATATTTCCTAGGTTCATTCTTATACCAATCCATTAACTCTCAATACCCTTCATATATCTACTGTCTCCTCCAATTCAAATCCTCAGTCCAGCACTATAAAATAAGATCTCGACTTTCTGATCTCTATAATCGTTCCCACAGAACCAAAGCATTCGAACGTCCCTTCCTCGACGGCTCCACCACAGTGTGGAACTCAATCCCTCTTTACATCCGTCATGCTCCCCCACTATCGTCATTTAAATCCTTGCTTTTCCAACATCTCCTGGCTTCCCAAAAAGATGCTCTCTCAGCAGGTTAGTCATTTGCCTATAATTGAATAATTTACTGTGTTATTTCGGTGTTTTAATTATGTTTTAAGAAAATATAC